>JAUMHL010000015.1:8027293-8037961 GCA_032362345.1 Sandelia bainsii
GAGACATTAAACTGCATAATTTTCAATAAAAAAACGGAAAAATTGGGGTGTTCTAAAACTTTTGACCGGTAGTGTATGTATATATATATATATATACATACAGTATATTCTATGTAGTACAAATTATCATTCAAATAGAAAGATGATGCTTGTGTTTAAAGGAAGAAGAACTAGTGTTCCTGGGGTTCATTGGGTTCTTGAATCGATACTGGTGCTATGATGAGACAGTGATGATTTGTGGTCTACAGCTTAAAAGATACCTACACTATCACCTTCCATCTTTCTCCTTCTGTTTCTCTGTAAGTGAAGGTACACACTGAGCTGGCTAAATTTGAAAATGCATATTGTTCTCCATGTTTTGGTCCTCTGTTCACACCATGCTTGTGTTTTCACACCCAAAAAGCTTTATTTAATGTGGTTTCCAGTCTGAATTGTGGGTATCATATTTTAGTGTGGATAGGTAAAAACTACTTTGTAAAATTTTAAATGTAGACACTGTACTGTTGATGTGGTGTAATACTTAACAAATAACAAATAAATAACTAAAGCAACAAACAACCAGACTAGCTGCTGGTGATTATTGCCGGTGTGTTTGTAATTTGACTAGTAATTTCACATACAAATGTGTAAACTGACACAAAAAGGAAGAGGAAACTCCAAGATGATTTTTTACTCTGTCTTGTTCTTACAGAGTTTATAGATATTTAAATTCACATAAATTGTATAATCTGTAGGATGGGGCCTGTTGGATGGCAGCCAGTCACAGCAACTCCTCTCTTTGTGTGTTGTTTTTGTTACTTTTGTTAAGTTTTTGTTGTTTATCTTCCTCCAACTCATGTTGTGTGCTTTTCTGAGGTGATGGGCAGAAGTGAACTTACTAGGATCTTTTTGATCTCCTGCGTTTGTGAAATGACTTTTGGTGACTTTGTCTAGAGGCATGCGTTACCATGGATACAGCATTGTTTTTTTCACATATGGCAACAGCTAGCCTTCTAGTAGCTACTAGCTATCAGCCCTGCAAAACACAGGTCTGATCCCAAGAGAGAGAACTGGAATCTACCAAAAATCATCCAGAAGACCTGGAATCCACAAGGAACTGAGGAGGTGGAGGTGTGGAGCAGAGGAGAAGCGCTGAGGAAAGTCACTGGGGCGACTCATCTGTTCTGATCGTGGACCGGAACGGGACATGGCTGATGGAACTCAGTCCTGCTACCATCAGCCTTCTTGGTCTCCATTGCTTCCAGCAAACTCAAATGATGTGAATACCTCAGACTGATCTCTAAAGACACCTGCTGTTGTTGATTCTCATGAACTCACAAACTTTGGCATCTACTTTATGACACCTCCCTCATTGTATATTTTTATTATTTATATTACACTATCGATCGATTCAGTATATTTGTGCTATGTTTTAGATTAATTCTAGATTAGTTCTGTTTTCAACATTTGATATTAGTTTTACTTTGCTGCTGTGACACGTGAAATTATGTCTTATCTTATCTTATCTTATCTTATCTCAAATGTTAACATATACAGTAAATCACTTGTAAAATCACAGTACTCTATATCGCTTACATCCTTCAATATATATGTGCTGCTATACATACCTAAACTAGTTGTTGCCATTTCTAAAAATTATGCTCTATTATTCCTCTGTTCTGTTATACTATGTCTGCTCATCATGAGGTGTTTGTATTCTCCTGTAAAAAAAACAAGCCTTACCACACACATACAGAAATGCATTTTATCTTCCCCCCTCTTTCTCTTTCTCTCACACATACATGCACACAAATGCATGCGCTTGTCTCCACACATACATACACTGACGTGCACACACACGCAGACAGTCAGCTGTGCCCTTCCCACAGTTAGTAGCACAAAAACAGAACGCACTGCCTGTCCCTGCCTTACACACATACACACACACACATGTGCACACACAAACTCTGCAACTTCCCTCTACACACTCTTAAAGGGACATGACACAGACTTAAACAAAATACCAAGTTGTGTGACTATGAACATAGCACTAGCAAACTATAAAAAGATTAAACCTGAGCAAAGAGTCATTTATAGGAAAACAGCAACAGTCAATGCATGTGAATATACTTGTGCAATGAATACATTTAGCTAGAAATGGTCAATTAATGGCAATCATTTAGACTGATATCTTCAAATACACATTGATATATAAATACATATTGTCTTATCACTCATTGTCAGTTTTTATGTGGATGAAATGAGAACTGCTGAAGTAAATTTAAAGACTGTATGATATGACTATAAATATGGTTTAGTGAAACTGACCAGCGATTGCACTGTTGTGTAAAGTACTGAATGCTTTAAATTACTTAAATGGTAAAAATGCACATTGAAATTGAGACAATAAATGCTGCCCTCGTCTGCTCTTAGGTGAAAACACAAATCTTTTAAACAACAAAGAAAGCTGTGAAAATTGAAAGTAGAGGCTTGGACAAAAATTGCAAAGGATTACAAGTCAACAAGGATCAACAATATAGACAAAGACATACTTTGTCCTTCTCTACAAGATTCTAAAATGTCTTTTTCTCCCAATAACACTTAATACACATCAAATTTAGATAGCGGAAGTCGTGCTTACAAATTAAATAGTAGAAAGAAGAAAAAAAAACATAATTATGAAGCAAAATACAACATATTCAATTGAGTGAGATTGCCTACACATCTATTAGGACAGTTAGTATGCCCTGGACCCTGGTTTTGTGACCCTTGGTAACTAACAGTGCTATATGAAAAAAACAGTGCTGTTTTTTAATACAGTAATGTATGAAAATCAGTTACAGTAATATAACCAGGTAATTTAAATATCCTCAATCAATGGTGTGTGCAGATTGTCTGAGGGTGAGGGGTGAAAATTAAGAAGCGTTTTCTTTGTGTATAGAGTGGGGTGAAGGTTGATAGTTGCTCTAAGGCCACACTACAGATAGGTACATGAGGTAAACATAGTGGCAGATATGGGGTACATAAACCAACCCAGGTGGGTGTTTGGACCAATTACTTCCTCATCTTATGTGACATTAAGACAAAAATTAAACGTGGTAACATACTGTTAGGATACAGCTATATATTATGGTTAAATAAAGGTTTCAAACAGGTATAACGAAGTATTAAATACTAAATACATACTGAACGGAATTGTAATGTAAGGCCTTAACTTGAAGGCTTTCAGAAGAGAACTTGAACTTCAGGGAAGTGGACAAAAACTGAGACACTGTGGCTTTAAGAAGCCCCCACCCTCTCATAACAGGGGGGGCGTGAGCTGAATCCAGGAACAGCGATTGAAAAAAAAAAAGCTCCACCAGTGGACTGTTTCAAGTTCCCCCGGCTGAAACCCTGCCTGATTTGTGGGCAATGTTGGGGATGTAGAAAAAAAGGAAACCGGAGCAAAGAGAGCACAGGAGAGAGATAGGGAGACAACACTAACTGGGTAGCTATGGAGATGGTAGGTTTTCCTGGTAGCTTTCTTTGACAGGTGTCGAGTGGGATAAAATAAAGTATCAGAACAGCCTCCAAGATGTACGGCAAGGGTAAAGGAGCTGTGGTCCCCTCCGATAGCCAAGCAAGAGAAAAGTAAGTACATTATTGCACTGTCACAACAGAGATCCAGCCAAGAAGAGTGTGCTAGGTGGCTAAACTTGCTAACTGATGTGAGGCAGCTCAGTCACTTCAGCGGCGGCACGCGTGTTCAACAAGCTCTTGTTGTTAACATGCAAGCTACAAAAGTAGTGCTGTGATAGTTTATTTGTTGTGTTTGCTACTTTGCGTGTCTTGCTTCCTCTGGCATCCTCCAACTGCTAAGGCATGGTTGCTAAATTAGCCCAAGCAGCTAGCTCCAGTGCCCAGTTTCACTCTTGTGTTTCTTGTTTCTTTCTAATACTAAACAGACAGTGGCGGTTTCAGTAACTAAAGTTGCACCGCTTGTATCAGCGGGAGTGTTGCTGCACGTGTGTTCAGTAATAATGCATAAATGCGCACTCGGGGCTGAATTGTGTGCGAGGAGCATTGATGGGATTCCACTTCAGTTCCATCTCTCCCCTCGCCCCAGCGTGAGGAACAATGCATTTGGAGTGACGCCGTGCATTGTAGCTAGCTGGCTTTTGTGTCGCCTGCTGAAGCAGCAGGTAAAAATAGAATACAGCTGTTTGGGGCTTTGTTACAAAATAGCACAGGGACGCGTTCTAGAATGGTTCCACGTTCCGAAATGATACCGTGTCTACTAACGCGCTGGGTACATTGTATCCATGTGTGCGTTCGGTCTGTTTAGAGCCGCGGCTACGATCTTCGTGCAAGCGGAGCTGCGCCTCATAACTTTTGTGGCCCGTACGGATTTTGTTCAGTCACCCCGAGTTGTGCGAACCGGTGCTATGGATAAACTGCTTGTAAATGCCGCCTGCGCTTGTTGTAACAGACCCTAACGTAGGTGGTTCGGTAGCTGATTTGTCAGAAAACTTAGGTGCTGTTAGCTTGCGGAGCTGTAGCCTTCCAATCCCTTTGTCTGCTTGCCTGTATCTCGATGTCTGTTGTTCGCTCAGGAGATACATGCCGCACGGTTTACAGACACTTTAACAATCGACAGAGCTTCCAAATGAAATATTAATTACACAAACCGATTTGCATTACCTTTGAAATAGTAGGTACTACCTGCATGAAACTTCTGCTAGTCACAGATAACAAAGCCAAATAAGACCTATCAAAGCTTTCATTAAACTTTTGTTAGATTTAATTGTTTCACAGCCCAGTGCTGCAGTTGAATAACCTATATATTAATAAAAGGCAAGCACTTCCATATAGGTGAATGCTTATGGATTTATTCCTCCCAGCAGATGTGTTGAAGACCAGTAAATTGTCACTCTGACTCTCTGGGTCAGTCAGCAGGTTGGGGAACTGAAGTGGGACAGAACTGTCAGACTCCTGTGTACTTGTGTGAAGATCAGAAGGCGCCTCATCACACCTCACTCACACCTACTGCAACTCTTATTTGTGATTCCATAGTCGTTATTCTTACTTTATGCATCCTTCTTCTAATGTCTGTCTTCATGTCCCTCCTAACTCACTTCTCATCCTTTCCTGCTTCTCAAAGTCCTCATCCCTCGCTTCAGTGTTGAATTATTGAGACAGACTCAAGCAGCTGCTCTCAGCTTTGCGTCAGAGTTGAGAGAGACAGAAAAGAAAGAAATAAAGAGACAGTGGAGAAGGAGATATGGTGGGGAGACTCATCCATGTTTTAATAGAGGGTTTTGTCAAGGGCCTCAGGCATGATGTCAGGTGTACATCAGGGATATTTCCCACTTTATGGGAGTAAGCATATGCACGCACTGATGTCCCACCTTAGAACTAGGCGGGAATGGCAGAGAGGGAGGTCAGGAGGTCACATCACATGGTGAAGAAAATTTTTTTTCATCATGATGGATGGAAAAATGGACACCCTATGCTCACACTCTATTTGTGCAGAAGCGTGTGTGTGATTTCAGCTAGGTGCTGTAAAACTGTGGCTATACTATCATACAAATTGGTGAATGAAGAGCTATCAGATTTTTTTTTACCTTTCATTACAAATATAATTTCACATTCTGGCTTCTTATTTTACCAAAATGGGGCATGCACCCTTTTATGTTCTAGTCACCACTAATCTTTCCCTTATCTCTGTACACTACTCTATAGTTTGTCCCTCTTCTTCAAACTTATGTTCCTTTTCAATGAGCTGTCTTCTGAGCTTTAATAATGCAGCAGGCCCGGTGCATGCACACGCGGACCCTTTCGCAACTCACAGAAAAACACACATACTCCCACCACATAAAATTTCAATGAAGACCTCTTGAGGGGGACTGCAGTGTGATCCTCCTATTCCCAGGCATAAGTCAAAATTCTTAAGTCTCCCCTACTAGTCAAACACCTATAGAGAACTGCACATGTATGAAGCACGCCAGTAACCCTGCAGTGTAGAAGAAGATGCAAACAGCATCAATATTTGAAGCATTTGCTGTATCCTAAAGCTTCCTGTGAGGCTTTGGGAGGCATTTCGAAAATGTTAAAATCAGTGAAGATGCAAGGAGCTGTACTTTAGGTGTTGAAGTGTGATTAGTAATTAGCAATGTGCAGAGGTAAAATGTTTCATGATGTATATACTGGATATGCATCCTGTGCAGGCGTGTGTGACTTAATACTACACTGACCTGCAAGTGGCAGTGATGTACACTCTACACCAGTGGTCACAGAGAGCTTTGTGACCTACAAATTGCTAGGAACCTCAGAAAGTGTTCAGATTCCCCTGGATAAAGTGGTCAAGTGTGTGTGTGTAATGTCTTAGCAGTCCTGCACTCTTTAGCTTCTTAACAGCATCAGGCATTTGTACAACAACCAGTCTGTCTTAAGCAAGTTGATGCAGCCAGTATGTGTTCTTGCTGTTAGATAAGTCATTGTTCTGCTATATGTTTTATATAAATTTCCAGTTGAGTATTAATAACTAGTGTAAATCACGTTTTTATGTCTGGATGTCTGACTGATCATGTATGTCATTTTTTTTATCTTGGTGACCGTCTGCGATTAGGGAAAACCCTCAGCTATTTATTACCTTCTGAACAGCATGGCACGACTGTACATTTACAGAGACTTGTGCACTCACACAGCTCATGTCTACCTATTGCATGTTCAAACCAGAGATGTACATACTGATAGTACAAGATGTCTTTCACACATTAATGTGTGGGTCCTCATCGTTCACCAATACTTATGTCTGCAACTGTGGTTTGATGCCTGTTACAGATAAACTATAGAGTTACAAAGAATTAGATTATGCAAGTATCAAGAAAAGTTTCAGTTGTTGCTCTCTGGATGTTCAGTCTCTTTCTTTCACTCTAGCCTTTTCTCTTTTTATACAAGTGAGGGATTCACTGGAGTGGCTTAAATATTTAAATGGCTAAATGTTAATAAAGCCTGTTCAACAAAGTAGTGTCCAACCTATACTCAGCCCAGATCAGAAGGATGGACATGATGCCAGGTCATATGGTGAGTGCTGACCTGATCAGATCGGCTGCTGTGTCAGTCTGAAAAGAGGCGTACAGTTCATGACCAGGAGTGTGAAGTCCAGGGTGGGTATGTCAGTGTCCATGGTGTGTGGGGTGTTTGTGAACAGCCCTGAAAAGTGTGCAGATTAATAGAGAGGACGGACAGGGTTGCCTATGGATGTTTATGTATATGTAGCATGTAACAATGTCACCTTGTTAATGTGTAGTCTTTAGTATGTGGAGGGCAGTTTTACATACAAGCAGAAGTGATCATATATTTTGTTATGGACATGCATGTAAACATAAAATTCTTAAGACATACAATTCTATAGACTAAATTTTAAATGAGTAATCCACATTTTATACATTTTCATATTATAGGTATTTAATGCAAGTCAGGGGCTGATAATATCTCTATTGTAATACACTTTAGCAAACTGTGCTCACTGTGCTTAGCCGTCCCCCATGTAAACATTTCCTTTGTGCTTATGAATTTGTAGACATTAACATAATAGAGTAATGCCATACATCATTGCTTTTTTAATTAATTTGAAACACATAAACATATTTAAATAGGTATTTATAAAATACACAGTTCCATAAAACACATACTGTATGCAATTATATTAAACACTAACAACCAATAGAAAATACAAACAACCATCACAATCAAATCACAGTCCTCACAGACATTTATTCTCATCTAATTACTCTTCAGAAAACTGGATTTAAAATTTTGTTTTGATTAGGCCTGTAACTGATTATTCACATTATCAATTATTCTAACAATAATTTCTTTATTAGCTAAAAAGCTACAATGTGCAATTTTAGGGAGTCAAGCTAGCTCCTAGCCCTCCATCTCCATGTGCAGCCTCTGCATTTGGGTATTAGTCTTTGTTAATCTTAAAAAGTTAAAATAAGACACTACAAAATTTAACAGTCAAGCAGAAATTATTGCTCATCCCTCATTGGTCAGAAGGGCGATCCTCACTCAAAAGCCTTTCAAAGAGTTTATCTCTACACTGTTGCCAGGCTGTTCAATGAATGTGGTTCACATAAGTCCTTAACAGCACCTCTCAACATTTAGGAGCAAATATGCTCATAAGCCGTGGGGCATATTTGTACAAAAAAATCAAAAAAGGTACACACTCTAGCTTTAATCATTTGGTCAATAAAAGATCAGAAAGCAGTGAAAATGCCCATCACAATATCTTAGAGCAGAAGGTGACATCGCCAACTCACACATTTGAGAATCAGGAAATAACTTTTTTAACATTTAATTTATAATCAAAATAATCTTCCTTTGATTGATTAATCAACATATTGCTGTGATCCAGTTTTTTAAGGAGTTGCCCACATTAATTCCCAAGCAGCCTGTTCTTATGAAATTTGACCCTCTCTCTAAGCATCTTGGGAAATATGGTGATACAGAAATATTTAAATAAATTCATCTTTAGCAGATTGAGTGAATATATTACATAACATTAATTTTTTTTTTTGAAAATTAAGCTCTTGCTAACACCTACTTATCAGCTTCCTATCCAAACTTTAGTGTACAACTATATTTCATCTTAACAGGCTTATTTGCACTTAAATAGACATCACCTTCCCATTCGACAACCGTACAAGAGAACGCAGCACTGGAACAGACAAAAAGCCTGTCAGTGGTTAAAAACTAATTACACAACAGCCTGATTATCTCAAAACCATGTTTCATTGATCAGTTTGTTGACTAATGTCTGTAATACCTCAATACTGTCCCTCTCATTAGGACCTTATTGGCCTGTCAGAGGACTGTCTGTTCTGGGCACACAGGGCAGGGTCATATCCATGCTGCCGGTCAATTGATGGTCCATTAACAGCCTATTAAACACGACTAAGTGAAGGAGTTAGGAGTACAGTGTTGGGTCATTGGGGGTTTTCCACTCCACAGCATGGTTCTTGTGTCTGTTAATAGACCCTGGTGAATTACTGGTTTCAAGTGTGACTGGCCTGTTATAATAGCAGTGATTTAAAAGAAAAAAGTCTGGTGCTTTTTAAAATATTCTTGGTATTAGTGGGAATGACTGTCATATGCAGCTATTTCTGTTGGTATCTAGTGCATTCAGTCAAAACACATATTTTTTATAAAGACTGATAAGTGTTTTTCAGGTTGTGTTGTGATTTGAGGGCTTGGGACTTTTAGGTTTAGTAAGAAACACAGAAGCAGTGATGGAAGAACTGTACAGCCTACAGATTCTTAGATTATATGGTCCCTTTTCAGTCACAGGAAAACTTCCAGCCTTGCAGGAAACTTTTAGGAGAATTTCAACCCCAGCGAACTAGAGCCAATTTTTCCTGTGTCATGCCTTCTGTCCAAAGTGCCCCAAAGTCTGTGCTCCTGGGTGGTACTTTACAGACCAAGAACTATCAAAGTAAAGTTAACTGTACAAACCATTGAACCATTGATTGTGAAATACAATCAGTCAATCTTGATGGAGATGTACATCATTCATTCAAACTACCAGCAAGCACCAGTTGTTGCTAGTATCAGTATTAGTAGTAGTCGTGGAAACTACTTTATTGTCATTGGTGTTCAAGTAACATTTTATTGCAGCTTCTTTATTAATTTAGGGGGAAGTAAGGAGCTAAAGAGAGTCAACATCCCATTGTTTTGTAATTGTTTCAACAACTTATGTAATGAAGAACCAGTATATACTCTTTTCAGTCACTTTGCTGGTCAGCTTTTGGGAGCCCACTTGTGGCGTTGTGGCTGGACATGCAAAGGATACTCTCCCTAAAAAATATTACCTTAAATTGCAAAGATAGAAATAAGGAATCTGAATTTGATCACTAACCTTTTTTTCCCTTCTGCATTTCAGGTTAGCGTTATATGTGTATGAGTACCTGCTACATGTGGGAGCGCAGAAGTCGGCACAGACCTTCCTGTCTGAGGTAGGGTGGCATCATTATTAATGCATTTTTTAATGAACATTGCTTATTTGGAGCTAAGGAAGGAAATCAAACATTTCACAAAACATGAGCATAAATACTTACTGACACGTATTTACCCCTGCTATTGTAGATTTTTACGGCAGCTTACTAGCCCTAGCCCTCTCACTCATTCATTTTCAGTGCAAACATGCTAAACATGATTACAGTGTGCAAGGTGTATCAATTTTTCATAAGGAAATCCTATAAAGTTACCCCATCATGCTCACGGATCGCCATGGTAAGTGCCGGTGTAAAAACAACTGATGTTGTGTTTTTAAACGTTGTAGACCTATGTTGTCATAGGGTTATTGGTATATATTTCCAAGTCTCCCAACAGCTCTGTTGGTTGCAGACATGCTAATAGTGAATGGGTGAGTTATTCCCTGGATTCGTGTAAAAAGGGAGACAGAACAGACATGTGACAAGAAGTAAGAGTGTCAGAAAGATGGAGATCGACAGAGCTAGAAAGATGCCTATCTTCACATCCGAGGACATTGACAGTTTGAGGCAGACTGATTATGTGTTCTTAACCTCTGGACCTGCAGACATAATCCTCTCCCTAGTGGCTGCAACTGACTTCTCTTCTCTTCTCTTCTCTTCTCTTCTCTTCTCTTCTCTTCTCTTCTCTTCTCTTCTCTTCTCTTCTCTTCTC
>JAUMHL010000015.1:8038061-8121304 GCA_032362345.1 Sandelia bainsii
TCTCTTCTCTTCTCTTCTCTTCTCTTCTCTTCTCTTCTCTTCTCTTCTCTTCTCTTCTCTTCTCTTCTCCTTTCTCTTCTCCTTTCTCTTCTCTTCTCTTCTCCTTTCTCTTCTCTTCTCTTCTCCTTTCTCTTCTCTTCTCCTTTCTCTTCTCTTCTCCTTTCTCTTCTCTTCTCCTTTCTCTTCTCTTCTCTTCTCTTCTCTTCTCTTCTCTTCTCTTCTCTTCTCTTCTCTTCTCCTTTCTCTTCCTCTTCTCTCGCCTTTTCCCTCCTCTTCCAGATTCGATGGGAAAAGAATATTACATTAGGGGAGCCTCCTGGATTCCTCCATTCGTGGTGGTGGTAAGTTTTGCCACTTTTCTCTTATTTTTCCCCGTTGTTTGTTAAGATAAGCCAATCCATTTAATTTCTTTGTGTGTGTAAACAGATTTTACAGTACATGTCACAAAGTGCCCTTGCTGTGAATGTCCCCTCCCTTGACAATATTCATTGATATGGTTGTAGTGTCCAACCCATCTCTACATAATTCATTACAGGCATATGTGCAAACACCAACTTCATTTGAGCACTCATGGTGTGGAGTCATAATTTGATTTTCATTGAGTTAAACAACATGCCTAAACATTCAAAGGCTTGAAACATTCCAACTTTTCATTTTAATCATTCATGAGTAAAAATAACTTCCTTAGGTGTGGGGTCTGGCAGAGTCTCAGCCTTGCGGTTGACCAGACTCAACGAGGGCATGACCCTTACCTCAGCGTCTTCTGCCCTCTCCCCGCCTCTAGCTCACCATCCTTCATCCCCGTTTGTGAAACAATAGATCCAGATGGTTAGGGAATGGACTCCCCCCTCTATACTCCCTTCCCTCTCCTCAACCTCTTGTCACCCTTTGTGTGCCCCCCACCTCCCACTTTGCTCCTTTGTTCACATGGGAGAGGGATTCTTAGCAGATTAACCCGTTGCATTCCAGCTTCCTTTGTGTCACCTCTCCCTCTGCAGTCTCCCCCTCCCTCATCATTTCTGCCCCAGGCTAAGATTTGACCTTTGTGGTCAACACCTTAAGAACTGATCAGTAGTCTCACTTGTTTTTGGACACCAGTGTCAAGCGTGGTTCACATTCACTCTGTTTACATGCACACAAGAAAACTTGTCATTGGGAGAAATCAGGAAAAGGGCAACAATTGACTGTACATTTCTTGTGTGTAAAACTAACAGAATCTGATTCCTCTACTAAATTTTAAAACCCAAAATGCAACTATATATTAGTCCATGTCTTATGTCCCTACCCTACTTGTAGCCCTCCAAACCCATTATTTACTATTAAATTATTAAATAATTTGCTTAAAGACGTGGGCACTGTAGATTTTAGGAAATATTAGATAGAGATAAATCTTGTATTTGTTGGACTACTGTATTTTCAGCAGCAGATTTGATAGATTACTGAATATTTAAGTTTTTTTTTTTCTTTTCATAATAAACTATAGTACCCATATTCAGTATTGTGAGAAAACATGTCCCACCATGCAACAGTGTGAATTATTTACAGTATGTATTTTAATAGTTAATCACCAATAACATTTATCAGGATTTGGCTACACAGCCAGTGTTTGTTAGTATGTCGAATTGATTGATTATATTTGTTTACTGTAGAAATCTAGAATCTTTAAAATAAAAATAAAAATTATAAACCCACTAAACAAGGTGTGAAAGCTAAAGCACCTTACATTTGAGCAAACCAAGTCATCAAAAACCAAAATGTCTCACAGAACCTGAATGAAATGACACTACACAAAAATTTGTACTGTACATATTACAAAGGAACAAATATTTAAATACCCGTGGCTGTAAAAATTACAGATGTGTAAATACACCCTTAAATGGTCTTAAAAATTACTGTGTAACTTTTCCCCTCAGGGGGTGGCTTTGCTGAGTCAGAAGAATCAGAAGAATGAACGTCAGGCCTATAGAGCACCATCAGCAATATGAGACCAAGGACATGCTTTAATAAAAAGAAAATGAAGGAACAGAATAATTTAAAAGCATAAAAGCCTGGGTAAATCTAAAGAATAAGTTTGATCTCTTGTTCAGTTAAGGATTTAAACTTGCAGGTCTTTTCTTTGCACATAAGAAATAGAAATAGAATAGCAAGTGTTTAAGTTTACACAGTACATCTTCTTAAACACAAGGCTAGATTTTAGGAAAATAAAGTTTTTCTTCATTTTTCCCTGTTTCTTTAGACAAGTAGCTCCAGTAACATTTATGTATTTCTCCACTGACATCCTTATCCTCTGTGGCTAAACCATGCGCTCTGACCTTGTCAGGGGAGACGGTTAAATGAGAATACATGTTAACTTTCAAGATCACATTATCCTGTAAATTCCACTTGATGTGCTCAAATAGTCCAAAATTGGGATGTCACTGTCCAAAATATGACCGTGTCTTTATGAAGTGCAGACATTTTTGAAAAATTCCAGATGCTTGGGGTTCATCATGTCTGAGCTTTGCCATCGCATGTGAAGTGGCTGCTTGATTACTCCTCTCGTTAGGCATGTCGCTGTTTCACTCAGTTTATAGCACTTTCACTAAATCAATGCACAAAGACTGATTTAATTAAGAACTCTTAGATAGGTAGCAGTCGGGCAGTTAGTGTTGTCATTAGGTGTCTGTGAATTTCCGCTCAGGACAGTTAAACTGTTTATGTATTTATGGATCAAATGATGAGCAGCCTTCTTTTTCATTTACCAGTTACCACTTAAACAAGAGGGTATTTTACAGATTGGGTTATTTATCCCTTTGGTTAAGTCAGTGTAACGGTTAAAGTTTAGAGTTAAGGAATGGATGCAGTCAATGAAAGGTCCATAGTATGGATGTGTAAGTGTGTGTGTGTGTGTATTCTGAGAGAGTGAGAGGTTGATTGAGGGGGTGACACTGGCATTGTGTCCCTCTTACAATGATGCTCAAGTGCATGAGAGGCAGTTTAAGAGTGCTAGAGAGATAGTGAGAGTGTGTGAATGGGTTATGAATAGCTGTTACACATTTGCTTGTGTTACTCTGTATGGTAACTTTTGACCTCTTTGCGTTTCCCACCTCCTCCTCTGTTTCAGTGTATTCTGGGATTTGTATTGTGCGGCTCCAGACCGAAGGGAGACATGTGAGCACTCCAGTGAAGCCAAGGCCTTCCATGACTATGTAAGTGACAGTTTCTTTCTTTTACAGAAAAATTATAATAATTGTCTTTACAAACTGTGTAATTTCTATATATTTTCTTGTGACACCCATGTAAACACTGTACTCTGTACACTTAAAGGATGTTATTCACTTCAAGGACATTTTGTCAGGTGAAATAACTATTGATTTTTTTTTTTAGTGTATCAAACTTTTTAAAGTTTGAATATTTACTTAAAAAGTAGACATAGCAATTGACCAGAAGCTGCTTTGACTGCAGGAATAATCAGATAAAGAAATGAATTTCGATATTTATGCCATTTTGCCATATAGAGCTACAGCTGAAGTTTATTTTCACTGCAGATTTATCTACAGATTATTTTCTTCATTACTTGATTAAATGTTTGGTCTATTAATTGTAAGAAAATAGTGAAAAATGTTCATCAGAATGTCCTAAAGCTTAAGGTTAAGTTACTTGTTGTGTCTGAACTAATGCTCCGAAACCTAAAGAATCCATCACATTACACAAGGAAAAGGGCAAATCCTCACAATTTAATTTTGCTTGAAAACTGGAGGAACAGCACAAGGTTAGTTAAGCAATTATTCACAGTCTGAAAGGAGAAATCTAGCTTTTCTCGTGTCTTGCTGCAGATGGAGGACAAAGGTTAGAGGTTAAATTTCCCCTACAGAACACCCTTTTTTGGTTTGTAGGGATACCACCTTGCCCAAAGAAACCTCGGTGGCATGGCTGCTTGCTGTCACAGGTTCTCAAGTCCAAGTCTTTTACAGATTGAGCATGTGGAGTTATAATAATAAGTCAGATTTACTGCTTAATAATAATGTAAAGAACTGTTTTTCCTCCTAGACTGAGAGGAGAATCTGTAACTATATCCTCTTGTGATGTGTGATGTGTGTAAATGTCATGTATTGTGATTGACACTGTGTGTCTGTCTTCAGCCTGTGCTATCTGGCCAAAAATGTGTGTGTGTGTGTGTGTACGTGCGCATGCTGTATAGTGTGGGGAGATAATGGAATAGAGTTCTAATCCGGTAATCCCAGCACTGGGCCAAGGCTAAGCCAGGGATTTGTGTGTGTGTGTGTGTGCGTATTTTTGGATGGGGGGCATCTTTGGCAACCGTCCCATAGAAGGACGGTAGAGGGGCTCACACCCCCAGTGCCAGCATGCCAGTTAACCCTGGTGTGGGTGTGTGTGTGTGTATAAGTGTAGATGGGGGTGCTACATGGTTACTTGCTGTCTGCTCCTAACGGTGATAAAGCAAAGGAGACGAGACCGGTTTAATTTTGGCTCCAGCCCCCTGAGGCTAGTCACAGAGCACAGGTCCTTTCTACTCGTTTCAAGAGAGTGAGTCGATTACCGGCATTGAAAGGAAAAAAATATTTCACCTTACCTCAAAAGAGTTTCTTAGTCTTTTGAGGATTGCTAGATTGCAAGCCAGTATTTAAGGGGAATTATCAGAGTTCTCTCTGCTGGGTTCACAGATGCAGCAAAGGTTTATGGTTATAGTCGTGTCTACTTTTTCGACAAGTTGTTACACTGGTACAGTACAGTAAATGTAATGCCGGGGTTGTTGGACTGTTTTCAGAGGAAGTACACCAACTCAATACTCAAGAAAAAGTAATTGCCCAGAGAAATACTCCACTATTAGAAGAAGTACCCTAAATGTTAAAGTACTCCACTATGAAAAAAGTGTATTTTAAACAATGTAGAATTTGAAAGAAGAAAAAAACTGCTGTTTTTCTGGGGGAAAAAATGGCAGTCAATAAAGGTGGGTCTGATTTTAACCTCTTTATTGAGTGACAAGAAGGTAATCCATAAATGATACATTAGCCTTTTTTAATATAGAATAATTTTCATAAGAATTTGATCCTTCAAAAAGTAACTAGTAACAAATGTTATGATGTTAAAATGAATGTAGTGGAGTAAAAGTGCAATATTTTCTTCTAATTTGTAGTGGAGTAAAAGTACAAGTAACATATAATTGAAATACTCTAGTAAAGTACAAGTACCTCAAAATTGTACTAAGTACAGTAAGTAAATGTACAGTTGAGTAAATGTACTTAGTTACTTACCACTTCTGGTTATTTTAAAAGTAATTTGGTAGTTAGTTGATTAGTTTTAGAGGTTTGACATTTATCAAGCTGCTTGAAGCATCTGATTCACAAAGAGGTGGACAGGAGTTTAAATAGTGGCAGTTTTTTTTCATATACAGACTTGACATCAATATTTTAGTGTGTTTTTTTTGTGTTTTTTTTACTGACCTATTTATATAAACTTTTAGTTAAGCCTTAAATGGTTTAATATATTGTTCAAAGACAGAAGTTTTGATTATCACTCCTTATTGTAATGCATCTCTAAAGTTAACATTAACAGATGTGTTATTTGATGAACAATTGATGTGAAGTTGTAAAGTAAGGGAAAACAGAAGGTAAGATATATTATTACTTTCATTAACAGATTTAATTAGGATTAAGAGTTAATTTTGTCCTCTTATAATGTGTTATCTCCTGCATTGATCAACAATCATCCAACATATTCTGCATTATTCAGACATGTCGTATGACAATTCATTTGCTGGTTCGCTAAGCTTTGTTTAATCAATCTTAAATCAAGGTAACCCCGTAAAGGGTTTAGCAATTGTGAAATTTTGATTTCTGACTTAGACATTGCTTTGAGTCAGCTATATTTTGTGTCGCTGTCAAAGTAAATAAGTAAGTTCCAAAATTAACAGAATCTTCCTCTAGATGTCGGCTAACAAATGTCACAGTATTACTGTTGTCCAGTGATTTAGCTTCTCCACTCCAGCTAAACCCAGTGGACAGGATTTGAGTCACAATGTGAGTGAATCCACTTTCTGAATCCCTTGCTGCTCTGCAGAGCAGAGGGATATGGACACCGTGTCCATGAACAAATAGACTTTATCCACTAACCTCACAATAGACAAGAATAACACATGTAACCATGGTAACTGTACACAACAAAGATGGTGACTGTTGGAGCCTTAATATGCTTATAATATAAATATAAATAATTGAAATGCAGGGCAAAACGCAGACTAAAATGTTTACTAGATTAAAACTAACGAACATCGAATGACTGAAATGATTTCTTCATCAACTCTTCCTCCATATTTCCTGCTCTGTTGCTCTTCACTTTTTCTTTACACATCTGCCTACATTTACAGTGCTGTGAAAGAGTATTTTGCCCCTTCATGATTTATTTATCTTTTTGCATATTTGTCACACTTAAATCATTTAGATCATCAAACAGATTTTAATGTTTACACAAGCTGTCCTAACCTGCCCAGCCCTATGTGAAAAAGTAATTGCACCCCCCCCCCCCCCACCCCCCCCACCCCAATTGCTAAATCATGAACTGATTAACCACATTTTTTAGAAAGCTGAGTTGCTACACCCAAGCATGATTACTGCCAGACCTGTTGAATCAAGAAATCACTTAAATAGAAGCTGTCTGACAAAGTGAAGCACGCAAAAAGATCTCAAAAAGCAACACATCATGCCGCGATCTAAAGAAATTCAAGAAAGATGAAGAACAGAAACAAAGTAATTGACATGTATCAGCATGGAAAAGGTTACAAAGCCATTTCTAAGGCTTTGGGACTCCACCACAAATTGAGAAAACTTGGAACACTTAAATTTCCCAGCGTACCAAAATTACTCCAAGAGCACAATGACGACTCATCCAGGAGGTCATTAAAGAACCCAGAACAACATCTCAGGAACTGCAGGCCTCACTTGCCTCAGTTAATGTCAGTGTTCATGATTCAAGAGACTGGGCAAAAATGACATCCATGGGTGAGTTCCAAGGTGAAAACCACTGTTGACCAAAAAGAACACAAAGGCTTATCTCTCATTTGCCAAAAATCATCTTGATTATCCCCAAGACTATTGGGCAAATATTCTGTGGACTGACAAAAGTTGAACTTATTGGAAGGTATTTCATAAAAAGAAAATCATACAATATCAACAGTCAAACATGGTGGTGGTAGTGTGATGGTCTGGGGCTGCTTTGCAGCTTCAGGACCTGGACGAGTTGACTCTACCAGAAAAAAATATCAGTTCATGACCTCAAGCTCGAGCGCACTTGGGTTATGCAGCAGGACAATTAGACAAAACGCACCAGTAAGTCCACCTCTGAATGGCTCAAATAAACTAAATAAAGGTTTTGGATTGGCCTAGTCAAAGTCCGGACTTCAATCCAAATGGCCATTAACAGGCCTGCAAAAAAGAGTGGGCCAAAATTTCTCCATAGCGATGTGAAAGACTCATTGCCAGTTATGGCAAACACTTGATTGCAGTTTTTGCTGCCAAGGGTGGCACAACCAGTTATTAGGTTTAGGGGACAATTACTTTTTCACATAGGGCCAGGCACGTTTGGACAGATTTTTTCCCCTTAATAAATGAAGTCATTATTTAAATCATCACTGTATCCCTTCTCTTGCACTCCTTTCCCACTCTTTGTTCCCTCGCTCTGTTGCATTTGGTACATCTCCAGCTTGTTCACTTCACATCTTGGTTTCCTGTGGCTTGTGGTTTCTTTGCGACACCCCCACATCTATATCTTTCCTCCCTCACCCTCTTTCTCAGTGTTCATTCTCCCCCACGCAGCACCTTGTTCTCCCCACCGTATGTCTTACTCACTCCTTCACCCACTCTCATCTATGCCATCTCTCTAGCCTTATCGCTCACTCCCTCTTTCCAACTCGCCTCCACTTTTCCCTTCACTCTTCCTTTACCCCTCTCCCTTTCTCATCACTAATGCTACCTCTGTTCCCAAGAGAGGATTGATTGACTAATCTAGCTGTTTACCCACAATGCCTAGTAGTGCTGAGGAGGAGAGGGCAATGTAGACAACATGAAGACCCAACCAATAGAGACCATTGTATGTATGTGAAAATGGAGCTGAGTGGGCAAATGAAAAAACCAAGAGGAAGGGACATGGAAGACTAGTTTTCTTTAAATCAAACTGTAGATCAGTGAGTGTGTGTGTGTGTAATACCACTAAAGACAGCTTTTATGTGAAACTGACCATTTTAGGAAAATAAATTAACTATTATTTTAATAGAATAATGGTTGTTGCATATATTAGAACTTCACAGTTCTTCTAAAATTATACTCATTTAGCAGTTAGTTGTATTATATTAATGAAAATGTCATCATTCATTTTATTAATTGTTGTTTCTAAATTTAAAAATCTCATCTGTTTTTTTCTAAATTCACTTATTCCTTATTAAGTGCAAATGGTACACACTGGACACGTAATTTGTTTCATTTTTTGTGGTTGTGATATATTGGAGGACATTGCTTGTGTAATTTTAGTTTTCTACATCTACATACAGTCTACATTCTGCTGCGTTACTGTAAATGGCTGTTATTATGCTGCAGGTTTCTTTATTCACCAGATGCCAATTTTTAACCTTTTTTAAATCATTCCCATCTTTGTATGGACCTTTCTTTAACTGCCTCAGTTTCTTAACTTTGTTGAACTTACTTCATGTTGCTGCCTTCACTAACATTTTAAACAAGCTCTAATGTATTTTCCTAACATTACATTCAAGCCAAAAAATCTTAATTGCAGTTGAATCCAAAGTAGTTTTGTTCTGCCAAAAGACAGTTTCATGCTTCCTGTCTTAACCCCTGTGTTGCTTTATTCTGTCACCAAAACTATCAATAAGCTGTAATGGAAAAAAGCAAAAAGAGCTCTGTTAAACTTGATCATTAGCTGTGGGATAAACTTTGTAAAATTTCGAAAGGCTTATATGAGAGAAGGCAACAA
Source organism: Sandelia bainsii (assembly GCA_032362345.1). NCBI lineage: Eukaryota > Metazoa > Chordata > Actinopteri > Anabantiformes > Anabantidae > Sandelia > Sandelia bainsii. Next base: position 8,047,041 of record JAUMHL010000015.1, read on the forward strand.
AACGAATCGCACTGGTCTTAAATAATGTTTTTCTTTTGTACTAATAAAGTGTCCTTCTCCTTGAGTCAAAGCTATAACCACAAGTTCATACAGTAGTTGTCATTCTCCTTATATTGTTGTCCTTTGGCCTCTCTTCCTTCTCTCTTGAGGTTTGGCTAAGTGGATGTTGTGTCTGTAACATGTATTAGTTCTGTCATCCGGTCTGGTTCAGTACTCCTACCTTGGCAGCAGCTTTTGGGGTAGCGCATGTGTGTTTGGTGTGCATGTCGTGACAGTTTTGAGGACCAGCTGGGCTCTCATAGATTGTGCATGTGTGTTTGTTTGTCAGACGTGACAGTGAGAGTAGCAGCCGTATCCTGTTGCTCCAGAGCAAAACACACTGTTTTGACTGGACTGATAAATTAGCTAGATCGCCATAGTCAGCTATTTTTCCTCCCATCTCCACACATGCACTCTCTTTCATCCTCACTGCTTTACCTCCCCCTCCTTCCACTTTCTCTCCCTCTCTCTGTGCGCTACTAAGGACAGCAGGTCAAGGAGACAGTGATGAGGTACATATCAGTGTGAACCAGAATGTAGATTAGTACCCTCTCCAGGCAGGGACACACATAAATACAGACACACACAGATACATTTGCTGTCTCGCACTACCTCTCCCTTCTTTCCATCCAGTGTTTATGTCTCTGTCTTTATCCCTGTGAAAGGTATCAGGCGGAGGTCAATAAAGTGTTGAGCACTATTGATCTATGCGGTAGGTCCTATGGGTGAGGGAGGAGAGGGAAATGGAGAGGGAGGGATCAATGCTATTCTGTATAGCCCGTCTACGTACTGTACTGTACCAGCCAATCAGATCATTAATGCTTTTGTTCTTTGATAGATTATTCATCAACATTGTGGGTTTGTACTTAGGAGGAAAAACAAGCACAACATGGTGTCATCACAAGGAGCCACAACTGTGGATTGAGACATCAGTGATTGTAAAATATTTTGCCACCAAGATGACATTGTGGTGCTACACAACAGTGGATAAGGTTTATTACATGCTACTTTAAGATGTCTCAATTGAAGCTAAATCAATGTTTACTTCAGAAATCAAAGGTTGTAACTTTAGGATAATGTATGTGATATTTTTGTGCAGATGCATCTTTGATGCTATTTTTCTGCTGTGCTGCTGTGGAAGGCCATTAAAATATAGTTTACAATTTAGACTGTGTAAATATTCCCAGACATTTGAAAAATGTGTCCTGTGGGTTTAATTGAACTTTCAGCCAGCTTCAATGAAGGAAATGTATTATTCTGGATTCTGCTGCGTGTCAGGCATTAAACCCCTTTCAAGTTTGCTGCCATCCAGAGCTTTTCCTTTGCACACTCCTTCATTTACACACTTTTCCATACGTTATGCCTAGAAATTAATAATTCAACTAAACTACAAACATTTATGTTCATTATATCAACTAATTATTGCAGCACTAATGTCTCCCTTGTCTCCCTTCTTCTTGAACATCTTGAAAGGAACTTATTTTTGTCCACGAACCAGTATGTTCTGTCTGCATTGGCAGTCATTGTTTACCTGCACCAATGTCAACAAGACAAATTCCTGTAGATTTACTTTCTTAGTGAATCAAGTTATTCTGATTCAAGGAGGCAGTCTTGTCACAATTGTTTTTTGACAGTTTCCCGCTTTTGAGCCTGTAGTTGAAATGGAAAGGTAGATATAGGCAGGACTGTGGGCGCCGCTACAAAAACTAAAAAAGCACAGTTGAATCCTTTTTCGTATTTCCCCAGGCCTGTTGGTTTTAATAAAGACTGACTGCATAGTAAATCTACCTTACACTTTGCCGGTGGCACCTGCGCACTCTGCGTGCTCTCAGTTTCAATCTGCAAATTGGAGAATTCATGAGCAGATTGTTATTTGTCATTAATAGTCTCAAACAATAATGTGACCAAGTGATTGACTGTGGACAGAAATCTCTCTCCTTGTAACATTTTCTTCTTTGTTTTTCTTCTCCTGCATCTTTCTTTTTCATTCCCTGCCTCACTCTTATATCTCCTAACTCACTCTTTCCTCTATCTCACCCTTGTGCCTTGTGTCTCTCTCTCCTGTATCTTCTTATTCTCTCTCCATGCTCCTGGAGTGGGGGATGCCAGGGGGACAGAGTGCAGATAGGACCTGTCTCCATAGCAACAGCTTCCACGAGCTGCTGACACCCTACTGGGGGGGAGAGGTTGTGATAGGGAGGAATAGTACAGAGGTTGGGGCACAAGGAAGGTGTGTGTGTGTGTGTGTGTACATGTGTTTCTGTGTGTGTACACCAGTACTGGCAAAATGCGTACGGGGGTCATGGAGAGGGGAAAAGGTGGCAAGAAAAGTACGCAGAAGAAGAGTGAAGGAGATGGATGAGATGGAGGAAGGGAGAATGGAGGAGAGAGAGAGAGGCAGTCGACCCTGCTTCTTCCCCAGGGACTCAGTGGCCTGCTCATGTTCACTAGCAGAATTAGCATAAAGATGGGGGGAGGTGTGTGTCGTTGTGAATATGTGTGATCTTCCAGTTTTTATGTGTGTGTTTGAGAGGAGAAGAGGGGCAGCATGTGAATTCCTGTATGTGCATGTAATTGGTCGTATGTGTTGTTGTCCAAGCATGCAGTACATGTCACATGGATGTAGTGTGTTCGTTCTGTGTGCGCTGGTGGAACAGTGAAAGTGTGTATGTGTGCGTTTAAGACCCCCCTGGGTCTTAAACCCCCTCCCTGTTCTGGTCCTATAGCCTGCGGTTCTCCCCTGTCTGCCTCTCTGTACTGGAGGGCTGCACTTTGTGAGCCTGTGATGCAACTCTTTGTGTGTCGTTCTGTGTATGTTTGCACGTTCATGTGCTTACGTGCGTGCTTGTATGTGTGTTTGTTCCGGTGTGCTTATGTAAGCACTCTGAACATGCGTCTCTGTCTGTGTGTTGACAAGAATACAGTTATATCATATTTAACTCCCGGGCTGATTCATCCCCCCCCACCCCCACCCCCACCCCCTTCTATCCTAGATTCTAGTTTTATTCTTCCATATTGTTTGACTGACACAAAGGAGATTGGAGGCTGTGGTGGTTGTGTTGTTGCTGGTGGTAATATGATTAGCAGAAGTTAAGCAGCTGCTCTCATCAGGTTTAAGTGTTGCACTTATTTTGCTTTTGCTCTCTACACTTAAAGCAGCATTTAACCTAGTGCGCTTACGCTTAATGTAAAATTAGTAATGTACGAGTTCATGGTACTGTTGCAATGATATTTCTCATAGAATGTGTAGTTTTTGAGTTATAAGTCATGTTTACTTAGGCAGTTTAATGGCGGTAAGTGGTGAATTACTGTTTAAATATTATAAAAATGTAATTCTAAAGTTCTTTAAATATTACTAATACCTAAGAAAAATAACTACAATAACAAAATTCATGATTAAATTTCCAAGGTAAAACTAATTTAATTTTTTTAAAGCTTGTACATTAAACATAACTTCCAAAATTTGGCAAGTGAACCATTACGTGACAAAAATAACCCCTGTGCAAAATGACTGTTCATACTGACTGTATATGCAAAGCTTACACAGTATCTTTTTTTGGACACAGTGTAGCCAGTTTCTATGAAACAATATATACCTTCTCCGGACCTAGTAGAAAGTTGACTAAACTCTTATGGCACTGAACAAACAGAAATTAGAAGCCTCATAAAAGGTACAATTATTTTCATGTGTACTGTATTTGAATGTAGTCTGTATGGCATCTTCTAAATGAACCAGTGATTCAGCAGGTCATAATGCCACAGTGAATGCAAGTTGGAAACATAAATATTTAAGGTAACTTCAGATGATCAGAGTACCATATTGTGGTCTGAATGAAGTGAACCAAGATGGAGAAATACACACAGATCTAACGAAGTAGCTGTTATCTAAAAGGAACAGCTAAGTGTAGGACAGTGAAACACTACTCCGTAGGAATAACATTTTGGTGATATTTCTGTTTGAACCCTACCTCTGCTTTTGTTCTCCTCCACAAAAAGATAAAGTGATTAATAACCTTCTTTTCTCCTCTCTCTCTGCCACATAGTTGAGTAAACAGTTTAAAGGTTGTAGCAGAAGACACTGTTGTGAAATAGCCATTAAACTTTAGATGGCAGTTGGGGGGGTGGGGGGGGGGGGGGGTGATGATGTTATTGCAGATGCAGACGCTGCCCCCTGTAGTCATTTGGTGGACAGTGCGTCAAATAAATAAAAATTGCTGTTGAGCAGTGACTTATCCACACACGTGCATACAACAACACATTTAGTCGCTGTGTTTGTGTGTTTCAGAGTGCAGCAGCAGCACCCAGCCCAGTGATGGGCAACATGCCCCCGAACGACACCATGCCAGGTGGTCCCATGCCTCCAGGCTTCTTCCAGGTATGACCCCTCTGTCACTATTCTCATTTTCCATCACAGCCAAACCCACTCCACTTTTTGTACCATATATCTACCTCTTCATCCATCTCTGACTCTCCAAAAACTTTCCAAAATCAAAATTTTAGGAAGGGTTATTCTTCTATCTTCTTTTTAAATTTAGGTCTATTTGACTTCATTGTTGTATGAAAAGCTCAGCCTGAGCTTTTAGCTCTACACTAATTAACATATACACCTAATTGCCAGATTCACACTGTTATCAAGAGGCCAATATTATTGATCAATATTAACTTATTAAGATATATCAGTATTGGCATTTACATTACTGTATTCTACAGATGCTGCAGCACCAAAATTTCTTATTAGCAACATATTTACATTTATTTAACTTAATGATTATTTCAATTCAAGTGTAAAAGAGTCTGTTGTATTCTTTATTTATTTAACCAAAACTGCGTTTGGAAATGCATGGTTTCACACAATAACAATGCAATATTATGTAATAGTTATAACTGTTAAGCCTGAATTTCATATTGTAACACATATTATACATATAGAGAACTTTGGTTGATGTACTGTGGCTCCGAGGCATTTATTTTCAAGTATAAAGTCAGTCTCAAAAATACAGTATAACTTGGACTTTACTAATTAAGTCTTTCAGTCTAAAATCAATAATAGAGTTTGATCAGATCCCGCCACAGTTAAAGTTGAAGTATTTTTTTCCTTACACTCACACAATATATAATATACAATATTTACACCCACAATAGCCTCTGACTGTCACACCATTCATTAATCTGTGGCTCTGCGCTCACTGGGCTTCTGTTCAACCAATTTGTAATTCAACCATTCAGTATTCATTCTCTCTCCACTTTTCCATCTCTGTCTCTGACCTGTCCCGGCTCTGTGAAGGCTAGCGTTTTAGAATGGGAGATGGCTGTCTAAAGAATGAAGAGAAAGAAACGCACTCAGATCCACAAACACATGTATAAACACATAGAGACATGCATACAGTCACAACAAACACGCACACACTCTCACGTGAGGCAGCGGTGTGATGGACAGCACTGGCATTTGGCAGGAGGCATGATAAGGTGGTAGAGAAGAGTAGGACAGAAAAGGCGTGTGACTTTGATATAGTGAGGGAAGGATGGAGGGAGATGAAGAGGGGTGAAGGAGGGAGGAGAAGAGAGGAAATATGAAATATCAATGTCGCCAGGATTGTGGCCCAGTGTTTGTTTCTGTGGCTACCTACCACTCCATTGTTTGCTGAGAGCGAGGCAATGCGCTGAGAGAGTGGTGGTGGTGGGGAGACTAGTTGGAGTACGAATGTGAATAAGCAAGGGAAAGGGTGGCGGCAGCGGGTGAGGAGAGACGCATGGAAGTGCTATTTATAACATTGGTGGAGGAGTGAGATTGGGCGAGGGTTTTGTGTATGTGCATGTGCACTTGTGTGTGTGTGTGTGTGTGTGTTGTGTTTTAGGGACCTTATTGTAATGGAAAGCTTTGGTTGTTTGCTGCACTTATGGTTCATGCTCATAATAAAGGCTGGGTATCATTTGAAATATTTTTGACACTGACTGTTGTGATACTAGGCTGCAGTCATGACACCTAAAGAATACTTTTTTACATTACTTTGTGTTAAGTACATTTGCTTTAGTTAACACTATATGGCAGCTCCTGGATCTGTACAAGGAACTGGTAAATACCAAGACTGCAGTCATAAGAGTTGATAATGGGAGAGAAAAACTCAGATCAGTGGATCCCTAAATGTTGAGCATTGTCCAAACACAAGCTGCTGTATGACAAAATCTGACACGGTTGGTTTGAAGAATTACAGCTGCAACAAGTAATTGATTAGTCTGGAATTGGAGTACATCTCAACAGCTTTTTTGCCTATCAGTTAATTATTTTAGTTTAGTCATTTTAGTATTTTTTAAGCATCAGTGCCAAACATCTGCAGTTTCCAGTTTCTCAAATGTCATGTTTGATGCTGTTTTTTGTCATATATTAAAATAAACCGAACATCTGGATTGTTGGTTTGATAAAACAAGCTATCTAAGTAGCTTCGGCTGTGGAAAGTTTTAACGGGCGTTTTCACTGTTTTTGTGGCATTTTGTATACAAAAAGATCAAGAAGATGATCAAGAATTTAATCAATAATGAAAATAAACTTTAGAAATATCTTTAAATGGAAATGCATGATGTTCGAGGGAAAAATTATTAAGTTTTGGTTTGATACCCAGCCCTGTGTACTTTGTGTTTATTGGTTTGTGACTGTTGCAGCTTCAGATTATTGTCAAGATGCAAATGCTTGGACTACTTTTTATGTTGCTTTGTGTTTCATTTATAATGGAAAACAGGTTTTTTTTTTGGCGCCTGTTAGATGGACATATGCTAATAATTTCTATAGTTTACACATCCAGGTACAGAAATATGCATTCACTGGCTAGCTGTCCTGAAGGTACATACTGTATAACCCAAGAATACCTCTGAGGCACTATTCCACGAGTGTTTGCGTGTGTTTGGACGACTAGGAAGGTTACATGGAAAAATCCATTTGTAAATTGCCCAGCTTTTGTTCCAATTGGATAAGGAAAGCAGAGAGATGAAGGCACAGACAGTGATAGAGCGGAAGAAAGAGTGTTGCATAATGAGTTATTTATTAGGGGTCATTAACCTCTTGTCTTGTGGCGAAATTTTGGCAATTACGGAGCAGTGTGTTGAGAAGCTGGGGGTTGCTCCCTTTATGAACAGGGATTCGATGTCATATTGAGGTAGGATTAAAACAAGTAGGAGCAACTTCCAAAATGTACTTGTTTTTGTCATTATAGTCTTTTTCTAGTTTGAAGTTGCCACTAGTGCCTGTCCTGCTGTTAATGCCGGTCCTGTTGCAGTAAGCCTTTGGCAACACTGCCCCCATGTGGTCGAGAGGGAAACCATATGCTGAGCTGAGGGTTGTGAAGATTATGATCTTTTCCCATGTAGCCACATGCTAAGGCCATCCAGCAAAATAATTACACTGAACACTGATTTCTGTTGAAGGCAAATTAAAACTTTCATTTTGGGATATGGCTTTTTATTCTGTGTTTTTTTTTCCTGGAGAAAATCAGGCTTTAAAGAATTTGCCCAGAATTTCCAGCTTTGTCCACATTCCTGCTCTTGTTCTTCCCCCCTCAACCTAAAGACTCCCCACTGACTCCCCCCTCTCATCCTCTTCTTTCTTTATAATTTTGATGGGGTAATTCCTCCAGGTGTAACCCCCCCCCCACCCTTTTTTTGGCCCGTCCCCTCTCTGATATCGCTTTTCTTTCTTAAAGGGACCACCCGGCTCTCAGCAGTCCCCCCATGCACAGCCCCCCCCACACAACCCCAGCAACCCCATGATGGGACCCCATGGCCAGGTAAGATGCAAACACTTTCTCTCAAACACCCCTATGTCTTTCATTCCCTCTAAATCCCAGTCACCCCCCACCCCCCTCACCCACACACAAGCTCTTTTTCTTTCCATTCACTACTTGCACACTTTCTGCTTCTTCTTCTTCTTTCCAAACCCTGAAGCCCTGTTAACTCTAGTTTTGTTCTGGCTCACTCCCCGTTGATGTCAGCCTCTCCAGTTTGCTAGATCCTTTATGAAAGGGCCTGCTCCTCTTCAAGGCCCAGCATTGGCTGTCCCTGTGTGGGATGAATAATTCACTCCTTGCCCCTCCCCCCGGAACAGCTTGTGGGGGTTGCACACTTTTCAGCTCCTCTACTCGCAACACACACATATGCGCACACAAACAGCACATTCTCCTCTCCACTGCAGACTTGTTCTAAAGCCGGGTAAATAAAACAGGGGACAGGCACTATGGACATGTCGCATATATGTACAAAAACAACATTGTGTATACACATACGTACACTCCCTCTAGATACATACAGGATATTAAGAGTTTGGGATTTCTTTAGCTGAAAAATAGATAAGATCAGTGTTCAATGTATTCAGATAAAGAAACCTTATTCTCAGCCAGCATCTGTTTTAACACTTATCCAGAACAGTAGCTACAGATACCACTGTGGAGGTAAAGTTAGCCTTTGCCCATTAGTTGCGGCAGCCCGGTTCATCATTCTTGTGGTTTCTGGTTTCCGTCTTGTGTGCAAGAGAGTGTGGACATGCTTCCTCTGAGGGTTTGAACGGTGTTGTTGGCCTGAGGTGCCTCTAACTACGCCAGGCAGACCACAGGCCGAATCGGCTTACACCACAGTGAGAGCAGACGGGGTGTGCAGGGAGCTGTGTGAGCACTGTCTTGGTGCACATACACACACACACGCTCACTGACTTGCACACACACAAATCCATGCTTTGCATGCATATTGTGTGTATAAGCAGGCACTGTTAAAAATGATTAAACAAAGATTTTTGCATGAGTGTTTTTTTTGTTTTTGTTTTCAGGCTAATGTGATGAATTGGCTATCTTTTAGTGTCATCCTCCATTCTCCAGCCACACTATGTTCATCTGTGTGTCCTGAGTGCTACTGTTTGAGTGCTGCTGGATTTATCAATAATGAAAATGTCATTTTCTCTGTCTCTTTTTTACCACATTTCCTGTCCTCAACTCCCTTTTTTTTCTCCTCGCTCCATTTCTCTTGTCAGCCTTTCATGTCACCACGGTATCCAGGTGGACCGCGCCCCTCACTCCGAATGCCAAATCAGGTACTGATTACTTACTCATTTTATGCTGATTATGACAACTCTGTCATCTGTGTTGCCACAAGTCTGGCCAGTATTTTAATCAGTTTCCATGCCCTGGTCCTTTCTCAGCCTCCTGGGGGAATCCCTGGATCTCAGCCTCTTCTGCCAAACAGTTTGGATCCGACAAGACCGCAAGGTAGAACTGGAACAGCTGTTGTAGTCACAGGCCTGAGTTGCGATGCCATATCATGAAATATGTTGATTTTGTATAGTAGAACATCTGAAATAAATGTCTGAAATAAATAATGACTCTATTAGGGCTGTAACTATTAATCATTTTCATTATTGATGAATCTATTAGTAAGTTTTCCAACTAAACCATTACTGTCCTTAGTCAGACAATAACAAGGTGTCTGTAGGTCTTGTATGTGTTATTCAAAATGTCTTTTAAAGTCTTAAACCTATCTTGGTTAACCCCACAGAAACTCTGAATAAAGATTAAAGCCCTTTGCAAATTCCCAGAGCCCATTTTGAAAATATCCAAAGGGATTCAGTTCTTAATGATGAGAGATAAAGAAAAGCTGCAAATCCTCATGCTTGGAAGATATTCTTGAATTCAGATTCAATGGTTATTTCTGCTTCCTTGTGCAAATTTGTGAGTGTGTCGGGCTCAGGAAGGTGTCTGTGGTGATTTTAGCTGCAGATTACAGCTTCAGAGACCAGTGGGTTACAGCTAATAGGATCAGGATGAAGTATTGTTTGTGGCACGTCTTAATTCCTGACTTTAAGAGACACGCTATATGTGGGTTTATATGAGCACATGCTTGTGTGTATGTCGTGTATAGTTTGACTCTGAATCTGCTTTCGCAGGACATCCTAACATGGGTGGGCCGATGAGAATGAACCCTCCCCGAGGAATGGCCATGGGCCCACAGGTGTGTGTGAAGTGTTGTATCTGTATAATGATTAAGTATGGGAGTATATAGATAAGTGATTGTAATAGATAAATTAGATTAATGTAACTACACTACTAACAGTTGCATAACGTTCAACACTTTGATACAGTATATTATTATGGAGGATGTATAATGTTCTAAGTAGAGATATTTGCTCTTAACTCTAGTTTCTCCAGTACAATCAATTTTTTTAAGTATGTTGCAGATGCTGTGACTTCAGTATGCATCTGTTATACTCACTAGGAAATTCAGGACTGTTTCAGAACAAGAATCACCAAAATCAGGGAAAACAAGAATTATGTTCAGAATCAGAAATTATGTCTTAATGAATGTTCTTCCATTGTCTTGTCTTATAGAATTATGGAGGCATGAGGCCTCCTCCCAACTCCATGGGTGGCCCCATGCCAGGAATGAACATGTAAGTTAAAACGTCCCACACACCACTGAAATGTAATGTCAAAATGTTCAAGTTTGTTTTACATGGATCAATCTCTGCTTCTGCTGTGTCTTGGAACTTAAAATGTTGCCACCTTTTTTTACATTATTTTCATTTACCCCCTTCTTTTACCCCCTTTTTCTCTTCTCTTTCCCTCCATTTCCATCAATCTGTTTTTCCCCTTAGGGGTCCTGGAGGAAGAGGTCCTTGGCCAGGGCCTAATGCTAATTCTGTGAGTGAAAAATTGTTGACCCTTACACATGACCACACATAGGACAAAGAGTGCAAACAAAATTCAGCGTCATGTAATCCTATACAATACACCTTAGATTTGAATGCTTTATGCATATGATATACAGTGAAATTATGGTGGAAGCTCTATGGCAGAGGCTTTTATATGAATGTTTAATTTGTTGGTTTGTTGCACAAATAATGGAATTATTCCTTGAAGACATTTTCCTTGAAGAACATTCAAAGGGATATTTACTTTGCAAAAGTACAAAGCATGTACTGAAAAACCTATAAGCTTCACAAAAGTAATATTTATTTCAAGACTGCTGTATTGGACTTTATTATATTGTAAAATGTTGCTCCTATTTTTTCCGTCCTTTATAGATTCACAGTTTGTATCCTCTCACCCTCAGATCTGATTATCTGTTTTTTCTCTTTCCCGCTGCAGATAGCTTATTCCTCCTCATCTCCAGGAAACTATGTGGTGAGTTATATCTATAAAAACAGTAGCTAGCATTTTATTATACTGATGAAGACTTATTCATTTTGTGATTAATGTAATTTTAACTTCTATCTTTGATTGTTTCTAAGGGTCCTCCAGGTGGAGGAGGTCCACCTGGAACTCCCATCATGCCCAGCCCAGGTGGTGCGTCAACTAACTATGTCCCCAGCACTAACACTAAGAAACTTATGTCTGTCACATTTTCCCTCACTAAACAAGCATGAATGTCTCTGCTCACCAATCAGCTGGAGTGATCTCATTTTCTAAATTTCACATCCATTTGATGTTAACTCTATGTCTAATATGATATAACTAAAGACTTTATTTCTTTTTGTTCTTAGATTCAACTAACTCCAGTGAAAACATCTACACAATGATGAATCCTATAGGACCAGGAGGCAACAGACCCAATGTGAGTCTCTCAAGATTGAAATTCATATAGTTATTTAACAAAAAATAACACTCTAATGTTATTGTAGAATTTTTAACTTCCTAAGCTGCCCAGGCAGTCTAAGACACTGGAGATTGATTGTGGTTTAAAATAATGGACTTTAGTGTAATAATTAAAATTTTAACACTTTACCCACACAATTTAATCCAGCTCAGATTGATCTTGAAATCTTGAAATTGAAACTCTGACACGCACTGAGCTTAGAAAATATCAACTACAAATGATCCAGGAAAAATAAATGAAATAATCTATCAGCTGAAACGATCATGATTAAATCGAAGAGGTCAAACATGTAAAGTAATTTTACAGCCATTTACATCTTTATTCTCCTATTGCTAGTTCCCTATGGGACCTGGGCCTGACGGGCCAATGGGAGCTATGGGAGCCATGGAGCCACATCACATGAATGGATCACTAGGTTTGTTTAAACACAGTGCAGCTCAGCAACTCACTGATGGAATTGGGCTTGTGTGTGTGTGTGTGTGTGTGTGTGTGTACAGTACAACACCAGCATATTAAGTTTATTTCAAACAACTACTGAACCCTTTCTCTCTTTTCACTTTCTCAGGGTCTGGGGATATGGATGGGTTGCCAAAGGTGAATAAAATGTCAACACTTAAACCATTTACATAGAGTTGTTACTTCCTACACTGCAATGTTGATATTTATAAGACACAGTATTTTACCTTCTCTCCCTCCAGAACTCTCCCAATAATATGGGGGGCATGAACAACCCACCTGGAACGCCGAGAGATGATGGTGAAATGGGTGGGAACTTCTTGAACCCATTCCAAAGCGAAAGTGTAAGTAGAGTGGGTGAATGGCATCTCACAACCCTTAACAGTTATCCTTGATGTCCTGACATAAATAAAGTGGAAGAATGCAAGCAGATTTTTTTAAGATTAATTATTTTGTGGTAAATTTTGTGCCTTGTCCCTTTTTTTTGTTTATAACTACATTGGTTTGGTTTTTAATTCATCATTAACTCTTGGAAAACTATTCTAAACTGAACCAGGCAAATGAAAACAGCTAGACATAATCCAAAGACAGTCAGACTCCATTGAAACAGACTTGTTAAATAGAAAATCTGTTCCAAAATGTGACTGGCCCAAGTAGACAGAACACCAACACACTGCTGCACTATGATGCACCAGCAATTAACAAGCAACCACATGACATTTTTCCTGCACTTTACAATTTTTGTCATGCATTAGCTGATACATGATCAGAGCTGATTGCAGGTTCTCTCAGGTATTATACATACACAGAAGATCCATGGCAACACAACAGGACCCGACCAGTCCCAGTTAGACTCAAAATCAGTTCCACCCATCGTAACTCTCTGGGTCGAGTTTAAATACTCAGGTCATTAACACTTTAGTTGGGGCATGGCTGTAAAAATTTGAAATGTTAAAACTTGCTATGTGCAGAACAGAATTTTCATTGTAGAAACCAGTAATGAAAACAGGCCTGTATCAGATGTTCTGCTTGCATTGTAACCGCTTACTAATCACTTAGTAATTCATTCTAAACCCTCTGTATCAGTGGTGTGATCATAGTTGACTTACCTAAAGATAAATACTTTTTTACAATTTTAAACACTGATGTGACAATGTCAGTTTAGTTGTGTTAGAAGCACCAGTCCAGCAGGTGGAAGGAATGCTGTTCCTTGCATTGTGTAAAATTGTGACCGTATCTAACCCTCGATTTGCAACATCAGTATTTGCAAAACCTAATTTCCATTTCTGTCTATTGAAATAAATTACAGAGCTTAAATACCAGGTCCTAAACATCACAAATATGACTGAGGTATTGTTATATTTATTACCTGAGTCAGGTGTATTAGATCCTGGCTGGAACCTTAAGTCTGTGCATCCTCCAGCTTTGCAGGGCTGGGTTTGAGCACCCTCTGGTGTTTTAAATGTTAGTGACATATCCACTCATCTGTTCCCTCCTCCCCCTTCCCTCTCTCTCTTTTCAGTATTCACCCAACATGACGATGAGTGTGTGATTTTATTTTTTCCCCTTGATTTTTGTATTTTTGTTTATTTTTTCTTCTCCCCATATTTTGTACCCCATGATTTTTTTCCCCTTCGATTCAATCCTAACTTCACCTCGAACTGGACACACTCCTCCCTCCCCAATGGGATCCGCTGTCTCCCCCCTTTTCCCCCTTCTCACTTGGGACCTCTACGGCCACACAGCCTTCCGGGACAGCCCTTGAGCACGCTGGGACTCAAATTAAGACGGGCCCTCCTGGAGCATGCAAGATGGCCGCCAGTCTAAATAGGAAGCAATCACAGAGCAACAGGAAGAACCTCCTCTCTGACTCCGGCCCTGGCCTCCCTGGCTTCCTGTTAGGGTCTAGACAATGAGTGAGGAAAGGAGGACAAATGGAGAGAGAGGGAGAGAGGAGACTGGTTAACACAGCCCTCCCTTAAAAACACTGTTTGGTCTCTTAGCAGCTGCCTGGAAGCTTCTCAACCACAACTTATGACTTTTTTTTGTTGTTGTTGTTGTTTTTTAAACATCAATTTTTTGCTTTTCCCAGTGGATTCACTAGAGGGTCGTCTGAAACTGCCCCTTTGCCCCCAAAATTGTTTTCTCTATGTGTACATTTTTAACAGAGGTGTTGTGATGATCAGTGAACATTTTTTCCATTTATTTTTGTGTATGTATTGTATCATTTCTATTTTTATTATTGTATTATTGTTATTAATGATATTGGTATGATCATTTTAAGATTAGGTTCTAATTTCTTTTGTTTCTAAGGGCACATTATTATGATGAAGACGGTATATGTGCACACAAATCAGAAATAATTTGCTGTGTAACATGTGGTTCTATGGGAGCACACTGCCCCCTGCACGTATGATTTTATCCATTATGGTACTCACTGGCCCCTTTTATCTTCCTCAGAGGCCTGCAAAGTCCTTTAAAATATCTAAATTTTTAACTTTTGCTTAACTCGCATGAGGAAAAAGTTTTAGTAGCCTCCATGCAGTGAAATGCACAGCTCTATTTATTTATGTACTTTTAATTTGTCTTATGAATCATTGTTACTTTTTTAAAGTGTTACCCTGTTTTTTGTTAACTGCAGGAGTAGTAGCAGCTGTGTAATATACAGATCCCCTCAGCAACATGTCTTTGTCTGTGTCTGACATCATTCGATCCATCTATCTAAGCCGTAGAGGTGCTGAAGTGTCGACTGTTTTGACCCCACTCATGCTGCTTCTTACTAATGCTGCCCAGTTTGGTCATTTTTCACTCCAATGTGTACGTAGGCTGCATTCATCGTCTTTCTACTGACCTGTAGTCAACACTTGGATTGTGTTTTTTGTTTGTTTTTTGGGGTGGGGGTGTTTTCTTTTTCTTTTTTTTGCTGAAAAGTCCTCAACACACTGTGATGTATGATGTTGCTTTATGGAAACCAGTTTAGCTTGCAGATATTTTGTTTTCATACATGCGGTGCTCCCTCTTTACAGTTGCTTCTGGTGAAAAGGCTTCTGGTTCTCTGCTGTTCTGATCCTTGGTGTTTTTGTGTAGCTGAAAAGCAGGTCAGGAAGCAGCAAGGCGTTGCTCTGTTGACTGTTAACGAGTGACCTCCTTCCCTTTGCTCCTCTTGAAGACCTCCATCCTTTTCCCCTTTTCTCGCTTTTCCAATGGGCCAGCATCAACACACTCAGTCACACACCATCCCCCTCTGATTTTTTTCTTTAACTCTCCATGTTTTCATTTTAATTTTTTGTAAATACTGTAAAATGCATTTTGATATCATTGACATGTTTTGATATTTCAAATCACAACTTAACAGTTGATCAGAAACGTGCTAATTCAGGCAACTGTGTGTATTTGTTCCAAGATGATATGTCTGAACTCAGAAATAATATGAATGATGAGAAACTGGAGCTGCTATAGACTATTATGCTATTTCACCTCATCACAGACAAAACGTGGGGCTTTACTGTGCACCAGAGCTGTAGCGTCAAGGGGTCTAAGATAATGAGGGAGGGTGATTTTTGTAGTTGAGTGTGTGTGGAAAGCATTTAGCTAACTCACTGTCACACACATTCCCTTGAAAACTCTTTAAATTAAACATGGTTGTCGTACAAAATCTTCCCTCCTCTGACTCTGTTCTTGGAAAGTATTGGTTTGAGGTGGCAAAGGGCCACAAACGGGCATATTTTTTGACAGAAAATTTGCAAGAACAGAGAAATGGAGGCCAGTTTTTAATTCATATTATTTTCATAATAAAACTTTCTGTGACCCTTCTGTGTCTACCTCTGACACACTGCATTTCTTTACCTCTTACTCCCTTGATAGAACTGAAACTGAAAGCAGGGCACACCAGACACTGGCTCTCAATCCAACACACCAGGGAGCAGAGTACAGACTTTACTATGAAGGATTTTTTTTATCTATTTAAAATGGGGTGGGAGACGTGGTTGGGGAAAGTAAAGAGGAAAAAAAACTGACAGATTTGTTGCTTAGAAGAGAGAGTTTCCTCCCCTGTAGTTTGAAATACTGTTGTACAAAATGCAGTCAAACTTCTCTCTATCTTTATGTCCTGTAAGTAAAGCCGTCACATTGATCATTTCTGTATTTCTATTGTGCTGATGTATAATACTGTAACATTCAGGGGTGGGGAGGGTTAAGAGAGGAATTTTTGGGGGTGGGAGTAAAAAAAAATTTCTGTTCAGTTCCTCATCTTTCCTCTTGATGACAAAGCAGTATTGAATATGAGGCAGTCAGTCCTTGGGGAATTGCTTTGTATCTCATGTTAGGGTAGTTTCAGATCCTAAATGTCTCGTGTAGTAAAATAAAAGGTTCCTTCTTTGTATGTTTCTTTATATTGTAAAGTTTCTTTAGACAGAAAATGTTGCTTATTGGGAAAAAAGGTGGGAAAACTGCATTGATAATAAATGTAATTTTTTTTTGGTTTTGCTTTAATTTTCATCAAGTTGTCAGTCGTTTTTGCCTGTGTCCCCCTTGTTGTAGATACATATTAAAAACAAATAAAATAACTTCACTCCTTTTGCCATGAACATGCACTTATTTCTGTACAGTTAGGATTTACCTCGTGGTTTTGTTGACATTTTGTCCTCATTACTTTCCACAGGAAAAAAATTGAGATCATGTTCAATATGCTGTGTATAGATTTTAGAAAATTGCTTCACTGGAATTCATTGCTTCCCAACAGCATAAATTAAACAAGTGGCATCCAACTTGTTTTTTTTACCCCTTTTCTTGTAATAAATGGTACATTTGTGGTCTCTCAAAAGTATAAAAACACTACAAAATACGATTTGTCTCAGCTCAGGAAGTGAAGAGACACAGCCTATGACGGGGTTGATACCCAGCACAAGGCAAAGTCAAAAAGGTTGGGAGACATTGGATTAAATAGTCAGTTTGTCAGTTATGGGTTAAACATACCTCATATCATTAAAAGAATGTCAAGACTACTTGTTTGTACTATTTATTCACAATGATAACTATTATCTCTGTCACATTATGGGGAAAAAAATCTAAACTGTAAAAGTACTTCCATAACAATGAGAAAGATTTAAAGCAGGTGAACAACCAATTTTTATGTTCAAATCCTTTTGATTTCATTTGTAGTTGCAATTATTTCATTATCAGTTAATCTACAGGTTTATATTTTTTATGTTTCTATTTTTAAGCTCTAAAGTTGTGATCCTAATGTTAACTCAAAGGTAACTATTTGAGTTATCTGTCCTAGAGTGTGATGCTGAGTCAAATTTACATTTACAATTTTGTATTTTCACTCTTGTGTTTCTTTTCACCTCATTTGATTTAATGTTGTCATTGTACCATTATTCCCTAGGCACTCCTGTTACTAAATAAGCAAATGTTATCAAAGTAATAATAGTATCTTTATAATAGTTTTCACAGAGAGTTGCAAAGTTTTGTGCCTCAAGATACTGAAGTTTGTCAAGGATTCAACTAGTTTCAGTCCCAAAAAGTCCCAGCTCCCAAAAAGTAGCAGATATCACTGCAGTCCCATATTCAACCACCTGCTCACATTTGATGCTTTATTATGTCAAAGTTCCACATTATGAAGGGACAAAAGTGCATCCAACAGAACAAAAACTCAATCTCAAAGGTGGTTTGTCTGCTCTTCTCTTCCTACTCGGATCTCTTCAAGTTGTACTGAGTGACGACGCAGCAATCTCCTGTTTCTCTCACTGCAGCAGGTGGCAGGAAGAGCAACCAAGGAGGCGACAGAGGTATGGGGGACCGGGGGGAGTGGTCCTAATGACGATGCTGTGGAGGAAGAGGAGGATGGTGGAGAGGAGTAGGGCGGATGAGGCAGAAACACCATGCACCTGCTTTTACAGCATGAAACCTGGGTTGGTACCTGTAAGTGAGAGTCTGATTGGTTGACTATTGGAGGAAGGCAAAGCAGAGGCGGGGCCACCACGACAGAGGGGAGGGTGTTCCTGCGGAGCTGGGAGTGAGGAGGTGGGCAGACAGGAAGCTTATCAGCAGAGCTCTTTTGGATTGTTTTGTCTGATGTTGACGCTCCAGGTGCTGCATACCTGTTGGGGACCAATCTGCTTGAGGTTGCCTGAGACGAGCACACCTCTGTGAGGGAAAGAAGTGACTGAGAAACCCTTGGAAGGAGATCATCATAGCTGTCATAAAGCTCTCTCATCTCTTCCATCTTGGATTGATGAAAATGTGACTCCTCATCCTCTCTATGCTCATTTTCCCTCCCTCCTCCTTCCATTCCTAAATCCTCTGTGTTCTTCTCATCCTGCTGGCTCCTCTCTCTCAAACCCTCCTCACAGGCTCTGTTCAGAGAGGCCAGGCTGTGAATGCTCAGCCATGGTTCAGATAACATCCTTTGTCTGGGAGGTGGAGTGCTACACTGGCCCAACGAACTTAGCTCACAGGAGGGATGTCGGCTGCTGCTGCTGCTGCTGCTGCTTCCTTTTCTACCTGGTGAAAGTGAAGAAGATTCACATAAAGTTTAATAATCAAAAACCACTGCCTAATAACTAAAGGAGTAATAATTCCTTTATTACATATTGCAAGGTCCCCTCTCTTGCTCTGAGGTTGCAATGTCTAACACAAATAAAGTCTGGAACACAGCACGAACCAACCTGCCAACATTTCTGCATGTCACGCCACTACTACAGCTAAAATCAAATTCATGCCATGATATTCATGATATTCTAAGACTACTAAAACAACTCATATCAACAAAATCCATTACTTAGCTACTTTCTTTGTAATGCAACTCTAGAGGTACATATAGCTTCATTTATTCCTCACATGACATTTTCATCTTCTCTTCTTATGAATGAGCACTCAGCTAATCATTTCAACCAGCAGACATTTGTTGTCATCTGTCATGACTTTGTTAGACACTGCTCTGGTATATCCAGTAGGGGCACAGTGTCTGCATATTGAGCCTTGTAGAGTAGCTACTGTGGATGATACCGAGATGCTGAACACCTCTTGTATGTAAATGCAGAGGACAAGAAAATAGAGACACCACTGAATATAATCCTCTACAACACCACCATTAACTCTGACCTCAGTAATAATTTAATTTATACTTTTCACCATAAACCAAGCCTTTTAACATCTAAACACAGATGTTATGACAAGGCTGGTGTAAAAATCACTATTACTTACTAGTTCTTCTGAAATTAAAGATGTTTTCCCCTTCTGGTGAGTTTGGGGAGCCTGTCTTGAGAACAATGTCAGATGGGGACATGCAGGACACTGGCGATATATCAGGTGATGGAGGAACATTCAGGTAACGTCTAGTCACTGGGCCGCCATTCACGCCTGTCTCTGTGGCAATTATGATGATATCATGACCTCTGGCCTGGCAGACATCCATCAGCACCTGAAAAACACAATGCCGGTCAGTTATTGATTGAGTTTGACCAATTTTGGGTTTTGAGGGTACTTTGAGGGTGCCGATTTTCATGGTCATTTAAAAATAACTCAGGCACTCAAATGTTCTACTGAAAAAGTCGAAAGCTTTGGGCAAGTATTTCCACTTTATACTTTTGATTCTTTTACTTCACTACATTTATTTTATTCAATGATTTTATTCCATCCAACTCTGTACAAAACTGATTTTTATAAACAAAACATATTTCTAAACTATGACACATGCTACAGATTAAAGTAAATGTAAATTAAAATTAGCTTCACCTTAACATGCCACAACATTAATAATGGCTGTTAATTTACAGCTAACAATTGTAGTGCTTTGTTTACTTCCAGTTAAAACAGGCACATATTTACAGTATGCAATGCATCATTACACATTATATACATCATCAACAAATAAAATTGTTACTGAGATGATGAACAAAGTTGTTTCAGCCCAGTATTTCTTTAATTCTACCTTCCCATCCATTTTTTGCTGCACTGGTTTTAATCATTCTTTCCCACTCCTGACTGACCTTGAGTGTTGGCTGATGCTGTGCGTTGATGGCGTACACCAAAGCTGAGGCTCCAGAGTAGTCCTCCATGCTAGGATCAGCTCCCGCAGACAGCAGGGTGGACGCCACCTGAGCCCCTGCACACTCCATACAGGCATACATCAGAGCAGTATGGCCAGCCCGGTCCTGTGCGTTTGGATCTGCCTGCTTGGCCCCCAAAAGAATTAAAAGATTCACTGAGAAAATGGTGAGCAAACATACTGTGTTTGGATACAGTACCTAAACTTGATTAGAATTTCATGTAGCCTAATGGCTTAAGATCAGATCTGGCGCTGTACTTCTGGCTCTCTAGTCAGAACACACTTTATGCACAGTCCCCCCTATAATCAATAATTGTTTTGCCTCTGAGTTCCACAGTGTGATAATGTCCTGGTACAGATTGGTAGGTGGACACAAATAGAGTTGGATACACCAAGAACCTATTTACTATGCATTACAAGCATACTGCTGTTACTGCAATATTTATTATGCATTACAAATACACCTAAATCAATAAACAGTTGAACGAAATACTTGTATGCAGAAGATTGCAGTAACATACATAGATTCTGAGTTTAAATGAGAAACATTAGTCACTACAGTCCGACCTTGTTCTGGAGCAGGTATGTAAGGAGTTTCACTGTATCAGGTCCATCTGGCTCTCCTCTCAGGGCCTTACAGGCAGCCAGGAGAGCCGTCTCTCCTCTGGGGTTGCGCCCATTGACCTGAGCACCACCCTCAACCAGCAGGCGAACCAGGCGGAGTTTACCTGAAGCTGCTGCGCTGATGAGGAGACTGCAGTCTAACAGAGGGTCCCCCATGGCCTAGAGGGTAAAGGAAAGTCATAGACTATGTTTTCACTTAAAAATATTCACAATTTTTTATCATAATATTCCATTGTCAGCAGCACCTTTATTGGCCCCCCTGCACACATTTTACATGTTACCTGTCTGGAAATCTAGTATAAATGGAACCAGAACAATTACATCTTTGTGTTTCTTTTTCTCAAGAGCAGAACAGTTGTGCCAACAGACATTTGATATGCTCAAAGATTAAGATAACGTGATTTCCCATGCAAACTTAAGATAAAACACATAGTACCATAAAAGTATGAGTCAGACCTGGACACATATCATCAGCGTAACCTCAAATGAATTTAAATTAAGGATTAATATGTAAAAGCTACTTCTCCTATTGCAGATACTTTAAAATGTGACATGTACATGATATGAGGATGTGTGGATGGATACACAGCTTTAAAACACATAGTAAACATTACACTCACCTTAATGCTACCTTTATAGTGGTTGGCTTTCTTATTCCTCTTCTACAAACAAGAAGGAAGCAGATTTCTAGAGTGTTTCAGATGAGTTGCAAATAAAATCATTATTGTTATTCTATTATTCCCTTTTTGATGAAATATCCTCATGTTGCTGGGCTGTGAGGATGCTAACTTTCATCTACTACCCCTGTCTCTGTATCCGCCTGTCCTGATCTGTCCTCTCCATACCTGCTGGGTTGAGAGGAGGTTCAGCTCACACTGAGCATTCAAAGGCATAAACGGTTCTGAGCTCAAAATGTCACCTGTTGCAGACACTGCACTACAAAGACCCAGATACACTTCGATATGAGTCAGCTTTGAATAGTCCTCATCTGCCTTTTGACCATCCTCTGCGTTCAAACACAAGCAGAGAGACAGATGAGACACACACTGAAATTCAAGTGGACATAAACTCACAGCAGCTCATTTGTATCTGAAAACTTGCAACACATTTGTTGTCTCTTTTGTATTTATCTGTCATTGTGTCTTTTGTTCTCTGCTGAGCACTGGACAAAGGTTCTGTTATATAAGTACATTTGACTTGAATGATTTCAAAATGGCAGAGAGGGAGGGAGAGAAAGAGAGACGACTGTCCCTGAGCCTGTGTCTGTCTGAGATCAGAAAAACACTTCAGCAACCATCAGTGCTAGACGTGCAATTAAGTCAGACAGCAATTATTTAGAGTTAAGAAAATCAGCAGCAAGCATAATAATATAATTTTTCTTATATCCTTAAGATGAAAATATGACGTAAATGGGCATGAAACTGTGAAAATGGCCCCTCAAGTTTGAAAAACTTTTATAACATCAACATTTGGTGGACAGGCTGACAGACCACAACACTGAATGAGAAAAACATCCAACTGAGCCCTTCAGGCAAAATTCAGCTCATACACAGTATCTTCCACAGCCAGATAACAACACCTACAACACCTAAATCTAAATATAGGGCAGAATTCATAAACCATTCACAAACAGGCACAGATATTGTATTACTGTATTGGATCTACTTCTAAAGCCTGCATTTAAATTAACAGCCAAGATCAGAGTCAAATTCACCTGCACTGAGGCTACTACACCTTATGGATCATTGACCACCAAATGGGTTTCCCAAACCCCACTTCATATTAACCAGAATTTAAGAAGGAAGAAGAATTTGATTCTGGCCCAACAAAGGTATCATAATTTAGCCAAACACTAAAGTGACAGTGACAATTAAAGAGCCGTACCAATGTGTTGTGTGTGAATTCAGCATAAAGTATATCTAACACCTTTTCAAATAGGAATAATAAACTTGTGTGGACCACCCTCAGTTTCTCTTGGCACTATGGTACTTTTGTGCACAATGCAAAATGAGGTATGTGGCAGGTAGGTTGTCCTATCTTGAGAAATTGCCACAGTGTAGATATAAGTTATGCTTGGTTGTCTTCTGTGTCTTCATTCAATCACAAACTATGATGTTAAATGCAGATCAGATCTCTGTGAGAGGCATAGACTATGATCTGTTGCAGGACATGTTATTTTGGGGTCGTCGTACTGCAGAATGATTCAGTCACCTCCTTGATTTTGCACACACTTATTATACGTTTAAAAAAAAAATCTAAATTAGTACTCCAACAAGTTTCATTACTTCACAAAGTTTCAGTCCTGAAACCTGTAAAACACTAAAACCTGCGGAGCTCTGAACGAGCCATTCACCTCACACCTATGCTAAAGAAATTCCCTGCAAATGAAAGCAAGAAAATTAGCACAGTGAAAGGGGGGGGGGGCTGAAAAGTAGAAGTGGTTACGTAAGCCCTACGTAAGGGTTTATTTATGTGCGCTGGCCAATAAAATCTCTCCTGCCTTCAGCCGTCATGACGTAATGTGATCTACTCCAGAATAGCGCGCGGCGGTGAGGCGGCCACTCAGCCTTTGAGCTCTTTCTCCGCAGCATCTCGCCCGTGTTTGTTTATTCATGTACGATTTGTTTGGTCCCATATAAACCTGGCAGGAGGGGATTTCCGGGGGGATGTCGGCGCTCAGGGAGAAGCAGTGTTACGGACTGTCCAGCGGCAAACTGAGCCGCGGCGGTAATATCTCAGTTTTTCATGTCAAACTCACTGACAGCGCGGCAAGAGCCATTGGTACCTTTCAGAACAACAAGGTAGGTTATTGTTGCTAATTTATCCGCGAAGTGTTTCCTATGTATAGTAGGAATCAAAGTTGTTTCAACAGTTCGTCAAGGGGACCTTTACTTTGACACGAAGTGATGAGAAAAGGCGAGGAAGGCGGGTTTGTGCTTTGCATTTCAGCCGAAGTTCACCAGTATCTTCCCCGGCTGTTTTCTCAAGCAAGCCTCCTTTTAGCTTTGAAATGGAAATGTATGTTGCATAATAAAACGCGGAATTATGTTTTATAATGCTTGTAACAAGCTGTTAGCCAAGTCGTTTCAGGCTGCTGGCAAGTGTTATGAATTCAAATCATTGTCGGAGTCGAGGAGAGAAGAAAAGAAAGGAAGAAAGGCTGTTAGGGGGAAAGGGCTAGTAGCAGGAGGGTACTTTGGATAGCATTTGAGAGACTGAGTACGTGTCATTTTTGCTAAATAGATAAAGAGTTTTAATGCACAATAAAGCTTAATGGAGACATAAAGGCCAGGCAGATGGACAATCTCAAAATCAAGCATCTGACCCAGTTAATCATAAATGAATCAGAGACTGCAGGAAGTCAGAGCTGACAGCAGTCATGTACACTTCCTCAATTCAATAATTCGTAGTAATACAGATAGGAAATTCCTCGGAGATGAAATGCACAGCCACCTATTTTCTGGTAAAAGGTGAAAACCTCATTGTTCATCTCATATCTCTGGTTTTAGTGTAATATGCTTATGATGTTCTAGACAGGGAGGAGGGGAAAACACCTGACAAAAAGCGAAGTCTACACACATGCACAAAACAGCTGCTGTGAATATATCTGATTTCTTTATTTAACTTTAAGTGTGGCTATTCATAACCCAGTTGGCCTGATCACACAGAAAAAATAACACCTCCACATGTAGCTGGGCCAAACTCTGTACTGGCAGCCACCTCACTCTGTGCACTCATCAACAGGTGGACTCACAAATCCTCTCCACGAAAAGGTCAATTAGATTCTACTCATCACATACTTTCCATCCGTGCTGCAAACGTGTCACTTTGGCCTATCAGTTCTGCAATTTTGTACAGGCTAATTCACCCCTGTGAGAGATGACGGGATGTAATTTAACAGTGTTTTGTTGTGCTCTCATGTGACAAACTGCAGTATTTGAACACGAGATTGTAGTGACCTCAACCATTAACCTGTGAAAAAATTTAAAATCAAACTGAATTTATTTAAAGGGCAGAAATGTACATGTGCCTGCATACACCAGGATACTGCAGTTGTCAAGGTTGATACAAGGAAATTTTATGTAGGAGCTCATTTAAATTCAAGTTAAAAATTTATATCCACACATCTATGTTCATGTGGAAAATAAGATTTCACATAGTATAGAACTTGGTGTGAGGCCGACCTTTAGTATTTACTGTATCAACACTAGGGATATGCTAAACCTATGTTGATCTGCATTAATACATACTCATACATTTGTTTCTGCTATCAGTTGCATTCATTCAACCAAGGTGGACTGTCAGCAGTCCCCGGGCTTACATAAAAATCATTCCAGTTAGTTCTGTTCAGTAAGGTATTTAAATTTAGATGTAAATTAGATTTAAATTTGTGGAAAGAGACAGCATTGATGTAGGTACTCTGTTTGATCTGATAACTCAAGATGAAGCATTGCAGTAGGTATCAGAAGAGAAAAAAGATAAATCTGTGTATCACAATAACCAGCCACAATAAGCTGACTGCACAACACATGCCACCTAACAGCATGACTCACCACATGCTGCATTTGGGACTTCATGACAACTAGTCAGCAAGTGAGTGGAGATGTTGAAATAGACAGCAACTTATAACTGTCCAAAAAAGCACAAAGACAAACTTGCAAACAAAAAGGGACCTAATTTGCAAACGGTTCCTGGACCACTGTGTCTTGTATGAAGAAATATTTGTTCACTTGTTAATGTTGAATGCAGTGTTAAATCCATACAGCGAGCGGTAACAATGAATGGATATTTTAGCAGGGGGTTTGTGAGTGTTTGTCAGATACGGTTGAGAACTATGCCAATACAATGTGCTCAAACCAGAAGATCAACAGCTTACAGTAAACTGCATATGAGTAAGTAATAGCAGTTATAAAACCACAGTGAAGGAAAACAAAAGCTCTAGTACACACAGTTCAAACCACCAAACATCCTTTGTGTTGAATGTTTTACATACTTATCTGTGTGTGTTTTTCTCCAGGGCTGGTCTTCCCGCACCACCATCTGTTTTAGTGGAAATCAAGGGGTAAGAAGACTGTGTCTTCCTGCTGACATAAAATAATCCTGTACATTTTTTATGTTAAGTCTCATTCTCTGTATGTTTTGTTTCTTCTTTCTCCTTTTACAGAGAATTACCATCCCTTGCTCAGAGAATAGAGATGAAGTGAGGATATACACCTTTGGTGTGACTAACGTCGCCCGTGACAATCCACATGGAAGCTTTGACTGCGTCCAGCAGCTCAGCACTGGGTAAAACAAAAACAATAAATCATAAAACACACAATAGCCTACACAATTTGAATATAAGAAACATTTGCGATGATGTGAACCTTTATATGGTCTTTGTACTCAAGAGTTTGCAGAAAGAAAGTTGCACAAGTTCATGTGTATGCAACAAGCAAAACCATCATGTGATTAAATATGGGGAATTCACAAATTGTGTTACATGGGGATTTCATGATAAATTCAAAACCTATTCATTAGTCAGCTTTTTCCACATAATTCCATTATTATATGTTTACTTTATATTCTGTGCATGGAATTAAATGTTGTCTGCATATGTTTTAGCATTTTGAAATATCTCCACTTCCCTTCTGCTATTTAAACATCAGGAGTTTTAAAAATGTTAAAATTATTCATCAGATGTGCTGTTGAATCCAGACAAAGATATGTTAATAATTTTACTATTTACTTAACACAAAATCATGTAAAACTACAGACTGGTGTGGTGAGTTTGATCCAGCTGATTTGAACCTATCATGAGATCTAACTGAACACAACCAAAACAAAAAAAAGTGGGAAACAACTACATACTGAAAAACAATCTTTGATTCGAAATGGATAATGTATTGAATGGGTCCTGAAAGCTCTGTCAGGAGTCAGATCACTGTCTGTACTAGCTGTCCTCTTCTCTCCTGCTCCCAGTGCTGCAGAGGAGCTGTCATGTCTCGGGGTGATTCAGAAGAAGATGACAGTCAATGCCACAGATGACTCGTACGATAAGGCTCGTCAGAGCATGGCCCAAGCTGAGGAGGAGACACGTAGCCGAGGGACCATTGTCATCAAACATGGGGGGCGCTACCAGGGTAGGAAATCCAGAAAACACTGATATGTGCTCAGTCTGCTTGGTTATACAATAGATGACGTCAGCTAAGGACTAAAACTGGCCTGAGGACAAATTTGTACTCTGATGGTTACATCCCAAAAAGAAAAAACATAGTCAACCATATTACACTGGTTGCCATAGCAACATGTATGGCAACAAGTCACATAGTAACAACCAGTCTTGTTTTCTTCTGCATCACATTCAGATACAGTATTGTTACTTTGTACAATAAAGCAATTTTAAAAGAGAGACTGTGTTCTGCACACTATTCTCCTGAAATACACATATAAAACACCCATGATTTTGCATATTTTTTTCTGTCATGCTTTTTTTTTTCTTCCAATTTCTAACCACCACACCACTTCCTTCTAAACAGATATGTTAGCCAGCCTCACCTTGTTTCAGTGAATGCACACACAGCAACATACCTACACACATGATGTTGTCAGTTCAGAGGAAGCCTATAACAAAAAGAAACTTACTCACTACAGGCTTGTGCAACCATGCCGCTATTTCCTAAACTAGATAGCAGCCTTTGCTCACTGTGAAGTCAGTGCATCTTTGTAACCCGAATGTGGATTTCCAAAGAGATAAAATTAGGTCTTTGTCTCTTTGCATGTCTTTCATGCACAGCTCTGCCACAAGTATAATGACTGTCTGTGAGCAGTGGTTACAGACATTTACAACTGGGAGGTTCCCAGTATAATGTGCTTGCTGCTTTATGGTGAGCAATGCAACATTAAAAATAAATCAGTCAGCAATCTGAACTTCGCCAGATGTCTTTTAAAGATATTTTTGCTTTATTTTGTCTTCTTTTGATGTGTCATTTCCTGCTCCCTTACAGGCAAGAAGGTTACAGTACGACCGCCAGCCCCAGCACTGGTCAACCTGACCAAACCCAAACACTCATCCCAGTCCCTCCTCAGCAACATTAAGAGGGGAGTCAGCGTGCCGAAAGTAAAGAAGGGTGCCTGTGCATCAAACAGGAAGAGTGTTGGAGATGTGCAAGAGAGGCCGCTGAGGGAGAGAGTAACACACCTGCTGGCTCTGAGGCCATACAAAAGGCCTGATTTGATGCTGAGGCTGCAGAAAGATGGACTGTCAGAAGAGGGTAAAGACATGCTTGACTCTGTATTGATGGAGGTAATTTTTCTTCTGTTTTACATGAAGTACACACAAGGAATGCTTTTGGAGCAGGAGAGGATAAACAATGGCACATGTACTGTTTTTGGCTTCAGTTTTTTTTGTTATGACACTAAACAAAAGTTTATATTTTTGACCTTTAGATAACTCCCAAATCTACATCAAACACTGTGTCAACCTTAAAATGTAATGGATCAAGACTGAACGAACTGTTGTAGCTCTGGTTGATGTGTCTATTATATGCAGGTTGGCCAGCTAAACAGTAGAGACAAAACATTTGTTCTGAAGGACAGTCTGTATAAAGAGCTGCAGAAGGACTGGCCAGGCTACACCTCAGGAGACCAACAGCTTCTTAAACGCATCCTTGTCAGGTAACACAGACAAATAATATAGACCTGCCACCATATTCATGTTATGAAAATGCAGAAAAAGAACAGATAAGATTGGCACTTATAAGTATAGATACAGTATAGAAAATAAAAATGCTAGCTTCCAAAGAAAAAAAAGGCTGTCAGTTGTGCTGTTCTAACCAAACAGTTCAAGGAAATGTTGCGCTAACATGAATTATACCTTAGCTACTAAAGTTCTCAGGGTATTAGTTATTTGCTTTTCTACAGCATCTGAATAAATGTGAAAATTCTGCAAATTATGTGGAGAATAATGGGTTTTTATTTCAATCCTTGTATTTGGTGTTTTAAATGGTATTGGCTGTAAGTAACTCTAAGTTGTTCACTGACATTAATAAGGCTGTAAACACTATACACTATTCAAGCAGTGTGTTTACCTGTGTAAACTAGCCCGTCAACCTGATTTGCAAACAAGAAACCTTATAATTAGGATAGATGTTCAGGGTTATGAGTGACAAAACGAAAACTGGAGGTTTTACCAATGCATTGCACAAGGACACCTGCACCACCTATAGGAAAGCAATTGCCACTTAGACCTGCAGATGTTACCATCACCTACATGCCAAAAAGGAACTGCAAATAAAACACTCACTAGCTTCAAGCAATGAGTCACACAGCTGCAGTTGCTGCTATTCACTTTGTAAGTTTTTTTCTATTTAACACTTGTTCCAACTGTTAACCACAGCTGTGAAAATAATGCAGCTGACTAATGCTTCCACATCAGGGCTATGCAACTTCTGTTGTACTATACAGTATATAATAAAACTATTTAAATTCTGGAGAATTTCCAGTTGGGGATAATTATAGTGTAATCTTCTCATTTCTATGCAGAAGACTGTTTCAGCCACAACAGAACCTCCTCACTGTCCCCAAGACCCAGGTCAGCCCGTTGCGAGACACCCCCAACTCCTCCCCTGCACACCGTCCAAAACATTCCCTACCAGAAGAATACACTGACCCTCTGGCCAGCAAGAAGCCCAGAATATCCCACTTGTCAAGCAAAACAGTCAGTGACACATCAAGACTGAGGCCATGTGAGGAACTAGCTCATAAAGATGCCACAGAGGCAACAGTGGATGGCAGGCAAAAGAACTCACTTGACCCTCGAAAGCTGTTTGACACCTTGTCAGCAGTTTGTCAGCGGGAAGAAGAAGTGGCCAAGAGGCTAGAGCCAACTCCAGCTGCTCAAGAAAAGCCTGAAAGCACAGAGCATCTCCCAGAACACCACACTCAACCTGATTTTGATCAACCTCCATCACCTCTGATAGTTCCTGATCTGAATAGTCACACTGTCAAAAGGAAGAAGAGTAAACACAAACACAGAGACCAGGTGAGCACAACAGGTCGGGTGTTATATGCTTTTTCAGAGTTGTTTAAGATGTTATTATCATGTTTGTCATCAGTCACTGGAATGTATTTATTTGTTTGTTTGTTTTTATCAAGGAAAAATACACATGGAGAGGCAGGAAAGAAAGCTCAGGTAAGTGCTTTTAGTTGTTAATTTGAGACCTCAAGTGTCAGTGTGTCAGTATTTTTAAATTGTCTGACGTTTCCTTCTTACTTTCAGATCCGAAGGGATTTTTATTTGACTCTAATGTACTTCAAGCAGACAATGACACAACAGATTATTTATCGTAAGTAAATATTTTTATCGGTAGTTTGACACATTTCTGTGTCTTTACAAAAAGTGTGGTATAAATTATTATAGATGAATACAGAATCTTAAAATCAATCATTGATTCGTGTATTGATCAGCAAGAAATGTAATTACTGCAGATCTAACTGAAGTTAAGATAGTTTTCCTTTCATCATCCACTTCAAAATTAGGTGATTTGCAATGTGTGATCCATAGATGAGGCCTTTACTATCGTAGCATCTCTTTGCTTTCTCTCCACAGGAAGTACACGGAGATTTGCAGTCAGGATCAGAGGCATCGCTACAAACAGGACTTTAACAATGAGTACAAGGAGTACAGAGATTTACACGCTCGTATCAACAACGTGACACAGCAGTTCATGGAATTGGACACACAACTCAAACAGCTTCACCACGAATCACATAAATACAAGGTAGTACACTATTCTTTTTGCACAAAATATGGCTACATACACTGATATCTGTGTTGTATTCTTGCCATACAGTCCTGAAACATGTAGATAAAAAAAAAGACTTTTAGAAATGTACTGTACTGGTGCATGAGGTTGGGTGGAGGATTTGTATTTTTGTAGAGCAAAACTAGACATAACATTCAGCATTTATTTTCAAAAGTGTAAATATTAAATTGCGGTTCACTGGCTGTAACATTTACTGTAAAAATTAAGGTATTCAAATGTTGCTATATTGGCATCAAGAAAAGTCAAAAATGCAAATATGAATCTGTCAGTGAAGCTCTATTTTTATTACAGTTAAGACTCTCACCAGCATGTTTTCAAAGACTTTTACAAACGGTTCTTTGTTTTGTTTTTGTTTTAAATTATGTTAGATCATATTCATAGTATTTCAGCACTTGGCAAACTAGGACAATTGAAGTTATTCAGATGTCTACATGTATTAATTCTTATTTCTCTGTTTTTCTCTTGCAGACAATTCATAATAAAATTCTTCAAGAGTATCGTGGGATAAAAAATGTAACTTTCTTTAAACTTCACCATATTCGTCCTAAGATTGCTTCATGTGATTACTACTACGTTCTTTTTTTATTCCATAACAGTTCAGTTTTTTTTATTTTTCCTTTCAGTCCAACCCCAACTACAACAAGGACAAGATCCGCTGTGAATATCTACACAACAAACTGGCCCACATCAAAAAGCTCATATCGGAATACGACCAACAACAACTCAGTGTGGACCATTCTTTTCCCAACTGTCTCTGAGACGAGAGAACATGGACATTACAATAAACACAGAGACCTCGGATGTTCACACTGCTGAGCCGAATACCATTGATCTGCTTTGGATAGTTGTGACTAAACGTAGTGTCAGTGAGGTTGAGAGTTCGTTGTGGGGAGCAACAGTAGTATGCTGGGAAAAGCAGCCCTACACAATGAACTGTTTTCTTGCAGAATAGGAAATCCTCTTTGAAAATTGAGCTGCTGCTGCTGCTGCTGCTGCTGCTGCTGTGACATGTGTACTGCTAAGGACACAATGAGCAACAATAATTTTACAAAAATTGTACTTCTGTAAAACATCCTCTTTAAAATATAAACATGAGAAGGTGCTAACTCTAAAAACACATGTAGATTTCCATCCTCATCACACATTTTAGTTCTTTTGTGAATTAAATGTTTTTGCTTATGTGTCTTGTTAGCCATATCAGTGTTGCCTTGTAAGCTGGAGCATGAGATAACTACGGTATACATACCCAGACTACTCATGAAGTGAATGGGAGACGAGGGGTCTCTTCAGTGACAGAGAAAAAGATAGCAGCTAAAACGCAGATTTGTGCATCCTGAGAAGCCACCTGTTGTTTTATATCATTTGGTTTTGATGAATTAAGATTGTATCATTGTTTGTTAGTTCTCCTCAGTTGAACTCGAATCTGTTCAGTATTGGATTTTGAAAGTATTGCCAGTACCTGAAATGGTTTCTAATTCTGGACTGGATTCATAGTATTCCACTGGTGTTATTCTTCGTGTGGTTTCCCTGGAACACAGAAGACTGTTGTGTTGAACTGAAGTTGTATTCAGGGAATTTACAATGTGAGCTACAGTACCACTATGATTGTTAAAAGTAGTTTTAATTTGAAGCATTGAAAAGTTATGGCATTGTTGTTACTGTAGGCTGTAGACATTTGTTGAACGCTGTGTACTTCACACAATGTATGAGGAATAAATCAGAGTTTTTGTCTGAGTTTCAATTAATTTTGTCAATTTGTATGATGTAATTTATCTCAGAGAGATATCATAGAGTTAAAATATTAGCAGAAGCAATGAATACTGTATGTATAATTAAAGTGAAACAGTACATGGAGCCGTTTTAATTTGGCAAATTAAATCTTGATCTTAATTTATTTCAGTGGTCCGCTTAATGCAAACAAGTCGTATTGTGTACCATGATTGATGTTAACACTCTCCATGTTTTTATTAAATTGTTCTAACTTGTTTGTTTTTATATAGATCTATTTTTTGGATCATCTTTTTTTGAAAGCGCAATTTAAAGTTTAAATCAAAGTGCTTAAAATCATAGATTTTATTTTGCTACTGGTGAGCTGATCTTTGCCTCTAATGTCTGGTCTCTAGAAGATGGTTGGATGGTTCATCTCATCAGCATGTTCCTAATTCAGTGGGTTTTATTTTAGTGGTAGTCTACTTCAAAATCCCAAAAGTATAAAGCAGTGTATTTATCATTTCAAATTTTGAGATTGAAAATATAAGTGGGAATTCCAAGATTTCTACTCCAGGTATATTGTGGGTGAATTAATTTACACTTGGTGATAAAAGGGAATACTAAGCTACTTTCTTTATTCATCTGCCCTGTCACTTACTTGCCTCAGTCCTCATTGGCTGTTCAATGATAATGAAATGTGTACGCCTATTGGTTCAAGATTGAAGGACGCTTCTGATTGGTCTATTCTCTTCTCCGTGACCTTTCACCTCAGTCAATCTCAACTGCTCTCTGCACTTGCTAGCGCTCGTTGTAAACATTGAATGTGACGTCTTTAGCTAACATAACTATTAGTTAAAATGCGTGGCTGATTTCACACTGACACTTACAAAAGGACCAATGGACTAGAAGTTACCAGCTGTAAAGTGAACGTTTATGGTGAGTAAATAAAGAAAGTGTTCGCTGTTTGCCAAACAGTTCTAGTCGAGCTATGCTGGCAGCTTCATCATGTGAACCGTTTATTGTGGCCAAAACAGCAATGTAGCTTTAGCTTTAGAAACGAAAAGCAATGTCAGTGTGCTGGTAGTTTGTGTGTAGTTTAGGTTTATGCCAGTGATTCGTACCTAGAGACGTAGTTCGCAAACGGATCCAGAAGACAGAAATATCAGTAAAGAATAAGACCACATCTTGCATCGCGCAGAGACAGAATTCAACTGTCCAGTATAATTGTGGAAAATCATACAATTATATACATACGTAAACATAATAGTTAACGTTTTAGATTGAACCCAGTAAGAATGTCTGTGTATTTAAAGCAATCTAGAAGATTTTAACTGTCGTCCAATGTCGAAAAGGTACATTCACTTAAATGTCCTTTATTTATAACGTTGATTATTTTCTGAGTATATTCACTTAGATACAGATAGTATGTTTGTCTAATTATGTAAGGAAGATCAAGATCAGCTTTTCTCTATGGAATCGATTAAAACGGATCAAAAGGATTTAAATGGTCACATGATAAACTGACCTCACATTTGAATTGTCTATAGGAATTTGTGAAACCCCCAGTGTATATGTTTGACATTAACTTTCTTCCTGTACTTTCCAAATATTTTCCAGAACTTTTCATAATGTTGAAAAGTAAAAGTTAAGTTTTTTAGACTTTTCTACATTACATTACATTACTTGGAGACTACTGCATTACAAGTGGTTTGCTGAATAATAATTATAAGCTGCAAAGCCATATTCAGTCGTGTGTAGCAAACATTTTGATTCATCACATCTCTTTTACTGCAGACATTTTTGCCACCTCAGCATTTTTCCAGAAATGGCGGGGATTTGCCAAAGAACACTAAAACTGAGGATGGCTCTGAGATTTCACAGGACACCTACAGTGGCAGCTAGACTTTCACCTGTAGACCTTTATAGTTCATTTCTGCCAAGCAGCTCATGGCAGTTTGGATC
Organism: Sandelia bainsii; assembly: GCA_032362345.1. Lineage (NCBI taxonomy): Eukaryota > Metazoa > Chordata > Actinopteri > Anabantiformes > Anabantidae > Sandelia > Sandelia bainsii. The sequence goes on from JAUMHL010000015.1 coordinate 8,081,313, forward strand.
CTACACTCGCAAGCTGCACACTGTTGCAGATGGACCCAAGTTGTCCCCTGCTGTAGCCCCAGACAGGCTGCCTTTCTCCAGGGTAACCCAGGAAGATTTGGCTTTCTTCAGCAATGTCCTACCAGGCAGAACCATCACAGACCCAGACTTGCTGCAGTCGAGTAATGTGGACTGGCTGAAGTCAGTGAAAGGTGATTTCTAGAGCTGAATTAATCTCATTCCACCTTAAGATGTATTTTTATCTTTGTGATGTCATCATTATATATTACGCATTTCTTTGGCAGGTTCCAGTGAAGTATTGTTAAGACCTCAAACAACGGAAGAAGTTTCTCAAATTCTCAGGTTAAGAGCAAATGATAGGAAGAAGGCTAGATGGACACGAGTTGCTTGTCCAGTTCTTAATCAGGGGGTTCTTTTACTTCCTCTCCTGTAGATACTGTAACAGACGTAATCTGGCGGTGAACCCTCAGGGAGGAAACACTGGGCTGGTTGGGGGCAGCGTGCCAGTTTACGACGAGATAATCCTCTCCACTGCCCTCATGAACAACATCCTTACCTTTGATAATATCTCTGGTAAGTTTTAAAACACTGCCATTTCTACCATAAAAAATATTTTATTTTATAAAAAAAAGAGTTATACATTTTTCTCTGTCTAGTAGATTTACAGCATATATTAATTGTGCCCTTTTTTCTGTTCGTCAGGTATTCTGACCTGCCAGGCAGGCAGCGTTCTGGAGAACCTATCCCTCTACTTGGAGGAGAGAGACTACATTATGCCACTGGATCTTGGGGCAAAAGGCAGTTGTCATATTGGGGGAAATGTGGCAACTAATGCAGGTGGGCTGCGGCTGCTACGATATGGCTCCTTACATGGGACTGTGCTGGGACTGGAAGTGGTATGGTGCAAGAATAAATGAGAGAATGATGTATTTTAGTAAAATATATCTCAGTGTATATTTTGGTGATGTCGTATTACACTCGTGAAGGAAACAATGATCAATTTTATGATTGTGTTTTTGTATTGTGTCATATACAGGTGTTGGCTGATGGGCGTGTCTTGGACTGCTTGGCTACGTTGCGGAAAGACAATACTGGATATGACCTCAAGCAGCTTTTTATTGGTTCAGAAGGAACACTGGGGGTCATCACAGCAGTGTCCATTCTTTGTCCACGAAAACCCAAATCTATTAATGTGGTTTTCCTAGGTAGATTTTCAACCTGGTTTCTCAGATCTGGTTGTCAGTTAAATAAAAGTAGTTAATCTTTAACTTGTTTGTTCTCTGTTTTCAGGCTGCGAGACCTTTGAGCAGCTGCTGAAGACATTTCAGCTCTGCAGAGGCATGCTGGGAGAAATCCTGTCAGCTTTTGAGTTCCTGGACAGTGAATGTATGAGACTGCTGAATAAACACCTCAAATTACCCAATCCTATCTCCGGTAGGCACACACAAACACGCAGTCTGTTGAGTAGTCAATGACACAGTCGCAGTCAATGACAGGGCCAAGTGAAATGAAATTAAACTGTCACTTTATTTGTTGTTCACATAAAACACTTTGGATTATATTACTCATAAAAGCTAACACACCCACATTCACCCTTTCATTTATTTGTGCAGATTGTCCATTTTACATTGTGATAGAAGCGTCAGGTTCTGACCCGACACATGATGGAGAGAAACTCCACAACTTTCTAGAGGAGGCAATGACCTCTTTATTGGTTACTGACGGAACAGTGGCAACTGAAGAGTCAAAAATAAAGGTACGTCTCTATTCTTAAAAAAAAAAAAAAAAAAGTGTGATATTTTCTTTTTTTCTGACTTTAAACAAATCCCATGAAAAAAAATGTTTTGTTTGCTTCACTGTCCAAAAGCTATTAAAAACACAGTAAGGCAGGGTTTTGCACTGGTGTGCTGCATGTTTACCTCTTAGTCCCTGCACAGATGTTACAAAGTCACCCTAGAAAAGGATCTATAATTAAATTACAAAATTATTTAGTTAATCATCAATTAAGACAATATAAATGTAAGTAAAAAGCCATCATAATCATGCTACATTGTAGTATATTAGTGTCCCGTGTGATGGTTGCAACACAGAAACGCATAATAAAAGACATGCAAAGTAATGATATGGGAGATATTCACATTAGTAGACTAAATAAGACAACATTGTTCTGCAGTGTTAATGCTGGTTGAAACATGCAAAGCAGAAGCACACAGTAAAAGCATGTTGTAGATAAAATACACAAGTAACTGGCGCAGTAAAAACAATTGGCAAAAAACCCCATTTACTCCTGTTTGAGGAACACTAGCTAAAAATCTGCAGTATGCAGCAAGTCTATTTGTAACCTGTTTTTTAAAAGATGTACATCCTCAGTAGGAACACATGTTTCTGGCTGAGTGGCACAGATAGAATAGGGAAGTTGGAAAATATCGAAAGAGTAACACATTGTTGGTTCTGGTGTTTTTATGGGATTTGTTGACAACAAACAAAAAGAGTATCACTAGCCTTTTTATTTTTTTTTTACCCAAACATAGGTAATTGATCTGATAGGGTTAATCAATTGATAGTTTTGTGTGGAGTCAGTAGAACCACCTTTTTTTAGCCTCAGCTACGTGCAAAAATCTGTAGGTGCAGTGTAATGTAGGAACAAATCATGACGATGCAGTGAGCCTTTCCATGTTACTTGTCTTTCTGTGTGAAGGCTTTGTGGTCGATGCGTGAACGTGTCACGGAGGCGCTGACTCACGATGGCTTCACCTACAAGTATGATATCTCACTTCCAGTGGAGCGGATCTACCAGCTGGTGACAGACATGAGGCAGCACCTGGGGGACAGGGCCAAGAGTGTGGTGGGGTACGGACACGTAGGTGAGCCACAAGATGGAAAGGCATGTAAAAAGTCTGTAAATTGAGAAATAGTATGGTAAGATGAGATATGATTTGTTGGTATGTCTTTACTATACCTGCCATATCTTATTCTGAAATGGATGTTACAAAATGTTGATTCAGGATTATAACCTCACTTTATCTTCACCTAACCACCTTTCACCCCACCTGTACCTCATGTCTTTTTGTCTCCCAAAGGTGATGGTAACCTCCACTTGAACATCACCTCTCCTGCTAAGGACCCTGCTCTCCTTGCTGCCATTGAGCCGTTTGTCTACGAGTGGACAGCCAGCTTTAAGGGCAGCATCAGTGCTGAACACGGACTGGGCCTAAAGAAGAGGAACTATATTTACTACAGTAAACCCAGCCAGGCTGTGACTCTGATGAGTGACATCAAGGCCATGCTAGATCCCAAAGGTATTCTCAACCCATACAAGACTTTACCAGATAACCTGAAATGACCCACATTATCTCACTGTTGTGGGGTAGGTGGTTATATGTGTGTGTATGTATATGTATATACATATACATACACACACATATCTCTCATATAGCTCATGTCCTTTTCTCTGATACCTTTTTCATACATTGAGTGCAGAGCTGCATGTGTTGCACACAAAACATTTGTCAGGCACCCCACAAACTGAAACTGAAGTCTGATAATTATATATGTTCCCTAAACTTTGAAAGCTAGTTTCAGAATGACTTCTACTCTAACAAGCTGCTGATTTTGTACCATAGAGGTCTCCAGACAAAAAAATGTGAAGAAAAAATTTAAATTTCAGTTAGTTAACAAATACCTCAGCTACTTGTACTGAAGTTGAGTTTTAGTCTGATCTAGTCCTTGTCATGCAGAATATCCCAGAAGTTATAGATCTCAAAGGTAATTCAGTATAATTGAGGAAAAGCACAGAACATATCATTCAGTATTGTTGAGAGTGAGTGAATGATCATGATCAGCTGTAAACCTACTAGTAACCACTAGAGGGCAGACAGAGGATGATTTGTCTTGGGATACGTAACGTCTTCAGCATCTTATGACTTAAGGCTGTAATCTGTAGCTAGTGATAAGCTTGGTTTCTGTCAAATAACATGTGTTGTATTTAAATTTTAGCCCATATAAGAGTGACAGTGAAACAGCTTTGGTTTGTTGTAATCACTTCTTCCATTTATGTTGGTGATTAGATTACTTTAGTGTGATTTCAATGGAAGTGGTGGGGGACAAAATCCACAGTCATCCTTTTAAGTAAAATGAATTCAGAAGTTTAAGGATGCTTCAGCAAACTGTTAATAAATGAAGCGTTTAGTCTTTAGTGCAGCATACAAAATTCATCCTTCCATTACCATCTCTCCACTGCAGCTCAGCAAGGAAACACAAGGTACCCCATGACTTAGATTGGAACACACGAGTAAGGGATCTTTCAATTGCCAGTATGAACAGGAATGATTACAATCTGTTTAAGATTCACATTGGCACCTGTTTTTGCAGGTTTGAAAAAATCTGAACACATCCTTTAAATTGTTCTTGCAGAATGATCTTCTCTAAAATCATCACAGACCAGTTAGTCTTTAGGCAAGAGTGCAGTAATTGTTTAATTACATATAAAAAAAGACAAAACATTTGTTTTTCCAAAACAAACTCAGCATTTGTGAACAAATTAATTTGTAACTGCACACCTAAACAGCTGGATGAGTTTTTAAATGAATCTTGAGTAGGACTGTTTCCCAATGAAGATGGAGTTGTTGTTTTTCATTATTCAGGCAACTTGTACAGTGTAGCATGATGGGAAAAGTATATCCTCCAGTATCTAAAAAAAACAAAAAACAGCACAAACAAGTCCTCCTTGATTCCTCTCTGCTTGGACAGAAGACTTTTTCTTTAGTGAGCCACAGTGAGTTTCTGAAATATGTCAGGCAGAGAGGATCAGTTCATTTCATATTCTTATTATAAGATACAGACTAATTCCTATTGGCAGGTACTTACTGTGTATCTACTCCAGAAACCACCAGTATGAACATGTACTATCTTTAGTGTCGTTCTGTCGATACAACAAAACAAGCTCAGTGGGAAAAATGTTCCTATCTTTAACTGCTACTTCTCAACAAATCATTTCCTACTAGCTCCAATAATGACAATGTGAGTATAGAGAGTTCAGTAGAGTAAATGCCTATATATGTATACAGTCAGTTTCACGCACCATCGTACATCAATCTTACATATCCTCAGTAGTGTGGTAGCAGTGGAGGTTGAATACATAAATATCGTAATTTAAAAAAAGTTTAAAAACAATTTTTGATTCTGTTGGCTCTTTTCCTTTTGTTAGTGAACATATTTTTAGTGTGTATTTGTGGCAATGCATGTTCTAATATAGCTAAATGAGTGAAATATTTCTGATTGTCTCTGAGCAGAATGCCACAACCACGTGCCAAAAAACACTGGCTGGGGATCAGAAATTGAATTGTAGGAGACTCTCGGGATGTAGTGTTTAATGTGTGTAAGAAGGCCAGACCCAGAGCAGTCATAAATGGGCTTTAAAGCATTGGGATGGGGTATTACAATATGCCATGGTCTTCACACTCAGTCCACAGTTCAGGTCATTGCGAACACATTGGCAACTGGTTTGTGTCCCATAGCAAAGGCTGGCTTATTTAAACTAGACAGGTCCGAACTTCGGTGTGGGTTTTGAGTCAGAGAGAGGGATGTTGGTGGAAGGCAACCACAGAGAAAGGAATAAAGAGTGAACGACATAAGGATGAGGCTGGATGACACTTTAACGACTCCTCCACTCCTCTCTGTCCGTCCACCTTATCAATCCTTCTTGTTTTACAAACACGGGGCTCTTCTCTAAGCCAACCCCTGACATCAGGCAGCTGCCTCTGAAGCTCCTTTACCTCTCACGACTCCTTGCCCTTCTCTAAAGAACTGTGGATCTTGTCCAGGGTCTTCTTAATGCGTAGTGCTGTTAGCCTGGCAGACGGGTTCTGGTACCAACATTCCTTCATCAGCTTTACCAAGGCAGAGAGAGTCTGACAGAAGGAAAAAAGGAAACAGATGGTAAAGTGGATGGGAATTAAGAGTCATGCAGTGATACACCCACAGTGAGTGTGATCAGTGTGCCTGTGCAAGCTTTGAGATGTATAAGGGCTTCTTAGTTTTAGCAGGGTGTGGCTATCTCACTAGCATTGGTATCTCACTCGCCTCATTAAAATGAGTAAGCATTGTCTGTTTTCCACAACAAGTTAAGATCAGTGTCTTGCTTGGTACATCAAATCAGGCATCTCTCTAAAAGCAGAGGTTTTGGCATCACAGAAGAACGTGAATGAGAATTCCTCAGTAAATAAAGTGTAATAAAAGGTTTACGTTACTCACAGCATCAGAGAACCAACGATTGGGAATGAAAGGTCTCTGCTGCTCCACACAGACCACCTTTCTCATGTCCTCAAAGCTTGGGTCGTTTGGCACCTGATCATAGAACGGAGGCTTGTACTCTTCAACAATACCTGGAAAGAGAAACTCAAATGGTTAATGTGAACAAAATCTAACGTTAGGGCTGACGCTGATCCCAAAAATTCAATAGTCATGCTGGCTTTTACAACTCACCATTGCTGTACGTGCGTCTTGCTATCTCCCACAGCACCAGTCCAAAGGCCCAGATGTCCACTCTTTTGTAGGCATCAAAGCAGTCTGTCTGAATGGTCTCATCCAGAACTTCAGGTGCCATGTAACGCTTGGTACCAACCTTTGGATTGTTGCCCACATCTAGCAGGTTGTCTGCCTGAGAGTGGGTCACAGCCAGCCCTGTAACATGCCAAAAATATGCACTATTGACTTTACTACACTATAAAAACTACGTTGTGTCAGCAGCTTTCTCATTTTTATCCAATCCTGACCATTTAATTTACTGGTTCTGTTCAAATGTTCTGTTCTGTATTTACTCAGGTTATCTTTGTCATTAAACAAATATTAAAATTTGTTTGATGACCTGAATTATTTAAGTGTGACAAATAGCTTTTCACAGCACTTAACTTCACTCTGTAACAATGCTGTACAACCGCAAGTAGACTGAGAAACAAACTGTTAAAGCAGAGATTAAACAGTAGAAGAAAAAAACAAAGGACTGACCCAGGTCTGCAATGCAGCAGCGCAGATCCTTTGTGACTAAAATGTTTTTGCTCTTCAAGTCACGATGTGCAATGGCCGGTTTCCCCTCTGTGCCAAAGATCTCAGTGTGCAGGTGCACAAGGCCACATGCTATTGATGCTGCCATCGCCAGGCCCTCTGTTGTCTCCACGGCAACTCTCTGCAAGTAGTCATAAAGGGACCCATTCTCATGGTAATGGGTGATGAGCCACAGCTGGGTGCTGGAGTTTCGAGAAGTCATGTCGGATGCCATGAAGCCTGAGAGGAGAGAGTAGGTGGGAGAAAGAAAATTATCAGCTCTATATAAATTTATACTATTGCTACATCAGCAGTATAAATTATATATTGTTTGCCTAACAAATCTCTTGGATAACATTTTACTACTGGTCTATTGCATCATAATATATTTAGTTTAATTCATACTCTATGTAACTGCTTTCAAACAAAGATATTAAGGATGTCAACTGAAGCTGAGATAAAAAAAAAAAAACAAGCTGGAAACAAGGTGGAAAACGCCTGTGCCATTTGCATTCTCACAAAACATGATCTGCTACAGCAAAGCAAGCTGAAGACGTACAAAAAATAAAGCCACAATATATCAACACTTTTCTTGGTAAGAAAATCTCTGCCTGGAATGAATCCAGTGGGGACAACAGGGAATGTGAAACATGTTTTCTTCCAATCAACCTCTCCCTGTTAAACTGACAAGTCTGTAAGAGCCAACGTTAGTGTGCAACAGACTCACCCAGTATGTTTTCGTGCCTTAGAAGCACTGTATTGTAGATCTCGGTCTCTCTGAACCAGGATTTTTCATCTCTCGAAGAGAAGATTTTTACAGCCACATTCTCTCCCTGCCACTGACCCCGCCATACCTCTCCATACCTTCCCTTGCCTGTAAACAAGGGAAAACAGGAAGTCAAAAAGAAAACAGACAAATGTAAAGGTTTACCAAGTTAATTATTGTGTTTACCTTAAGGGTATCTTCATTATTATTCTATAGCTATACTCATATATATATATATACACACAATGCAGCAGGCTTTCATGTGCTGTAGCTTATGTTTCTGTTATTAAATATTATGATACATGTCATGGGTTTCATCTGTGGTTTTACCTACCTACACACTCTACCAGACTGATCTGTCTGGCAACAGTTCTCTGGACAAGGAAGGGAAGACCGGAACCACTACCTGATGTACACGAGTGATCCAACAGGTCCTGAGTTAATGACAGATGTCAGTTAGGTATGTGCCATAAACATTACAAGGAGCATGCATATACATACATCACAGGTGCAAAGCTGTTGGAATTCTGCATTCACTGACAGTCAAACATTGTCTAATTTCTTTCTGTGATGCTCTTTTCAACTATGCAAACGTGACCTGATAAATGTAAAAACTGAAAAATAAATGTAAGTGGTACAATAAAATCTTCAAATGAAATTCAAGAGTGGCTAAAAGTTTAGCCAATTTCACCACTTGACTACATGTAAGATATACAAATTATTAAATGTGTTCAGCATGATTAAGGCAGTCATGTGACAGTCGGGTTGAAAGCGCGTTCTAGTTGTTCACATTTAGTATAGGTAAATGCCTCGTTAGACTGGAAGACTGAAAGGCTGTATTTGCACACAGGAATCTCACAGAAATCAAAGGAAAATTGAAGACGGTGGAGCACCGGACTCCAAACGTGGTGTTGATGTTGCACGATGTGAATTGAATTGCTAGTGTAGTGTTTATTAAATTCAAACACCATAATGCATTGTAAATCAATTATTTAAAAATGAATTATTGTCATTTAAATCCTGTTATTAAGTAACTTGAATTAAATGCAAATCCCAAATAAGAAAACATTGGTGAATGTCTTCGTAAAAACTGTTAGTGGGGTTTAGGAAGAAATTTCTTCTAAGTATGGTTGGTGGAATTCTTACTGCTAAAGTGCTGTCTCCCACATTGGACGTGATGAGGCCGTCTATGGCTCCTTGCTCAGTGTCGAACTCCTGCAGCCTCTGCAGACGGCCATGATGGAGCCTCCTGCAGGCCAGCACTGATACCACAGATAGCAGAGCCAGAACCACCACTGGACCGAGGACAAAGAGAGCTAATGTCTCCACACGATATCGAACTGGCTCACCAGCTGGCTCATTATCTAAAGGGCAACAGTAGAGAGAGATAGACAGAGTGGAGAAAGGTGGTTTGCCTTGTATTTAGTCAGTATATATTATAGATGGCTACAGAACACAAATATTCACTTCCTTGCATTAATGAAAATCTTATGAGATGCTATCCACCTGATGGAAGCAGAGACATCAGGGTGCTCCTGGTAATGTTTCTGTTGCACATGTCCTCAGAGCAGCACAAAATGGCCTGGTAGAAGGACGGAGCAGTGGAGCAATGTAAACGAATTTTCTCTGGCCCCTTCAGACAGCCATGCTCAAACTCCACTCCGCTGCTGCCAACTTTGACAGAGGAGAAGCAGCGGGTGCCATGACACTGGGTGACCTGGAGGCATTTAGGGCTATCACACAGACACACCAACTGTCCATCTGTGGAAGAGATGATATGAGGTCACAAATCATACTCTCTGACAGGGCATAGATGCACATACACACAGTGGATTTATTTATATATCTTTAGGGAGCAAGCCAAAAAAAGATTTCACAAACAAGCACTACAAGACAGTACCACAAAATTCTCCACCGCCCTTAATTTTTGTATTCATTACTCATACTCAGTTAATGACCCAAATGCCACTCATTATTAAACTGCAGTGTACTTTACCATAAAACTCCAGTAAAGCAGAGACATGTTTTTTCTCCCACTGTCAAGGGGTCACATTTCTAAAAGGTTCTGATCCAATGACATAGATTTTAACAAATACAGGATTGCACCTTAAAACTCAGCTCATCTTCAAGAAGTTGGCATGGAATTGCACCCTGCTGCCACTCAGAAGGGTGGTGACTACATCTTTTTTTTCCCACTTCTCACTGAAAATGAACAGCTGCCAGCCATGTATGTATATATATATGGCTCACGGATGGTGTGAGTGTACTTGAAGAACAGACAGCATGCAAGAGCCAAACAGTAAAAGATAAAGGGGAAAGAAAACTGAGGACAGTACCTGAGCCTTCAGCTGATGTCTGCAGGGCCTGCAGCAAGAGCAGCAGAAGGACGTGGACACTGCAAGGTCCCATGTTTCAGTGCACTGACAGGGGGAGGAAAGAGGAGCCAGACAGATTCAAATGAAAACACTCACACATTACATTTGCCTCCTTTATGTTTTCCGATGGTCCCTGCCGGGGCTTCAGACTGAAACAGAGCTACAAGTTATAATGGCTAAACGAAAAGACTCCTCGGTTTGTCTTTGTGAAAGGTTCATTTAACACACACAGCCGATTGTGCCTGAACTGCAGCCATTTCTAAGACAAACAGGAATTTACTCTATTAGTATAAAACGGTATATGGTGTTTACCTTGACGTAATAGAATCATGTTAATTCTTAAGTTGCTGATTAACAGGATAATCACTAGTAATGACTTTAACGGTAACGTGTTTTACTGTAGCTGTTCCTCTGCGGGCAGTTAATGTAGCACTGACAATTAAAACCGATTAGCTAGAGAGTTAATAACAGAAATTTCAATGTAACAGCTTCTTGTTTTGACGTAACAGTATAATTTATGAACAAGCAAAGCCCCCAGCAACTCCTTCCAAGTAAACCTCAGACTGGAGGCCTGGTTGTTTGCTGTGCTGTGCTAACAGGCCATTAACAAGCGGTTATTGGCCGTACACAGGCGCCAGTCAGACAGACGGCTACCCGACGCCGTTAGCCCTGCAAGCTAAGCTAGCTGTACAGCACAAAGCGCAGTCTAGCGAGAGCTGCCAAAAGTGAGCGATAAAACAATACCCACCTACCTGGCACACACGTAGTACAGCCTCTAACTCATCCTGTGAAGTCCTTGTATGCGTATTCTAGGTTTAAACAGTATGAGTTGAGATATAACAAGCTGAAAGCAAGACCACAGCCCAGCCCACCCACTGGCTGTTTTCTCCTCCAGCTACGCATGACGTCACCAAAACATTGTTACCAAGATGCATTGTGGGACAGAGGAGTCCTCCAACAGGTTGCAGGCATAAATCACCATAACACCACTGGCATTAATATTAATATAGAGTGAGAATAACATAAATCAAATTTATATGACAGTTTAATAGGAACTAAATATTGGTGGTTGCCGTGTGTGGCAACTGTATGTTTGCTCTAAAGCCTTTTTACCTTGAGCTGCATCTACTCAGGGACACATTATGAAACAAGTGTTGTCCCCTGAGAACAGATATGTTAAACATAAGTCAAACCCTCCTACATAGAACCAACACTGAAAGAGACATAAAACAACTATTAGTTATCCTTCTGCAGATTAATCTGCTAAACTACACCATATAAATTAATCATGTGTTTTATTGCTAAAATCTGCAAAGATACCACTAATAGTCAAGTAAATGTAGTAGAGGAAATGGACAACATATCACTTTAATATACTGAAGCAGACATATTTGAAAATGCATAAAGTTAAAGGTATCCAAGAGATGTAAAAGTTACTTTGTACTGTTCTTGAGTTTTAATAAAGTGCTTATTTATTCCTCAGACTTACCATATGTAATATTAACAGTAATTTATTATACAGTACATAATTTCTACAACATTTATATAATGCTTAGAGATTTATCCTGAACACTACATTCTAAACAAGCACATGCACAACATTTGAATATTAATAAATATTTGAATGTGGGATTTTTGGCTGTATAACTATGATATATTCTGCCTATTTACATATTTTTACATTGTTGTATTGCTAGGATTTGAATGCTATTATCATGAAAAAGATGACTAAATGACTTACTATGTGTCTCACCACATAGCTTAAATATTTAGACGAGGAGTGTTGAATGAGCACATCCTCTCCAAATACAAACTGTATGACTCAGACAACTGTAACAGCTTCAGGGGAGAAGTCTTAAATTATCTTTTCCTTTTAACTCTGACAAGTTATCTTACAGTTCACAGTCTGTGCGGGTGAACACTCCTTTGGTTATCTAATGTCATATATGCAGCTCCACAGAGATTTGGAAACAAGACATATGTAATTATAGCTTCCAGGAACAATTAATTCAAATTATAAGTAAAAAACACTAATGAAAATATCAGTGAATATTTAGTATCTCATACTGTACATTGTTGGTCAGCTTCTGTATTATCGACCTATTTACTATTTTATGAACTTCAGTTATCTAAACTATTGTTTTCTGACTGTTTACACATCATGTTCCCCCAGTATGAATTTACGTTTTAATGTTACAGTGCCATTAATCATTACTTAATTCCTGGATATAGTTAGATTATTTGATGAAATGGAAGTTATTAACACTGCATTAATAGTCACTGTTACTCTCTGTGGCAGCTGCTAAGTTGACATGGTGCACTTTTGACTAAATTTAGGTCAATGTTTGAGACTCTGTTTTTGTCATATGATCCGTTATTTATTTCTTCAGAGTGACAGACTACACTACACTGAGGTCATATTAATTTTCTACTATGAAACAATTTTTAATTATAGATAAATGCTCATTAAATGATAAGAAATGCAGACAGAAAAAGTTATTACATCACCAGGTTTACGACAATGTTGGTTAACAAGAACTGAAACAAAGAACACCTCAATTAACATAAGAAAATATGAATGTGGTTTTGTAAATTAACATGTTGTCGGATTGTTCCCCTTCTGGTTTTACCTCTTTCTTCTGTAATGTGATGTGATTATTTAATGCTTGGTCTGATTGGGCACCTGTGGATCAGGAGTGACTCATCCTTTGATACAGTAGCAGGCTTTGAGGTTTGATCCCCAGGTTCATGTGTTGAAGTGTCCTTGAGCACGAGCCTTGAATGAGAGGCAAATTTTGAAGCTCTTTGTCTGTTGAGAAAAGCGTCATATAAGTTAATAGTAAATGAACTGTTAAGTGTGGTTTATTTACCATTGTCTGTTTTTGCATGGTGTTGTTTTGTATTAACTGCTTGCTTTTCTAATCTTCATGTTGTTTGCCTTCCTCATTTAGCTTTTAATCCTCTGCTTCATGCTTGAGTTCTCATGTTATGCATGTTAATTGTTGATTTAATTACTAATTTAGTGTCTGGCCAAAGGACAACAGCTGAAAAGTAGACTTTTGGCAACTGGCACATTTATAGTGGTGTTGATCAATGTGTATTGTCTCTATAAAAATAAAGATAACAGTAGAAATAAAAATTGCTTGGAAAACTGCATATATGCTCTTCACACAGGCATTGCCAAATATTAAATTTTTTAGTATCATGTTCTCAGTTCAGCACAGAAGTTCTCTCACTGAAACAAGAAAGAAACATATTTTCTTTAGAATACAATGTGACTGCTTAATTTAAAAATGTTTCCCTGTACTTCCCTGTCCCTTCATCCATGCAAACTGAGGATCAGATACACCACCCTCATTCCCCAAAACAGAGCACTGCCTCTCTCTTTAAAAGCTGCACGGAAACTAATATGACCTTTAATCTGCTGAGCAATCATGCATATCTGAAACTGCATAACATTGCAACTAAAAGCTGAATAAATTAATACATCCATTTCACTTCTCACCTGTTAAGACTTATTTAATTCTTGGTTGGCTCAGAAGACGTTCAGAAAAATGTCACTGAGTGTGTGTTTGTGCTTTTCTGTGTGTGCAGAGAAAAGAGAGAACTGTATCCAGTAGCCGATATATTTTCCCTCCACATGGGTCCTGTGGCCGTGAACAATAGCTAGTGCTGTTTGTTCTTGCTTACCTGGGGCTTCAGTCTCCAGTGAGTTGGAGCGAGCTCCAGCCAGTATCCATTCTCTAAAACACAGCTCCAGCACAGAGACACATTGTCTACAGCTTTTTAAATTAAAGACCCTGGGTTGACACTCTGTGCCAGGTGACCTGAACTGCTCCGAGACTACATGTGTCTACCACTATCCTCTCTGCTGGGGATAAGTCTCAGTGGATAATTGAAGGAGGAAATGCTATACTGCTATCATGAGATGAAGGATTATCTACTGAGGACGTTGACTTAAGAAGCAAGGGTAGAGGAATAAAGTAATGTTTTCTTCCTTCTACATCCATCTGCCTCATTCTCCCACCTTCTACCCTCTCTCCTCCTCTCTCTCTCTGTCTCAGCACCAGGTTATAAGAGAAGGAAGGAGGCATCTGAGTGACTTTTTTCAACAAAATTTACCCGTTCTTCGTCGCTCTTGAATTAGACAGATTCCCAAAGCAGGTTTCTTACGAGAGCCAACATGAAGCATCTAGAAAGAAACCTGCCTGTAGCTTTCCTTCTTCTTTTGTATTTTCTATCTGTCAGCTGTGTCTCCAATAAAAAAACTACAGGTATGATATAACTGGCTTATGAATAACAATTACTTATGTTGAGTTGACAAATTTGCAGGAATGTTTGCATTTCATTTCTCTTTCAATTGTTTTGTTTCAGTTTCCTGGTGTGTATCGTCTGATGCTGAAGAGCAAAAGTGTCTGGATTTGGCTGGGAACGCCACAGCTCGGAACATTAGAGGAACATTGCAATGCGTCCATGGCCTGAACGTTAGAGACTGTATAGACAAAATCAAGGTATCTGAAGAGACACAGACAAGAACAAGCATTGTTGAGTCTTTGCACTATTAACTCTGCATGATACAATGTGACAATGTTTCTCCTCATTAATTACACTAATTACAAAGAGGGTATAAACCAAAATTTAAAAACATAATGCAAATCCTCTTCTTTACCTCTCTTCAAGTTTATTTTTGCACCATTTTAACATGTCCACATTTTCATTAGATGGTCATATTTTATTTTACAAAACAACTTTTCTTCCTTTCTGTCTTTTTCTGTGATTTTCACACATCATCTAAGCATTGCTGAGCCTTTGACATTTACCATATAAATGTGTTTTTCTCAGAATGGGACAGCAGATGCAGCTTCAATGTCTGCAGATGACATTTACGCTGCTGGCCTCTGCCATGGCCTGGAGCTGGCTGCAGGAGAATCCCACAATGGTGTAGGTAAGTCTAAAGTTTGAACTCTGCCACAAGTAATGAAAGGCAGAAACTTTAGCAGCTGGACTATTGTCAGTCAGTTTAGATGAGAACATTATTATAGCAAAATCTGTCAAAATCGTGCACCAGTATTTAGATAGTTACTTAGAAGTTCTTGCTTTTTCTGACTGCTGATCTGTAAAATGATTCTAACTTTCTCCCTGCCTGTTTTTTTTCTCCTCAACACTCCATTAAGATGGTTTTAGCTACTATGTGGTGGTGATAGCTCGTCGTTCCACCTCAGACTTGTCCCTGCTAGAGATGCACGAGCGCAGCTCCTGTCACCCCGGCATACGAACCACAGTGGGGTGGACTGTCCCCATTGGCTACCTGGTCAACACCTCTCAGATCAGTGTAGGAGAGCAGTGCAACTTCCCCAGAGGTGAGTGGGACACAGTGTGGAAGATAGATAAAGGCAGTGTGTAGATGTGTGAATGTAAGTGAATGTGTATATAATGTGTGTTTAAGTAAAGTTCCAGAGGAACTGCCTGGAGGGGAGCAGGCAGGTGCAATGTAGGGATGAAAGGATGGAGAAGGGTGCAGGTACAGGAGAATATAGTTAGTAAGAAAAGAGTATCTTTTTTTATAAGTTGATAAAACCTACATAAATAAAAAATTATATTTTAACAAACCTTGTGGATAGTTTTTAAATGTTTTTTCAAACATTTTTGAATTGGTCATCTTACCAAGCCTTATTTGTCACTGAACCATATCATAATCATAGAGCTCCACTGTCGTTCAAAAACGTAAACCTTAAACTACAACTGTAATCCACGAAACTGCATTTGATAATTTTTAAATTAACATCCCTTTAATATGGTGATCATGAGCACTGTAGTTTATTATGTATCAAACCAAAGAACACCATCCTTCTGCTGTAAATACTCACTGGGGCAATGAATCTAGACAGTTTGATTATAATTCTAACTATATATAAGTTAACTATATATTTCCAGCATTTACAGAACTAATAAAGAATAATATCAAATTGCTTTTCAAATGTTGTTGTTTAATTGTTCCATTCTTGTGTAATTTTGTTGTTATTGTTAGTTCATCAGTTGTATTTAAAAATGAATACAGGTATCAAATCATATTTGACAAAATGCAATCACCTCTGAAGATATAAAACTCTACATTTTTCTGACAAGTAGACTCTAATCATTTGACTAATTATTATTCTCATTATCAATCAAACTGTCAGAACAAGTGAAACATGTAAAAGTCCTTAAGCCACTTCTAAATTCAATAAACATCTTTATCCAACCAATAGTCAAACCCAAGGATAATCTGTTTACTATCATACAAGACTTACAAAAGCAGCCGATTTTCACAAGTGAGAAACAGGAACTATTAAATGACTTAAACAATTTTCAAAATAGTTCCTGATTAATTTTGTGTTAATTCATCAATAGTCTAATTATTTCAGTTCAGTTTCTACACTTAACCATAGTTTGTCACTTCTTTTTAAAAGCACACTCCTTCAACAGACTAGAAATCATCACTAAGTAATGTCAGAAGCATGCAGATGTTTTAAGCTGCCCTCTGGTCATTAAAATATGTCATTATTCTCATTTAGCCATACCTGTTTTTCTCCTAAATAATTCTTTGTCTTTTTCACCAGCGGTTGGGAACTTCTTCGGTTACAGCTGTGTGCCAGGTGTTAAGGACCCCCAGCATGACCCCAGAGGCAACAACCCCAAGAACCTGTGCGAGGCCTGCATAGGAGATGAGAACGACAGACACATCTGTGCCAACAACCACAGAGAGAGGCACTATGGAGAAGCAGGAGCACTGAGGTACAACACTGAAGCTGATAGCATGGGAAATAATGGTAATGGTATTTACCACAGCAGCTTATAGTATAGTAAATATATTTTTAATTAGAGCTGCCTGTCTGAAAAAATACAATGATGCTAATACATGGATAATTAAGTAAGTCTGCAGATAGCATGTAATATTGTATTACATGGTTGTAACTGACAAAAATTACATTTACTGCAAACAGATCAAAATAACAAACAAACAACTTGAATGGTCAAATTCTGTGCACTTTAATAGCTTTTTAATGCCAGTTCCACTCATTCTCTGCAAGTTATAATTAAAAATAATGACAAGCTATATATTATTACATGTTGCAGTGCAATTGTGTTCAATAAAATGGGCTTAGGCATCGTAGTAAGTGTGTTTGAGATGGGAATAAAAAGGCTACATGAGCTGTTTTTGATTCCTAATGTGCAACAATGGGCAGAAAAGAGAGAGTTTTCACACCGTTTCGGAGTCATGCTGTTACAATTACACATTCCCAACTGTGCTGATTTCCACTTTATTCATGTGTTGATCTATTTATAGATTAAATGTGATATAATATTCACATATTTTATGTTTTTTTTTTTCCAGATGTGTGGCGGAAAATCTCGGTGATGTGGCTTTTGTTAAACACACAACAGTCTTCGACAATTTGGATGGTCAGTGTTTAAATATTTGTGCAGACTAAACCACTGGTTATATAATGATATAATATTATAATTTAAATGATTAATGATGAGGGTTATTTGGGGCCAGCAGAGAGTGTTAGTCTCCATTAAGACACAGGATGTCAGTGTTTCACAATCATTCTCTGCAGTATGAGTATTTCAGTGAAATTCAGAGTGCACTGCACGGATAACTCTGTTATGATATGTGCACAATATGTGGTTGCGTGAGAGACAGACACAGAGATATAATTAACAAGAATAAAAGAGAACTTGAAAGTGAAATAGGAGACATAAACACGCTTACAAGAAGAACAGACAGACAGTATTGTCCAGCAATGAAGTGCCCTAATTCTCTATTTTGCTGCATCTGTTCCTCCGCTTTGAGCAACATCCAAAATTAATGGTAATCATTATCATGGTCACGCTACACAGAGTCTGCTGGTACAGCTAAGAAGGAACAGTTTGACGCCAGCCCCACAAACACTGTAGCTGTTTAACGAAGCATGCTTTCTCATATGGTTCAGAAATGTCTAGAGTTGGACCAATTAACAGGGGTCAAGAAAACACAGAAGGTCTGTGCTGTTGTCTAGGGAGGCAAAAAGTAGCTTCAAGGTGGTCTGCCGGTTTTCAGTGAATTATTTGTTTGGATAAATGGGGTTTGTTTGTTTTGCTCTTTACTCCTAGGGGACCAACCACATTTTCATAGTCAACACAGGGTTGACATACAGATCTTTCCCTAAATGAGAAATCTGCTTTTTGAAAAACATCACACTATGAAACAATGAGTCAAAATCAAAGCAAACTGAAGAAGTTAGAGAGTGACTAATTTCAGTAACTAATTTCACGGGGTGTAGCTGATAGTTTTTCATAACTTCTAACAGGTAATAAAACTCTGCATGTTGTTTATTTGGAATTTTGCTGAGCAGGAGACATTTTTTGATAATGTTCAAACAGCTGTACAAAGAGACTGAAAAAGTAAACTTGGTTTTTCTTTTTTTTCTATTTCTATCTTTGTTTTTGGTTCACATTAGCCACCACACAAGGTTCTTGCCAAATTTTAGATCAAGTATGGCTGCAGCAGCAAAACTCCAGAGTGTATTTAATTAATTAAGAGTGTAGTTAATTACAATTTTTAGGGAGCTTAGTGAACTGAGAGATCCCATTTATATCTCGCATTAACGTGAAATCTGTATCTGGGTAACGTTTAGGATAAAGGAAAATACACATTGATGTGGATTGCATTGTGCCCAGACCTGGTGGTGTTCTGCCTTGCATTGTGATTTGATATCAGCCAAGTGTAAATGCAATCTGCATGATCAAATAAATAAGAAGGAAAATCCACCTAGCAGGTTGATAGGTCACATTACTGCACCTTTGCTTGCTCAAGCAAGCCCAGCAAAACTAGTATAACAAGTATTAGCATTGCCAGGCAAGATTATGGCATTGCTTCCTTTGACCAGGGACACATCATGTTCACTAGCCTCAACTAATAAATGTGCATATAGAGAACCAATCACAGTTTAGACAACTTGAACATTAACTAATATTTGGTTAATAGAAACCATAGGTAAGACATATTTTTCAAGATTGATGTTCAGATAAAGATTACATTTTACCAATTTTATATGGAGCCAGAATCTCAAACAACCTCACTTCTCTCCTGCCCAGGTAAGAACCAGGAGTCCTGGGCCCTGGATCTGGAGCTGGAGGACCTGAAGCTGCTGTGTCCAGATGGAACTGAGGCGGGTCTAGATGAGTATGAACGATGCCACCTGGCAGCTGTTCCCGCTAATGCTGTGGTGGTGCGTATGGAGGATAAGTGCCGTGTCTGGAAGTACCTGGAACGTTTACAGGTGGGTGTAGACAGAAATTGCATCATTTGTGTGTGTGTGTGTTTCCCCAGTTTGTTTATATCTATTTCATATCTCTGTGGAGTCTGTGTTATCGATCTGCATGTCTCAGAATGCAGGTATCTGCTAAACTGTCATCCTTCTTCCTTACTGAGTATGTGGGAGACGCCAGGATGACTGATACGTCCTGTGCTGATCCTCTGACTACACACACAAACATAAACACACACAAACAAGCTCAAAGAAACACACACTTACATAGATCACGCCAACGCACATCCATGCATGCCCTCATGTGTTAAGTGCTGTCACACACTTTCTCTATCCTACAGAATGTGTTTGGCAACGCCACTGAGGGCTTCAGCCTGTTCAGCTCAGCAAGCTATGGAGAATCCGATCTGCTCTTTAGTGATGCCACCCACCACCTGCAAAGGGTTCTGGGTAGCTACACCTCTTGGCTGGGCCCCACTTACACCACCATGCTGCAAGCCTTCGAGTGTGAGGGTAAGTGTGTGTCTGTTCGCCGATGTGCAAAAATGTGGATCTGTGGATGGAGAGCGAGAGGCTAAGTGGGCAGAGACGTGCATTCTCCTTTGAGTGTGTGTGTGTGTCCACTGCAGCTGTTCTCATTATTGCACTTTCTTTCCAACAGGCTTCTGCTGATGGAACAGGAGGAAGACATCCAGTGCATCAGCTTCCACCCCATTCATCTGTCTCCATCCTTCCATTCTGCCTTCCCTCCCTGCCATCTGTGTCCCGCTGTCTCATCATGTCTCCTCCTTTTTGCTTGGCCTATATCCTTGTCCTCTTCCAACATAGTACATCTACTAATATCCTGCCTGGCAGGGTAGGACATTGCTAAGAGGGGCTAATTGGCTCATAAAGAACATCCAAAAAACATCCTGAAATTGAACATGGGTTTTAAAAGGACACTGGGGAAAGATGACAGGAAATAGAATAGGTTAGAATTAGAAACAATTGCAGGTTAATGAAGGTTGTAGTTGCTGTTGATGTTATTGACAGACCTTGTCTCCTTTACAGCATTTAAAAATTGAGGATTTTTAGCGCAATTACACCATAAACAGGAAAAGTTTCCCCTAAAATGGATTTACATTAAAACCGTCCCTACTCTGTAAGTTTGTTGGGAAACTATCTTCTTCTCAGCTTGTTGCATTAGTCTAAGCTTCAGTACCACCCTCCCTCCTCCCACAGGGTCTGTCTCTGGCACTGAACAACTGGGTGCTATTAACTTTGAGCTTAGAAGTCTCAGTTACTGTATGTGTGTGTTTGTGTCTGTGTGCGTGTGTGTGTGTGTGACTATACACTTTTTCCCACAGCCATTATTGCCCTAATTGGCAGTCTGGCATATTATACTGTTTGTGTGTGAGTGAGAGAAAGTGTATGTGTGTGTGTGTGTGTGTGTGTGTGTATGTGTCTGTACGTTTATGTGTCTATGTGTTAGTGTGTGTGTTGATAGGATTGCTGCTTTCCCATGGCTTGTATAGCTTACGACTTACAATTTTGTCATATTTCATCTTGTGTAGCAAAACTCATCTTACGCTGTGACTCTTGATGGTAAAAATTCCCCAAGTGTGAACGTGGAGATGAAAGATGTCACATTACAGTAGTAATATTTTGCACCTCATTAGTGAAGGGTAAAGGCATATCAACTAATTCAACTCTGGTGTGTACCATTGGTGCTGTTTGTTTTCACATTTGCTGGACAGTCTTAAAAGAGACTTGATATAAATACTCCTCGCTGCCTGAATATGTAGAGCTGCAAAACTTCTTTTTCAACCAATTAAATGAATGATGATAAAGAAAATAATCCTCTCTTCCTTTCTAGCCGACTTCTAATTGTTCTGAAACAGCTATAGATATCTGTGTGGAAATGAATTTTGCCTGATATCATCTGAATTGCTGCAACCCACACTCTCTTCTCTCCTTCTGTCTTTCAGCCTTTCACACACACGCACACACACATACACACACATTCACTCAGAACTAGGCTGTTTCTTCCTTCTTAGTCATTTGATAAAGAAATGAAAGAGTGACAGTAGGAATAAGAATGTAGAGATGTAGAGAAAAGGGAGGTCAAACACACAAAGGCCTGCATACAGAGACTCAGGTGCTCACTCAGGTGGAGAGAGGCATCTCCCAGGTAGACAGGTGAGTCAGGGATACACTACCATCATGGGTGGTCTCCACATAGAGGCTGACCTGTTCTTAGAATGCACCAAATACCTCTGCAGGCATCACTTCACCTGATTTACTGCATTAATCCTTTAGAGAAAGTCTGTGCTCATGATGGAGGAGCTCCATTTAGCAGTGAACTGATACTGTAGACTGAACTGCATTGCAGCAGAGTGCGGCAATTCCTCTCAATCCTTAGCTCTCTTCCTGGCTATGTGCTGCAATTCTCAAATAAAACAAGTTTCTACAACCCTCAACTTGTGGTTCTGTTATAAAAGAGTGTGTTAATGTGGAAAGTAGGCTAATTGTATCTCTGCACTTAAACAAACAGTTTAAAAACTAATAACAGTAAATAAAAGATTAAGTAAAAGAGATCACATAGACATAATATAGGAGACCTCCTCAAATTATCAGGTGAACCTTCTGGTCTTGCAGCCCAAATATGAAGTAGAAGTACATTTAACATGTCACAGAAGGAAAAACACATATGCATATAATAAAATTAAAAATATTTCATTTCTATTTAGCTGCTTTGGTTTCAGGGTCCTTGTACTGTGCATTCACCAGGCTGTCATGACCTACTAGGAGACTTACTAATTACTTATACCTGTAGAATGGCCCTGTAGTAGTGATACATCACCAGACTGTTGATGCATTACTATATAAAAATTCCATTAAATTACTATGCAGGCTGCATGTTAATGTAGTTGGTTAAAGCGTCAGAACAAGTCATACTGGGGGGGAAACACTGTCTAGATGCTCTAAATTGCCCATAGGTGTGGATGTGAGTGTGAATGGTTGTCTGTCTCTATATGTCAGCCCTGTGATAGACTGGTGACCTGTCCAGGGTGTACCCTGCCGCTCGCCCAATGACTGGGCTGGGATAGGCTCCAGCAACCTTGCGACCCATAACAGGAAAATTGGTTGAGATAATGGATGGATGTCCAAAAGTAGAAGCACAACAAAGATATATATATATAGTACTGGGATACATTTTTGGTGACTTTACAGAGCTGAAAATGAGAGAGACACAAAACAAACAACAAGCAATGCAACACTAATAAACTCTAATTTTTCTCAGTAGCACTTAAAGCAGGCAGCATACAGTATTTTTGAATAGCTAGAACATAAGATATGTGGTGGAAGTACATCACACCCTTGATATTAGTATTTAATTGCCAGTTTGATTAATGGTCAACTTGTAACATGACTCCATTGCCGTTAAGAATGCTGCTTACATTTTGATGCATCTTATTATATAGAATATATTGTGCCTCAACACTCCGTGCAATTTACTGTTTATACTTTTATATATTTATTTATCTATTTGAATGTGGGAATGACTTTTAAGTAAAGTATCTGGATAATATCTGTAAATGTCAGCGAGAAGTGTGTGGGGATGCAAGTTTGCGGCGTGTGAATCCGTGCGGGCGTGTGTCATCTTGCGTGTTTGTGGGTGTCTTTATCTCCGCTCGCGCGGGTGACGGCACGGACGGGAGACAATTTGACCGGAGGTTGCGAGGCGAGAACGGCAGTGAAGAGATGGATGACATTGATGGAGGGAGAGAAGAGAGAAGAGTGACAGGTAATCCATCAGAGGCGTTACTGTCATTATTCAATTACCACCCATCCTTAGCACTGCCGATAACCCCAACTCACACACACACAGGGTACATACCCACACATGTGCGCACGCAGTGGAAAGTTGCAGTGCAGTGGTGGAATCTCTTACAAAAGGTGGGTTTGTGCAGTGTGGGTGGCGAGGTGAGTCGGGACACGGGGCTTGGCACTGGTTCCTTATATGCTTTTAGTGCAGCAGACCTTAAAATTCGCACTCCTTCTCTCATGTCCTCTACTCCCACCTCACCTCTCTCATCCTCTACTTTTCTCCTCCTTTTCTCTCACCACCCAACCTCGCCCTCTTGCTCTGCCCTTCTCCCTCGATCTCCCGTTCCCACCATATCCCCACTTCCTCTCCTCCTCCTCCTCCTCTCCTCTATCTCTAGAGTTCATTCCGTCTCCTGAGCTGATAAGGAACATGGAGTATGATTAGACGCCAGTGACACCAGGCTTATCGCTCTGCTCCACAGATCACTTACACAATAAAAGCCAAGCAGCACAAGCACAAACGCACACGCTCACATACACCCTGGCTCATGAGACTGGATATCAATTCAAAATATGTTTTTTTGCGCTCAGTTTGTGTGACGGCGCATGTTGCTTCCATAATGACGCGCAGGCTGGGTGAAAAATGACTGTGAGCAGCAGGTTGTATGAGTGTGAAGCAGCAGGGTGGAGGATGTTTATGCATAGTAGCATGTGTAGGTGAGAGTTAAAGTGACATGAGGATACTGGGCTCTGTTTGTTTAACTGTATGGAAGAGTTTTAAATACCAAGCACTAGATGGCACTGGCTCCTCAGTAGTGCCCAGTCCATTGCACACCTGGATTTGGGCTGTTAATCTCATTCTTCCTGACAGGTCCTCTCAAACTGTCAGATTGGATGAGAAGTGTCTAACTGCCATCTTCAGATCTCTCTACAGATGTTCTATGGGTTGTAAGTCCTGGGCTCTGGCTGGGCCACTCAAGAACAATCACACACTGCCCCAATTCCAAAGCCACTCCACCACTGCCTTAGCTGTATTCTTCAGTTTACTGCGTGTCTGAAAGGTGAACTATCTCAAGTCTGACGAACAACGAACAACTAAAGCAGGTTTTCATTAGAACCTCTGCACTTGGCTGCTGCTGAGAAGCACCATGATGCTGCCACCTGTCCCTCTGACAGGTTCTCCCATCATTGCAGAGGACTTCTGAAGCTCTGTTAGAGCGACTGGTTCTTAGTCACCTCCATGACTGAGGCTCTTCACATCCAGTCATTCAGTTTGTCCAGACAGCCACCTTTAGGAAGAGTTGTACTGGTTCCAAACTTCTTCATTTTACAATGATTAAGGGCCACTGTCAACAAGGTTATACCCTTGCCGTTACAGAGAGTTCCTTGGTCTTCATGCTTGTCTTTTATCCTGATGTACAGTGTGAACTGTGAAAGATTATATACACAGGTGTGTACCTTTCAGATTAATGTCCAGTCAATTCAATTTGCCCCAAGTTCTACACATCTACCAAGGATAATTAAAGCAAACACGATGCACCTGACCACAATCGACAAAGGGTCTGTCCACTTTTGTCCTCTCCTTGTCTCCACCTCCTTCATTCACATTTGTTGTCCTTTTCTAGTCTACCTCCATCTGTTCTCCTGCTATCCTGTCCCCTCCACTTTAATTTCATCTCCCTGTTGTCCTCTCCTTCTCCCTCGTCATCTTCTTGACCTTCCACTCTCCTCTTTTCTCATGGCCCTTTATGTTTTCTCCTCTCATCTTTCCTCTTTCCTTTTTCCACATTTTCTCATGTCCTCATGTTCACCGTTTTCCTCTCCAGTTTTCTCATTTAATCCTCCATTTTCCTCCCCTCCTCATAATTTCTACTTTCTCATATTTTTCAGTCTCTGTCTCTTTCCTACACCTTTTTGTCCTCTTTTCTTTTTCCTTTTCTTTTTATATCCACTGTTCTTTTATCCTGTCCTCTGCTTGTTTCCAGCTCCTAGTTTCTCATTTATTCTTTAATCATTCCGTTGCTTGCTTTTCATATTTCCTTCATCCATTTCTTTTCCATCCTCTTCACTCCTGTCATTTTTCTCCTCCTCCCTTTTGTCCTTTTTTCTTGTTTCCTCTTTTTCTTGTTTCCTTTTCTTTATCTCCTCTATCTTACCTTTTTTGTTTTCTCCTGTCCTATTGATATTTTCCATCTCTCCTCTCCTCTCCTCTCCTCTCCTCTCCTCTCCTCTCCTCCATGGGGCAGTAGTTCTGTAATGTTGTTAGGACATGCTCTCATTAATAACCTACACTCTGAGAGTCTTTGCTAGTGGAGCGTGAATCTCTTGTTCGTGTGGGGACAAATAGAGGGTGTTTCACAGTGTGTGTGTGTGTGTGTGTGTGTGTGTGTGTATTAAAGGGGGAGGATGAGAGAAACGTGATGTTGGGGGTGATGTCCAAAAGGCGGGTTGTTTCCTCATATTGTTTAATGGTACTGGACCAGCTTGCAGCCTGCTCGTCCAATATGTTTTATGTGTGTGTACTGGATGTGGGCGCATGGATCAGTGCCAGACGTCCTTGAGTCTGACCCTGTTAGGAAACCTTGCCTTTGGGCATCCCATGGCCCAGTGCTCATTACTGCTGCAGGCACACACACACACACACACACACACACTCAAACACAGACATGCACGTACACCTATTCACATACAAACTCAAAACCACATGCCACAAAGCAGTTGTCTCGCGTGCCTACACTCACTTCCAGTTACAGGAAGTCCAGTTCTCAAGGTGTGTGTGTGTGTGAGAGAGAGAGACAGAGAGACAGAGAGAGAGAGATATCTATGTCCACAATCTCATGAAGTCTAGCTTATAAGGTAAAAGAGTAATTTGTGAGCAGCCTCATTAGGAAAAAGGTTATTTTAAGTGTCACTGTTAAATGTGAAAGTTAAGGTAATGGCTGCAGTCAAGCAATTAGTAGTGACGGGTTGGAGTTAAAAGATGTTAGTGAGTGAATGTAAGTCAACACAGGTATAACAAGGCTGTGTGTAGGTGTGTAGGTGTGTTTGTGTGCTTGCGTTAGGTTTATGCTCTGTGTGCCACCTCTATCTGTTCCTGTGCTCCATAATGAGCTGACAGGTGTATATGAGCCAGTGGGCTGGACACTGACTGATGCAGTGCTAATCCTCACACACTCTCTTTCTTCCACACACACACACACACACACACACACACACACAGAGGTAATGTATTGTACAATAAGTGTTGTCTAACCTCAGCAGTACACTCAGTTTTGGCAGAGAGGCAGAAACAGTGAGGAGGAGGAGGAGGCGGGGGTTGAGAGAGGGTGATTAAATAGTCTAGTTAGTCCATAGAGTGGTTGAGAACATTAAGAGCTGGGCCATTCATCAGTATAACACACAACACACACAACACACACATACACACACTGCGTATAGATGCGCCCACTGATATTGATTGCACAAGTTAAAAATGTCTCTGCTTGGTGAGGCAGTGAATTCTCATAGGATATCACACAAACACACACTTACAAATTCCCCAAAAATTCCCTTACGTACATCCACACATGACCCACACACACACACACACACACACACACACACACACACACACACACACTCCCTCATTTTCTCTCAAACAGATTAAATTTTCATCACTTACCCATCCTGTCATAAGTGTGAGCACTGGCTCATTAAAACTCTTCAAACTCCCTCCCACACCTCCGCTCCTATCTGTCTCCCTCTCTTTCTCGTAAACAGACAGGGGTCCCCACCACTATGGAGGTAAGTATATATGTAGAATAAGGACAAAAATGCACACTAAGGCACACACATGCTCTTTATCCTCTATGGCTCTAATTTTTTATGTGTGTGCCTTAGTGTGCATTTTTGTCCTTATTCTACATATATACTTACCTCCATAGTAAGTAAACACAGATGAGGAAAATGCAAAAAAAAAATAAAAAAATAGGAGGATTGTCAGAGAATAAGGGAGGATTTCTGCAAATAGGATGAAGAATGAGCAGACAGGGGAAAGGACAAACAGCTGAGAAAGGGATGAATAAGCAGTTGGAAATTTAATAAGAAAGAAATGGAAATAGAAGGAATAGAGATGAGGAATTAGGAGGGTTAAACAAGAAAGCAAAATATGAAACACAAAACAGGGAGAAAGAGGGGAGGACATCTACTAAGCGGAAACAAAAAAGGAGAAGAATATAGAGTTTAAGGAGAAGTAATCCAAAGTAAAGCAGGAAATGATGATGAGTAGACAAGTAGTAGACAAGACAAGTAGACAAGATGGTGAATAAGAGTGTAATGGGGTTAATGAAGACAAAGAAATTACGTATAGGCAGCAAAATAAGGCATTTAGATGGTGATTAGTGAATGGGGTGAACGATGAACTGGGAGTTAAAGGAGATGAGGCAAGGAAAAAATCAGAAAGATAAAACAGTGAGAGAGGCAGGGAAAGAGCAGCGATTTCTGCTCACAGTAATTCCCAAATATGAAGTCCCTTGTTATCACTGTTTAGTTTTAATCTTCAGCTAACAGTCTTTTTCATTATCAGGATAATGCCGGTTATTACTTCTTCATTGCCAGGAATATTATGATGGATGTATTCCAATCAGCCCTGGCATTAATACGATCAGCGTGGACATTAGCACAATCAGTCAGCACGCCGCTGATAATAACTTGTGATTGTTGTGATTTAGTCCCAATGTCATGACAGCTGAAGCTGCGTTTAAGGACCATTAGTTACAGAGAGATGGAGTGAGGAAAAGAAATAGCAGTTAAGGAAGAAAAGAGCTTGAAGAATGGTAAAGAACAAAAGTGGAATGGAGTGAAAATTAATACTTGCTGTTATTTTCCTTCCAATCTTTCACTTTCTTTTTTCCTCTTAGATTCATGAAGTGAGTTCAAAAAGCCACTGGATAAGTGCAAAATGTCTGCTCAACCTGAAAGATGAAAATACTCACTTTTCATTGGCTTTTGTATGTGACTGCACACCTTATGATCATGACCCACTGTAAGTGAACAAATCATTACCCTCGCAACTTTTTACTCATGGTTATTGGCAACACTTCCAAATAGCTTTTTCCCTAGCATGTCAAAGTAAGCAACTTACATTGTCTGCAATAATTTATATGACATTTAGAGTTGTACAAAGTAGCAAAATGATAAACTACAACAATGTTCTTGTCCTTCCCTGCTGTGAACACAGCATAACTTTTGTTTAAAGTTAAATACTTTAACTGTCAAACTTTGAGAAGTCATTCATTCAGTAAAAAATGTCTGTCTGACTTAGCGTCACTTGTGGTTCATAACTTCCCATAGTGTTGAGGTGGGTTGAGATCTGGTGACTGTGAAGGCTATTGCATATAATGTAATTTTCAACTCATCAAACCATTCAGTGACCCTCATGGCCTGTATGGAACTATGAAAGTACATTTGTTAAGTTTGAAAAATTCATTTATTGAAGGTTTTCTCTTCACTTGTCTGCACATCTGACAGTCAGCATTTACTCATGCTTGGAAACTGCATGACAAAATAAACCAAGGGAAAATGAATGTGCATAGTCAGCAATTTCCTCATGTGTTCTTCACTGATACAAGCAAAAGAAAAAGACAAATGTAGCAATTGTAGTGCTTGATTTTTTGCTAAAGTCACAAGAACTTTCTTTTGACTGTCCTGCATCACCATAATCTCCAGCTTTGCAGAATGGCAGATTAGCAAAGCTGTTCAATAAAGCCAAACTATTTGTGACTCCTCTTTACAAGCAATGGTTTACTTGTAATTGAGCAGTGTGAACATAAAGGGACTAATTACAAAAATGCAACAAAATGAACTTTTAAACTGTGGCTTAAAACAAAGAAAACTTTTAGTGTGCCTGTGCCCTTAGATAATCATGACCAAATGGGTTAGCAAAAGCGACAGCTGACTTTGGTTTCCCTGTAGATGTAAGGCAGCGATTGCCAATCAATCACTGCTTTACATCTACACAGTGGAAAGTTGTGTTTGTGCAAGAGCAAGAATGTAGCTCAGCAGGAACAAAGCCCTGAAGAAGTACACCCAGAAACTTTTGCTGCCTCCTATAGCATTGCAGCATCCTGCTGTGGGATTGACGTGAAACAAGCTCCTATTCAGCATCTCCGCTGTAACATGGGAGCGCACTGCTTGTGAGAAATGGGGCAGAATGAACAAGAGGCGAGAAGCTATCTCGCACAACTCGCATTAATATTATATTAAACCACATCACCAGAGGAGTAGATCAGTGTTGCTCACACTCACGCTCACCAATGTCTGTTACACAGCAAGTGGAGCACTCCTTATGAATATTACACACCTCTCTCTGTTAAAAGCTTTCTGTCTGTGTGACATTGCTGGCAAGCTGCTCCACAGCTGTCAAACTGCTGTTGGAGAGTGAGAGAGAGAGAGAGAGGGTGTAGAGGAGGGAACTGTGAATGAGTGTGATGTGTGTGTATATGTGTGTGGAAGACATGGTGGAGAGGGAAGGGTGTGGTTCCTGGATGCATCTTGTCATCATCACACAGCTGTGACCTGCAAAGCCAGAGAGAACTACTGTACAGAGGAACAGTATCCTGCTGTGTGTGTGCCTTGGTATGAGTATCAACTCATTCTAAAAACATATTTTCCCTATTATTTTCTGCCTTGATTATGTTCCTATGCATCTTTTGTAGAGAAGAAAAATTTACATTTATGTAATCCATGCAAGTCATAGGGAGGTGGGTGGGGTATGGTAGGCAAACAAAAGCTCAGGACCTGGAGGGATTTGCTTTGGAAAATATACTTATTTGTTTCCTTGCTGAGAGTTAGATGTGAAGACTGATACCGCTCTCATGTTCTCATGTCTGTACAAAATGTGGAGCTACCAGCACAAAGCCAATACACAAAGGCTGGCTATGTCCAAAAGAAACACAATCCACCTACAAGCATCTCTAATGCGGATTGAAAGAAATAGTCCAGAGCATAACCACATGCTACTGGCTGGTCGATTTAACTACCCCTGGACAGAGACAGTCTATCTGTTTCCAGTCTTTGTTAAGCTAAGTTACTGTAGATGGCTGCTGGTAGTAGCGCACATGGCCATTATCACACAGATATTTGCAAATAACTTTTTACTTAAAAATGTGGTTTTGTTTCAGTGTTGATAAAGGAAGCATACTGTGTGTTGTGCTTCAAGGCACCTTTTTTAAGACCCACATCTTTCCCTAACCAAGTAAGCATAACTATAAAAATGTTTTAGCATGCTTTAGTCACAAACAGATATTGTTTTACAAAAGCAGAAAGAATGTTGCTATTTGACATTTTGCAAATTGGCAAATACATTAATTAGCAACATTTTCTAATTATGTTGATAGAAAATCAAATCTTGGCAGCATTTTGCTTCTTTCTTACTGCATTAGTATTATATGAATGTTTTATATCTAGGAGAGTTGGAGATTTTTGTAGAGTTGGTATGTACACACACACACACACACACACATACATATACACATAGACACGCCTCTGGCTATAAACTCAACCATTTACCTTTTACCCTTAAAATCAGCTTTTCACTAATGAGGTCTTGAGCATAGCCTCATAGGTGACTATTCAGCCAAGTTTTCTGTTCTTGCAGGATCTTAATGTCCCCACATGCATGTAAAAAAAAAACAACACTCATTTTATTCACACATACACACAAGCT
Source organism: Sandelia bainsii (assembly GCA_032362345.1). NCBI lineage: Eukaryota > Metazoa > Chordata > Actinopteri > Anabantiformes > Anabantidae > Sandelia > Sandelia bainsii. The sequence continues at coordinate 8,112,303 of JAUMHL010000015.1, forward strand.
CTCCCTCTCTCTGATCCTCACCTCTCCTTGGCACTTCTCCTCTGAGGCCCTTCGAAGGCAGCTGGCTGTGAGAGCAGGTCTCTGGTCTATTAAAACCAAACCTCATCTCATCTGCCATCTATTCCACTGTAAATACACACTGTGCTCTGCTCTCCTTGAGTGGTTTGACCTGCCGTCCTCTCTGCACTGGCACCGAGGCATATATTAGGTTCTTCAAGGCTGAGTATCCTTGAACCGTTATAAAGTGCCTTTTTAGTGTTTCCTGTGCATACTGCATGTCGACCAGTTCTGTGAATGAAAATGTGGACATTTGACTCTTTATTAAGCCAAGGATACACTTTAAAGACACACAAAAAATCTAATTTACTGTTGAATTGACTCTCATGACGAACTAATGGCAAACTAGAATTTTAAAATGAAAACAAGGCATCATGATTCTTTCAGTGCTTTAAGATTTTAACAGAGAAAAAAATAGGTCTTAGAATACCTCAGGGCTTAATTCCCTTTTCATAGGTTCTTAGACTCCATTAGCCTTTCGAGTGTTAAAATCACTTTAACACTATAACAAGATTATTGTTTCTTTCTTTCACAATAATGCTTGCACCAGCGTTAAATCTATTTTACACCCCATAAATCCATTTACCAGGATGTATATCCCAACAAAAGGATGTCTCATTTTCATTGTTGATGGAATATATGAAAAATGTAATATGCTGAGAAACAGGACTTTTATTGTATATTGGTCAAATGTCCACATAAGTGAAAATACACCTGCATTAAAGTTTGAAAAGCACAAATGGCAGGTTGCATGTTATTTATCACAGCATGTGTTCATGATGTGCTGCTGTGACAACATGAGAAACTTAACATGTAATATGTTTTTCTTGGACCAAAAACCAATTAGAAACTGAAAAATAATCAATTAGAAAGCACTCAAAGAGCATGTACGCTTTCAGCATATCTGCACAATCCTTTCAATTTTAATGGCAAAACATTTCACCCAGAACTGCTTCTGCACTCAAAAATAGCAAAAATGTTCAAAAATCCTCACTCATGAAAAAAATGCAAAATTTGTATAAAAAATTGTTCTCTTGTTACTTGCATAATTCTATGCCATAGTTTGAAATCCATTAGCGAAAGACAGCATTTTTACAAATTCTGATTCCCAGAGTCCCATGGGAGGCCAGACACCAAAAATATTGTAAATTAGTTTCTGTTCAATTATATTTTCAAATAATATTTTTATTGTATAAGACATCCGTCATGGGTATATTTTTAGACACACAATAGTCGTTCTAGAGATGTCAATCTGAAGGTCCACCAGACCGAAATAACTCAACAACTATTGACATGAAATTTTCATTCTCCATGGTCTTATGATTCTTATGATCACTTTGGTGATGCTTTTGTTTTTCGCAATCATCACATCAAATTCTTAAATTGTCTAGTGCTTTGGTTTATTAGCACGAGACAATTTACATTTTTGTACAAGCCATTTGGACAAGTCCATATTCAAATGAAAAACGCGTTTTGTTCATGGCAGGATAATCAAAAATACATTTTCATTTAAATGGCGGTATCAGACATTAGCTTCTCTTTAATCTCCACTATCAGCTGAACAAATTACAACATCATTTTGAACTGAAGGGAAAGTGCTTCAGAGAGGTTGAGACTAATCTTATTTTACTAGGGGACATAAATCCCTGAGGTCTCTGGCCGTTCCTAGACTCATTCCCTGCAGTTGTTGTAAAGGTTAGGATCCTCCTATAAATAAGCAGGGCACCACATTAAGTTCCTGATCAAGAGGAGGATACATGAGACCCTTGAGCACTGTAACAATGTGTCATGTTGCATAAATCCCCTGATGTAATTGACAGTGATTACTCCTTAATTAGTCTGTAGAGACAAAAGAGGCATGATGGGGGTGAACCATTTCTGTCAGTTTTAACACAGCCGTGCCGTTGTGATGCTCTGACGTACAACCTACTTGTGTCAGTGTGTGAACCATTTGTTTTGGTGTGACTGCATGCAAGCAACAGAAAACAGGTAACAGTTACACATTTTTGCTTCATCAAAGATTTGTATGTGATTATGGGATCCTATTTAATCTGAAGGCATAGGGTTTTGTTTCTAGAAAAATTGAACAAACTGTAATTTGTGATACAGTGGTGCTTTTAGCTCATTAATCTGAGTGTCGTTAGGTCACATATGTGGGTGTGGGAGTTGAGGGGGAGTGATAACGCGGTGTACTGTGTGATGTACATAGAGTGACTTTAAAGTAAAGTACAGTTTCAACTTGGGTGTTACTGTTTAGCTATTCCGATTGTTAATGATGACGTTTTACAAACCAATTTCAATACAGAGATGGAGACTGGAGATGTGACAGTATGTGTAATTGCCCAAATCCAACAGCTTAAAGAGCAAGAGGGGTAATTCATTATTGCCTTCCAAAATGAGCCAGATACATACTCCTATGATAAAAACAAGTTGGTTATTTCATTTATTGACTTAAATATCTCAATACAAAAACAGTATAGTAGAATAACTTAATATGAACAAACAACAATAACTGTATACAGTAGAGCTGCCATTACAAAAATAATAAGTACCCACCACTATGGCCAAAGCTACAATATGAAACATAAGCTGGAAGGAGACTTGAAATCGAAGAGTCTGAGCCACAGAAGACTTTGGCAGCAACTCTCCACATTATGATAAGTTTTGGAGCAGATTTTTAGTTAAAAAAAAACAAAAAAACATTTAAATATAAGGTATCCCTAAGGTTTAAACAACTAAAACGGAATGATTAAATTAGAGAAGGCCCATGGGCACGAGTAAAATAAATCAATGCTGACAGCTGACAGACAGAAACTGCTGTAGACATTAATATAATTTTCCTGGATCTTTCCTGGATCACCTTAACTTTATGTGAACAAGAAGGATTATGACCAGTTTTTTGGGTGCAGTAGTTTTACCTCTAGATTAGTGGCTCAGATGTTGCAGCTAAAACAACAGACCAACATTTCAGCAAAATTTAATTAAGTGGTGAGTAATTATCATAAGCAGATGATGGGAAAAACTACCAAAATATGACAGAGGTTATAAAGAAACGTCTTCCTTAAAATTTGGAGGACAAGCACAAAACGTGAAAAAAATGTAATCAATGTATGTTGCGGTCTTCTTACATTAATCACATAATACATATTAATGTACCAAAGAATATAACATTGACAACAATTTATTTGCCTTTGTAATTGAATACATTTTCTATTTGGCTGTAACTCTTCCTAACATTGCTTACAGCAGTGTCTTGATTCAGATTCTAACTTTAAAAAACAAGCAGCACATCACATATTAATTGCATTCTAATTTGCATCTCCATTGAGTTATTAAAATGAATCTGTAGGCACTCAGACTGACTCACACAAACACACACACATTTCTGTTTCCATTCTCCTACATTTCCTCTGTCTCCCTGGTGGCGAGATCAGTAGAGTGAATTTGGATCTGTTTCAGCAGCGCTACTTGAGCTCCCTTGGCCTGACTGCATTGAATGGCCTGTGACATGCAACACACACTGAAACGTTTACACTCACTCTGTTCGCAGTTAGCCTCAGACATACAGAAAATCTAGAAAGAGGTTAGGGTGAGGGAAAAAAAGGGAGAGAATGCCTTTAAACGCACTGTAGTCCATTTACTTTGCATACACCATCAACAGCAAATTGATGCAACCACACACAAGCACACAATCACCCAATCACACAGAGATACACTCAGAGCATTGGTGATTATTATTACCCCTCTCCTTGTGAAGGTTTGGGATGACCTTCTTTGTCCGTCCCCCAGTGTGCTGCTGGGGCTGCGGGGTTGAACTAGCCAGAGGGCACACAGAGTCCACTGAGGCCCCCATGATGGATGGACCATGCTTATTTATGAAGGAAAAACTCTGCTGTGTGGTGCATTTGGTTTGCTGCGTGTCCAGTATGTATGAGTATGTCAGACTAAGAAAAACATTTTATTTTTTTTAAAATTAGTTTGGAGGATGTGAGTCTAACCATGACCTCGCTTCTGGGCAGAATAAGGCTAACTTGCATGTGTGTATGTGTATATATGTGTGTATGCATGTGAGGGAGAATAGCTGGCAAGGTTTTAAAGGCCAGAGGATAGTCTAACCTTTGCAGAGAATAGGTTGGACACCAGCCAGCCTCATCTTCACCTTAATCCCCGAGCCTCATATATTCTTCACCAGACCTTGTAGAGACAATGGCATATTTCACTTTATGACCTGATCATATTTCTGATAAATCTTCACCATTACAGCCCAAAAGAGCTCACTCACTATCACCCCAGTTAATGTTCAGAGCTAGATAGAGAGCAACACTGCCTCCCTGCACCTGTTGATGGCACTATTGAGCTTTAATACCCTGGTCTCCTATCTCCAGTTATCAGCAGTCTGATAAAAGCAGTAACAACCTCCAAACCAGTGCAGCCTCCTAATACCAGGTTCCTGCATCCTCTCCCGCCTCCACCCACCCTTCCCTGGAGCTCTGATGGATGTGCTTGCTTGCAAAACTACCTACGAAACACTTAACAATAATAATGTTGTTATTTCTCATTCACACCACAGAAGGTAAGTGACAAAAACCCACACTTGTCACAAAATGTCATATAACTAATATAAATGGTGCAAACATGCAAAAAATGACTGCATATATATTCAAATGTCAGCTGTGGGTGACACTGGTGTAAAGTAAACAGTGGTGCTGTGGAATGATTAGCTATGGAGAGTAAAACTGAAGAGATGGATGAAAAGGAGAACCATAAACACAGAAGGGAGTAGACTACAGCTGGAGGGCAAAATACAGAATATGATGTACTGTAAAATATGTCTTTCTTTACTGTGATCCATCCAAATGAGACAAATGTATACATGTATTTTGTCATTTTATTTTCTATCTAGGCCTTCTTTTCATTAGTCAGGATGCACAGTATTAAAAATTAATAATTCAACATGGCTAACTTGAGGGAAGCTTTACCTCATGTGTACATGTCCCCATCATTGCCAGCTGGATGTTCTGATCCCAACTATGCCCAATGAGCTTATCTTATTATTCAAAATTATGCTGTGTTAGTGGGTATCAGAAGAATGTTTTGTCTAGTGCAATCATATAGATCCACTGTGGCAGTGGGTCCATATGCATTATTAATATCTCCATATTACAGTGTTCTGCTGCAGAGAAAAAATCAAATCTGACAAATATCTTGTTTGTCATTGAGGCGAGATCTCAACACTAACTAATAAAAGAAAGAGACAGAGCCAGAGAAGGAGGCTTTCTTTCCAAACAGGCAATTTTCCTCTTGCCTTAACCCTTACCCTAACCCTACCTCTAACCTCCACCCTGTCCAATACCACGGACAAAGAGCACATATTTCATGTGTTCAATCATTGTTGCTGACGTTATGGCCATTGGCTGTGCTGTCAGGCATGACTGGCTAACCCTTGGGTCCCCACAAAAACAGCGACAGCAGCTCCTCAGACTCGCACAGTGATGGCTGCCTAGGAAATAGAAGTACAGCCGCCCTGTGATCATTCCAGGAGACCATCCTGCCTAACAGCTTTGGGCTTTATAGCTCTGCTGTTTCTGATGATTCACACTCTGTCATATAGTGCAAGCACAGCTACACAGACAGAAAGATTCATGAGTGCACACACACACCTATTCACAGTACACATGCGCGCACACACACACACAACAGCAAGGCTCATACATGGGTACACTGACAAACAAGGTGCATTCCTGCACACACAGGGAAACACATACCTATACACAAGATACAAGCACACACATCCTAGGAAAAGGCACCAGTACAAGGCACATACTGTACACAGGTTCATCAAAATAAAACACATTTCTGCTCACAATCCCAATCTGCTGCATCTACTGCAAACAATTTCAAAAATTTGAAATCGGTACAAATACATTTGCCCATGTTGACATGTTAAGAAAATTAAGTTGGAAAGTTGAAAATCTTTAAACTTAAGCAAAAAAAATAATAATAAAAATGGTGGTTTATAAAACTGCTTCACAGACACAGAGAGACAATATTAAAAAGGAGAGAGACTGGAGGGAACTAACAGAAAGAACCAGAGTTCTGTGTTAAGTTAGTTGGTGAGGTAAGCACAAACACTTCACCACCATAACACAGAAACTAGTGTGTCCATTACTAGCTAGCTTACAGCTGATGAGCTGTACAGTGGATACATTTTAGTACTGGTATACTGTGCTATGTGGGGTGAGAAAAACACAAATTATATGTATGAAAAACACAAGGTGAAAATTGACTTTCTGTCTGAACATGAGAAAGGTCATTATTGCTTGAATAGCCTCAAGCAATCACATGAAGAAACATGATTCATACACATAAAATGATGGCTGTGGGTTGTATGTAATCACTGTGTTTGTATTTGGTGTAATTTTGGTGTGAAAGCCATTGTCGGGCTTTGAGTTAGTCCAAATCAGTGTAATGTTACTATTTAGACAGCAGATGTTAAAGTGGCAAGAATGGACATCACTATCACAGAAACATCCAAAATGTCCTATCTTGCCAAAATTGTATTCCCTTATAGTATCCAGTCATGAATCAAATCTACTAAGACTTCATGTAAGTTGCGTGACACCTATCTCCATTCCCTCCCCAGAAAGCTTAGCACTATTTACATCTCAGTCTATTTCACTTAGCCTTCAGGGTCTAACTATGTATCCTCACAAAGAGAAAAGTACAAAGACACACACACAAACACACAGAAACCTCTGCACCAATTGTTCAAAAAAGAAATAAAAGAGCAAAGCAGAAATTTCTGGCACAACTTCAGTTACTGCCAAGGTGCATGGATGAGCTATAAAACTAACTGAAAAGTCAAATCTCCAGCAACACTTGCAGATTTTGGAACAATAGTAAGAAATATAACACACCTGTAGACACATAGAGTCAGGCACAATAATTTATATACAGTAGTACGCACACCTGCCATTATAGTATCCTCCCACAATTAACATTTGTACATCAAACTGTACACACTGTATGCACAGATTTAATGATGGACACAAACAAAACACACCTGCACGTATTCGCTAACACACACCAATGTGTAACACACACACACAGGCCTCTCTCATAGCTGGATAATTCCTCTGTCTCTTTTCTGCACAGATAACAATGTCCCACCGCCAGTCCAACACCGTATTTTAGTTGCCTAGGTAACCTCACAGTGACTGTAAGACCCCATTAAAATCTGTCAGAATGGAATAAAAAAAACAAACAGATCTAACAAAATCCCTCTTAACCTTTACCAACCCTCCCCCTCTCCCCCATCCTCTCATCCTCTGTCTCCCCAGACTGCTATTCAAATCCACCTGTACCTGTTCACCTTCATCAACCTGCACATTTTTCTCTTTATTTCCTCCATTCCAACAGACGATTATAACTTTTTCCTTCATATTTTTCCTCTCTAATCCCTTGACTTTTCCCCCCTTTTCTTGCCTCCCTCTCCCATCCCGTTACTCCCTTTGCTCACACACACTCTATAATGCAGTCCCCCTCTACCTTGCGGCTATCTCTCTTCTCCCTTTTATCCCTCTGTTCCCCTTCAACTATATCCCTCCATATACTCAGAAGTGGAGTGGATGGACCTTCTCCGTCTATCAACCCCAGCTATGACATTTTATCCCTCTCATCCTCTCCTTCTCTATCCCTCTGTATCACCATCCCTCTCTCTCACAGGCCCTCCCGTTGGCCATTTTCCTTTGAATACAGATGTGAGCCACTGTATAAATAGCGCACTGCATATTTTTTTGCTAAAATTCCCCTGATTGAAATCCAGCCATGACCACTGCATCACTTATCCCTTGCATCTCTTATCTCCTCCTCACGGCTGTAAATGAACAGTATCTTTCACTTCTGTGTCTCACTGTGAATGTGAATGAATGATGCATTGTGATCTGCAACATCAAAGTTGTGTTGTTTTATTCATACATCTACATTATCTGGCTGCCCTTGGCATATGTCAATGGAGAGTGCAGTTTAGTGTCTGGGAGCGGGCTGACACTGTCCTGCCCCAGCTACTGTCACACTGATGTATGGCTGCAAATTACAGCGATAAAAGCCTGACACTGCTACTGTTACCAGCTACTAGAATGCACTTAATGCAGAGTGGGAGAGACGGAGGAAGAGGAAGAGTGTGTGTGTGTGTGTGTGACGCATTGCATGCTCACTTGTGTTTGTTATTTTGAGTTACGAACTGTTCAGTTGTCGCTATCCCTTTGGGAGGCCACTGCAAGGTAAATTGGATGTATCTACAACTGTCAAAGTGTAGGTACAGTTTGTGTGTGTGTGTGTCTGGTGGGCTAATAGGATGGCTGCTTGAGTGAACTTCCTCTATCACTGCGTGTTACTACCGACAATGTCAGTGAACAGCATTTTGTCACATGTTACAGCTTTGAGCGATGTGTAGTTCTCAGCGCAATGACAGCGAAGACGGAGATGACTTTGAAGAGACGGAGGAGAGGGGAGAGAGAGAGACAGAAGGAGAAGACGGAGTTGTGAAGTTATGAGGATCGAAGGGGAGAGATGACAGAAAGGGAGGAGGAAGAGGGAATAAGGAGGACACTGAGAGCATGGAGAGGCAGAGAAGGATTCATTCAGGTAAAGATGGGGGGTGGTTGAAAAGAGGGAGGAGGAGAAACTAAATAAAAAAAAAGTGACATTAGACTGAAGGAAAATAAAAGGAACCTTTTGATGTGTTTGGATAAACAGATCATTGATACAGATTGCTTCAGATTTTGGATGCTTTTTTATATACACTACTCACAAAAAGTTAGGGATATTTGGCTTTCGGGTGAAATTTATGGAAAACGTAAAACGTTGACACTACAGTGATATTATATCGTGAAAGTAGGGCATTTAAGTAGAAGCATGCAATGGTGATTTCCTCATCTCAAACA
>JAUMHL010000015.1:8121404-8157108 GCA_032362345.1 Sandelia bainsii
CACATTAAGTTCACCTGTAAAGGTTATAGTGCATTTTAGGCTCATCCTGAAATTTCACCCGAAAGCCGAATATCCCTAACTTTTTGTGAGTAGTGTATGTGTAAAAATCTACTCTTAAGCATCCTCTAGTATGCAAAACGTAATGGTGACACAGTTTCTAAATGACTTCAGACTTAATTGTGCATTTCTTTACTTTCTTTACTTACTTTTCCTTGTGCTGTTTTCTACTTACCAGCTGACACGCACTGTATATCGATATCTTTATATCTGTATCTGTTCTGAAGTGAAGCTGGAACTTCTGGCTTCTGTTCAAGAAATAAGAAAACCTCACTGTAATTGAGGTTTGTGACTAAGCTAACAGAGCCTTTCTCAAGTATGTGCCATGTCACTCAATCCAGATGTTCAGACAATGATACCAGTTTTTTTGAAAAACTGGCTAATGCTGTATCTTTGTAAATTCAGTATTTATGTTTTTTAGCCGCCTTTAATGAACGTCATATCCCATTAGCTCTAGACTTTTACACTAAACATCACAACTCAAGAGAAGAGACGAGTCCATGGGTGAGTTGAGGGGTTGAGGTAAGCACAGACACAGAGACACCGAGATGGCTGAATACTGAAAAGACAGAAAAAAAAAGACTTGGATATGGATCAAGCAAACTTATGATGATGTAACATTTGTAGGTGTTTTTCATGAAAGCTGTAGCTTTTTGTCTGCTCACAAAGTAATCACTGATTACCTTAAAGTCAGCTTCTTATATCAGCTGCTGTACTGGAAGCTGATCGTCCTTAGAACAGAAAAGACATATTAAATGAGAGTTTGAGTTACAGTAGTGGAGCTAGTGGAACAGATGCTTGCCCGGACGTGACATCATGGCATGTCATGGCTCTTTATATCCACTGTTATGCCTGGCTGATTTATTGGTCCACCTCTAGTCTCAGGAGCCTAAGCCAGATGCTTTAGGCCTATATGTCTAACCATTCAACCAGACATGCTTCCATGTTTTGTGGCACTTAAACAATATCACATTACTTTCGCTTTTGCCCTTGACAGGCAACAATCATCATTTGCACAGCCACATCTTCACCTGTCAGAGTGCAAACATAGACACAAATAAAAAGAGTAACTTGTTTTTTTAAAGAATAGTTAAACATTTTTGGAAATACAAATATTTGCATATTTCAGACATCCATGAGACCATAAGATGATACTAACCTCATGTCTGCATACATTATGCATTGATATTAAGCATGAAGGCACTTAGGTTAGCTTAGGGAACAGCTCGCCTATGCAAACATTTCTGCTTACGTAATAAAGAAACAAGCTATATTGTGTTAATTAGTGAGCTTTAGAAGTGTTGGTTGGAAGAGTTTTTAATTTTTTTGCAGAGACACATTAGCTGTTTCCCCTGCTTCAGTCTTTGTGCTAAATTAAGCTGTCAGCTACAGCTTCTCCCATCTCCACTACCATATTACATGCAGATATTACACATACATTTATCTCATTGTACATTTCTCATCATACTCTTGGTGAAATACAAGCAAATACACATATTATCAAAGAATTTACACTACATGTGTTTTCTGTCTTACATCACCTAAATAGACGCAGGTCTGTAATTGTCTGGGAAGGACTCATGAGGGTTAGAAGGGTATGTGTGTGTTAGTTTGGGTTGTTTGAAAAGTTTGTGTGTGTGTGCATGCATGAACCCATGCATGCTTGCTTGAATGTCGTGTACTTGCCTGCCTGAATGTGCATGAAGACATTGTGTCTGTGTCTGTGTCTGTGTCTGTGTCTGAAACACAACTTGAAAACAAACAGTGAGAACCGTTATGGCCGCACATTTAATGCACAGACCACTTAATGACTTCCTCACTGGCTAACTTGATATTAAACCTAATGGTGTAGTAGCTAATTAGCTTACTGTATGTAGTGGTGTTTCATCTGTGGAATGTTAAAAACAGTGTGGTGTGTGTATGTGTGTGTGGCTTTGCCCTACAGCAGTGGAGTCATTAGTTCTTAATGGTCCTTTTTTTACTGGTTGGATCTACGATGGGTCTGTGTGGCAGACAGGTGCGGAATACCAATAAGGAGAGCAGCTTCCACAGGAATTAAGTTATCATTCTACCACAGTGCAAGCTCACAAATCAACCTCTATCTCTATGCAATTTCACTTTAATGAGCTCAATTGGAATGAAAGTTCAGAAACAACATTGCCAAAGCAATTATGTACAAATGGTTAGTGTATCGTTCAGATAATAATGAGACAGGTTCATTCCTGGATTTGTGTGTGTGTATGTGTGAGGGTCAGGAGCACTTTTCAAGGCCATCTTAGAGGGGAACATTTGTGAAATCTCGACATGCTGTTGCACATTTTAGATTTTAATTTGAATACCATGATTAAATAAATAATTATAATGATACTTTATTTTTCCCCTTGGGGAAATAATTGTGGAGAGGGTTACGCCCCTAAAGGTACCAAGGGTTCAGGCTTCAGTGTCTTGTCCAGCCTGCCATTGTAGGGCAGCTACAGTGTACTGTAGTTGCAGTGTGGATGGCAGCTGACACACCTTGCTTCCCAGTAGATCCACCCCTGACATTTAGTATTACAATGAAAAAGAAAATGAAATCAATTACAGCTGGGTAAAAATAAATAATAATAATTTGACAAAGCAATTATAGCAAATAAACATTCTCAATAAAGTTTTAAGTTAACCCATATTTAGTAAATTAAATACTGCAGTAGAGAAAAAAACAATTAAATGCACAGACAAAAAAGAAATATTTTAATTTAGATTTGAAAGCATATATGTTAGATAAGACAATAACAACTTTAAGGCTGAAACAATATTGTAATTGTAATATGGTAGCTTACAATATTGGTTCAGTGCTATTCTGCATGTTTAAAAAAAGAGCTTTGCGTGCTTTAACTGATGCAGATTTATGATTTCTGGATGACTTTTATTATTTTATTTTTATTTGTGTCCTCATTACATAATGTATTTGCATTATTTACTTGCCATCCTCTCTTTCTGATTCATAGCTTTCACTTTGAATTTGACTAAAAGTCTAATGTATTATTGTTTACCTGACATCTACGTATCTCTTCAATAAAACATTTTTGGCTGCTTACACAAAGAACTTACAAGACAAGAAAGGCAGAATAAAGAGTTGATCATTGGAGAATAAATGAAAATTTTATGTGAATTTCCATCTCTGGCTGTTGAAAACCTGTGCTGCACATACACTCAACACCACAATATGCACACAGGCAGACAATCATGCACTTAAAAGCTATACATCATGCACATGGGACATTCAGCTACTTCCAAAGCACATTATAATTTTGTTGGTCAGGTGTGAAACAGCTCATGTAGACAGATATGGTGCCATCTGGGAGCAAACAAAACCCCCGACATGGAGACTTTATTAAAGACTCGACAGGTGACGGAGTTCCGGGAGAGATGGGCTTCATTGACTGAGACACACAATTCTCCATCTCGCCGTCTATCCATTCCTCTATCCCCTCACACTCATTGATTGCTTTCATCCCGTAATAACCTCTCAGTCCCACCATTTCCATCCCGACTGCCATCGTCTCTCTCTTTTCTCTCTTCTATCATTCACATCTCCCCCTGCCACCTTATGTCTGTTCTTCCTTATTCCTATCATTCCTTATAATTTCTTTACTGTGTTTTTCTCTTCCACCATCTTCCCCTCTGTTTCTATCTCTATGTTCTCCTTATCATTCACATCCTCTGACCTCTACCTCTAAACCCTCTAACCTACCGCCCTCGCTCCCTGTTCTCACTTTTCCCTGGCCTTTTCTACTATTCTCCCCTGGTTTCCATCCCTCCCTGGCTGTCCCTCTGTTCTTGGTGTTGCTGTAAAGGTCAGGTTAGCTCCATGAATAAGCTGTAGATTTATGATGCTGCCATCTCCCAAGAATCACTATGACCAGGGCCAAACAAAAACACCATTGCAATAGACCACAATAGATCGCCGGAGCCCCATTCAGCAGATGCAGGTGTTATTAATGTGGCTTTGGGCCGGTGCACGTGAACTTGAGGGAGTATTTAAAGCCATGGGCAGGCACACACTAACGGAAGCACATATGAACAAACACATACAGTAAGCAGCATACAAATAGGGGCACTTGAACCTAAATGTTGTAGCTGAGCAATCCACTCAAGTTTCCACTCAGTTGGTTGGCACTAACTTTAATTTTAACACTGATCTTTGGAACAACACATGAAATAGACCACCAGAATGTTATCACTAACAACTCCCTTTTGAGAATCAACACTAATATCCTGGACAATTCCTCCCACCCTCTACACAGTGTGTGTTTGCTGGACAGAGGAGCATGTTCAGCAACAGACTGATCAATGTCAAGTGCTCCACAGAGCGTCACAGGATATCCTTTCTGCCAGTGGCCATCAAACTGTACAACTCCTGACAATAATCATTATGTCATATTTATTACTTTCCATTGTCACTACATTCCACCCTGGACTGTTATTGACCTGTTTCATCCATCTTTAACATCCATCCTTCTTTGTTCTTACTGAGTTTTTTTGTATTGATGTTATTTTGTATTTGTGTGATCTTTTCTGGTTGTGAGTCTTTGCTTTCCTTTTGAACTGAGAGCAGCTATAACAAGACAAACAATATCCCTCTGGGATTAATAAAGTTTTTTGAATCTTGAAGAAAACTACCCTGTGTTGATTCAAGTAGTCCACAAAACCTTTCATTCACCTTGTTTAAACCCAGGTGCCTTCATCACTGACAATTTCAACTGACATTTCACAAATAAGCTATGGTGCAATTGACTTGACTTATTTCCTTCTCAGAGTAGCAGCCATTCAATGTGTTTAGGTCTTGCATGCAATCAGATAATCAAATAATCAGTCTTTGTTTTGTGTTACAGTGTTTAGTATTTGTCACTCTAGTGTTAGTGTTGAACTTTTGTGTTTTCTTGTGATTGCATCTGACTTAATCTGAAAAGATCTCTACCTCATCTTTACCTTGTTAGCTAAAAAGTTGCAATAATTAGTTACACAGTTTAAACAGTTAGCTAAAAGTAATTCATGTCTGAAGCCATTAGCTCAATGTATAAATAAAAAATGAAAGAAAAAAAACTATAAGTAAGGAATAAACAGTTGAAATTATTAGCTAACCGTGATTGTTGTAAAAGTTAGCTCACATAACTGAATGTATGTACATTCTGTATTAAATAAACATTTGAAACAACCAAAGGTAAGTATAAAAAGATAGCTAAACATACAGTAAGTAGAGAGATGGTTATAGCTGACAAAAATTCAAATTATAGATGGAGAGCTAGATACTGGACTCAGTGTGGTGCCTAGTCACTTAACTGAAAACTGTGGACTTAGGTATAAGCCAAAAAAATCTGGCTTCGCTTCCATGTCATAGGGCACACTGCACATGTACTGTCATTGCATTATCAACCTTGAACATGATTTAGTACATGCGTCCTTTAGTAAATCAGGCCATTAAAGGTAATTAATAATGGAAACCATTACCTAAATGAATAAGTAATTGAAACAGATGGTTACATAGCTGACAAAAGATCATGTGGGGGGGGCAATCAGGTAATCAGGTGTGGTTAATGCATGCAAATTTAAACACTAAATAAACAACCTGATAAACAGCAATAATTCATATCAAGGTGAATTGGACATGTTTTAGCATCAGCAACAACTTTGTGAATAAAAACATTAAAGCCAAATACAAACTAAAAACAGAATTTATGTAAGTTATCTTTATCATCTTGTGCAGTTCAATCAGTTTCTGCAAATATGAGTATGAACACACTTTTTCCAAAAGCCAGACATTGTGACAGGCTGATTTCCTAGGAATATGGTCAAATGTTCCGCTTACTAAAGCTTACTAAAGGATAAAGCTTTTTGTGTACTTAAAAGCTTTTTTGTATATAATAGATTATTATTAATGCTATTTTGAAAGACTTGTACCTTTTCCTTTTGAACTATTCTAATATATGAGAAAAATACACAGGATACTCTTTGACATTCTCTTCCATGATTTCACTTGAACACTCAAAAGTCTCTTCTGAGTTTATACAAGGAAGTGTTGAAAACGGTAGCATGTCGTCTGTTCATATACAGCACGTTAAAATAAAAGTTTCTTTTCTGAAAAACTCTTAGAAGTTCTTACAGATTTTCCCAGCTTTCTATGTAGTTAGGGGACACTCAGACACTGAGGCACTCAGACAGATGAAATCATCTGTCTACACCTTCCGTCAGCCTCATTACTCCCTTCTTCCTCACAATTTCCTCACCCTGCTCCTGCACCCAGTGCCACCCCGCGCCTCCCTTGGTGGAAATTTTCACTCCCACAAGTGTTGGGTCACAACAGGGTCAAGCTCCAGTCAACAGTCTGGATTAAAATTTGATGAGAGCCCTAATGCATATTTTATTGTTCCTGTCCTTCTGTGAGAGCAAATACTACAACATCAAAGACATATACGTACTTATTTAGCATTTACATGAAAACTGGAAGCGCTGCAGTCAGTATTACAAACAGTAACTGTAAAACTTTATAATTAATGTGAAACAATGACATAATGTTAGGAATCAAACCTGTAATAGTCAAATCGATGTCAGCGCTATGGACAATGTTACTCATGGTGCCTTGCAAAAGAGGCATAAAATGGATATTAGCAGACATAATAGTATGTCATATAGTATGTCCCAAGTTCATACTAAATTAAATAAACTGTGAGCTAATTATGATAAAAAAAAGAAGAAGAACCACACATCCACCACAGAAATATTATATTCAGATTTTTTTGTAAATTATTACAAATATATACAAAATTATTCAGGCATTACCTTTTGTCACTCCAGATTGCAGTCAAGTGTATCCTGGTTGCTTTAATTATCCTTTAGATGTGTCTAGAACTTGTGGGAAATTACATTTTTTGGACACAGTTCAGAAAGGCACACAAGTGTTTATATAAGGTCCCACAATTCCCACTGTGTGTAAATAGTAAATGGTCTGCACTTGTACAATGCTTTTCTACCTTATTGGTACTCAAAGCGCTTTTACACTGCTTCTCATTCACCAGTTCAAACACACAAGCACACGCACACGCACACTCATACACCGATGGCAGAGCTGCTATGCAGCTGACCTGACACACCAGGGGCAACCTGGGGTTCATCGTCTTGCCCAGGGACATATGACGCGAGGAGCCGGGAATCCAACCACCGATCCTACGATTGGCAGGCGACTGCTCTACCTCCTGAGCCACAGTGTGAGGACAGAAGCCAAGACATAAAGTTCAAGGAACTCTCTGATGTGTGATAAAATTGTGGTGAGGTATACAAGGGTATAAAATATTTCTGGAGCTTGACGATGGTCTCAGTCATTGTGAAAAGAAGTTTAAAAGCACCAGGGTTCTTCCTTGTAACAGCTGTCCAGCCAAACTGAACAAAAAGGGCCTTGGTCAGTAAGGTCACAAAGAACCCAACACACACTCCAGCAAAGCTTCAGAAGTGACTGTAGATCGATGAGCAAAATGGCCATTTAAAATTATTATAGAAAAAAAGTGTAACAAAAGTAAGAGTCTGGATACTTTTTCAAACAACTTTAACGTGTGTCTGTGATTTAGGCTATGTAAATCACAGACACACATACACATAAGTAACCATAAGCCTGAGAAAACAAAAAGTTTCGGTTTGCTTTTCAGCTTTGCTTGTATGCGTTGGGACGTGTCTACTGTGTTATGAATGAGCTGCAGCCTTATTTATTTGATATGTAAACATAATTTTATTTCAAAACAAATTGTGGATGGTGCTGAGATAACTCCAGGAAAATCCTGGAAAACTAAAGTTTTATGTCTTTGGAAAAACATCTCACAATCTTTTTGTGAAGTTTAATTGGCAGCAGCTTTTCAAAGTCAGTAGCAGTTTGATTGATCTCTGTCAGGACACACACTGCATCATTTCACTGTTTTCTTGTATACCAACTCCAAGAACAGTGGTAATTAGCATAGTTTGCATTGCATACTGTTTACTGTTATTAGGTTATACTGATTTTTTTGGGATACAAATCGGTTACAGTTGGATGAAGACATGTAGCTTAAAGATGATGCATCTGATGCACTTGTAAAGTTCTGTTCCCCGTTACTCATTACAGCCACCTTTTCATTAAGGTAAACAAGATTTATGTAGTTTTGTGATTACTTACTCGTCTAACACTGCATCTTTGGGGTTAGCTTGTTTTCTGTCTTACTGGAAGACAGATGGAGGGTTGGAGTAATTTTATGTCTGTGAGTAGAAAAAGATGGCGGGGGACGTGTTAGCTGTGGACGTGGACGTGGGGAGCAAAATCTTGCTTGTCGACACTTTTATAGTGAGTTCTCAAACAAAGCACACATACAACAGAAATATCAAATACAAACATAAGTACAATCCAAAAATAGAAAACATTAGCAAAAGTTAAAATACCAACCATGTCTCATGTGAAGCCAACGTATTTTTGAATGAATGATGCACTACATTTATTTATATGAAAAGTGAAGCGCAATAAGGCACAAGACTGGCACACTAGAGATTTACAATACTTTGTAAATGGTTCTTGTTATTTTGAAAAAGGGAATTAAACAAGCAAATAAATGAAAAAGTTAAAATACCATGTTTTAACTGAAATTAACCAGTAATGAAACGTTAAAAAAATAAAGGAGGCATAGACACAGTCCTGTGATTAAAGATGTTCTCTACTACTACTACCACCACTACTGCCTAATTAATAATTAAATTCTTGGCATGAATAATGCTAAGGAGGATGCTGAATAGCACATTTTCATTTCACTTCAAGAATTGTCACTGTTAAAAATACAAAGTACTCCTGCTACTGCAGCAGTAGTACTTTTATTCTCAATTTCAAAAACTGAAATAAAGAAGTGAGGGGAGCTGCAAGAGACAAAATATTGCGTTGTAGATCTTTACTCATCTAGGCTAAAAAGCAGAGCGGTGTCTGACTTCACTAGTTCTCATAGGTTCCCATGTTGCAGAGAGAATAATGTCACGCTGATAAAGTACAAGATTTTACTTTGTTTTCTCATTCCTGAAGGAAGCTTTTATCTATAGCTTTCATTTCCAAAGGATTAGATTACCCATGGATCTAATTGCAATCCCCTAAACCTCAGTATCCCTCTCATCTAACTTTCAGTCTCTGTCGGGGAATTCCTCCGTAGCGGTCTTGTCTGTCTGAACCACAGTGATCATTCCGTTTACCTGAGCTACGCTCCTGTCTGCTGCTTCCTAGCCTCTGTGCTGCTGAACTCTGGCTGACCTGAAAGTAGACTGGTTTAACCCAGTGGCAACCTCACATCCACTTCCCTCAACACCCCCCACCAGCTCAGGAGGAACCCAACCACACATACAGACGCTCACTTACACAGACACAAAGCGTGCACACACACACACACACACACACACACACACACATTCACCTCATTCATTTGAGCACCACGGTTGACAGGCAGAGTGAATTGCCTCTGAATAAAAAAAGTTCTCATCCATTTTTAATCAGATGCGGAAAAATTGAAAAGAAAAAAAAATGGGGAGGCAGGATTTTTTCAGGCTTCCGAAGTACAGTAAGCACTCAAACAAACATGAAAGCGTATGCATGCAACCGATGGCCTCAGAGCAGTGTGAAGTTACAGTAGATGGCTTCAGTCAAAAAAAACACAGTTTGCTGCAGGGGAGGAACAGAGCATATGGCTCCTCAGAAATTGCGCCACAAGCTTATGAATGAAAATCAGTCTACAGATGTTTGTTTGGCTCCAAATCTTCCCAGGGAGTCTATTTACTGGTCATGTAATAGGGTTCCTTTCCTCAGTGCGTTTTATGGTGTTGTCAGGGCGACATAAAACCAGTGCATTCACAGATTCAATTCTCGCCTCCTTGACAAACACCTCCAAGTACATGTCAAAACATCAAAACGCTTCAAATATCCACTATTCACAGCTTTGTGAGGTCATCCATCGGCCACCACACACTGATCGTTTTCTGTGTTGAAAGCACAGGTGGAAATCTGAAAATATAATCACTGAATCCATCAATCAGTCACACCTTATCTACAAAGCATGTTCCATTCAACATCTAGTCCCCACTTTCCTTTGCGGGAAAACTTATTTTTTCAAGATGTACCTCATGTCATCTTGTGTGCACTGAATCATTTCCGATTTCCCACATCGCCTTTCTCTCTTCACTTCAACATGCCACAAACCCCCCCCCAAAAAAACATTGTCTCTGTCTCTAAGAAAGATGTTATCAAGGCACTACATTTGAACTTCTCATTGCTTTAAAAAAAACTGATGTAGGAACTGAAGCTTTTTGCATCCAGTAGAAGCGCATAAACACAATGTAAGACAGTATAATGGCAGCAAAGGCATGTATTAAATAAACATTACTGTAAGGCGGCTTCTAAGTACAAACATTAATGTTACATGTTGCAGAAAATCTGAATGACTCAACCATTAGTTGAGTGGCAATTTGCTTCCTCTGTTGAATGAGAGCCCTGACGGGAGAGAGGGAGAACAAATGATTGCTGCACTGTAATGGGACACAAAATACATATGGTGTGAAAGCACTGTAGTAAGAGTGTCTGGGTGTGTGTCTGAGCTGTCTATGAAATTCTGTGTGTGTGTGTGTGTGTGTGTGTGTGTTTTGAGTGTAAAAATGTAAACTGTATTTGCAGGCTTGTGTTTATATGTTGGTATAGATAGACACTAGGTCTCCATGTGTGTGCATATGCTGTATGTGTGTATATTTGTAGTTGAAAGTGGTACTAAGAGCATTACATGGCCGAGCGCTCTGCAGACTCCCAGCAGGGCTTTTAGACAACTTAGTGTCCATCGTTTTATCTTGTAACACACAAACATACACTGACACCTTACCTGGGTCATGGTGAGGTTGCTGTGCATGTTTTTGTATGCGAGCGTGCTGTAGGCAGCCACACGTTTGAATTGGTGTCTAAATGACTGACAGCTTGCCCTTTACTGCAACATAAACTTCTTGTACAGAACGGTCAATCAAGATCAAGTCAGAAAAAAATCACAAACACACAGCAAAAAAAAAAGAACTAATTCCCAAAATAGTGTGTGGATTCCTGCTGTGATCAGTAGATTATTGAAAACATGGAGTGGTTTATTTCATCACCACAGCTTTGCAAGCTTCAAGGTCAAAACTGAACTGCCACCTGCTCTGACGGGAAAGAAAATGCATAAAATTAGAACAAATAAATTGAGTTTTCATATGATAGAAAGTGATGACTTCAGCTGACTAATATTCCACATATTGTAAATGAGCAACAGTAACAGCATTATAACAGCATCAAAAAGTTCTTTTCAGCTACATTTTCTTCAGACATACATCCATAAATAAACCAGTGAACATATATCATTGACAAAACCCAACAAGAACAATACAGAAGTTATTAAGAAATTAATGTGAAAAAATAATTAAAACAGAGTCCTAGTAGCTCTTTCTGGAGTGTTATACCACATGGTCTTTATCAGCAAATGGAGTTGTAGTTGTTATGTTATTGGCTCTATTATTTGATCCATAGCACTTTTGTCTGTGTCACTTTCAAAGTTGAAGCTACTATAAGTAATATTTTTATTTTAACAACTGATCAAATGACTATGTAAAATAATGTGTAATGGATTTGCTTGTTGTGATGGGCCCTTACTGATGTGACATGATGCTGTAGTTCCCTGAATTCCCTGAGTGGTTTAGCATCATTGTTTTGGTTTTCCAGACCACAGCTTCTTTTGTTTTTTTGGTTCACTCTGACCATGTTTATTGGTGTATTTTCCAACCACACTGATTCATCTTGACTCTGTTCACTCTTTAATTCTCACTCACTGATAAGATTTCACTAATCCCATAGCCCAAATATTCCATACATCGTGTACACTATAATTTAAGCCAGATTTGGAAAGCTGTAAATAAGTGTAAGATGTGTTTCTTCTAAACAACCTGGAGGCAGCACAGTTCTGAATTTCAAAAAACTGAGTTTGTAAACTTCTGCATCTCTCCTGACAAGGTCAGAAAAGACAGTTTCATGAAAGAAACAGCAACGTTTTCTCAGAGCACCTGTGACTGATATTTTATTTATCCTCTGCTTTTTACATACAACACTCCTCACACTCAAAAACACCAACAAACCCTTTAAACATTATTTGCATGAGCAATTTGTGTTTTGGGGTTTTGTTTGTGATATGCATATATTTATGTGCTGGTTATCAGTCATAAAATTTCCCGTCTTTATGTGTATCCCATTGTTAATTTATCAGAGATGAAACAGATACTCCTTCAGCCAAAACAGATGGTCTGCTGTGTCAAATTCATGATTAAACACATTCTCCTCCCTAAAAAGCATCAACCGGCACTTGATAAAATGGAATATTCAAGCAATGCCACTGTCACACGATGCAGACAGCCCCCAGTGGAAAAAACACCAATTACAGATGGCAATACATGCCGACTTCAACCCTGGGAGATTCCATGCTTTGAGAGATGGCACAGAATTCAGTTCAGGTCTTAAGAATGGTTCTTATTAAAATGCTCTATAAAGATTAGAATGAATAGAGAACGCTCGCCCTTTGAATGCTGATTAAAATGAATATGGAATTGCTTTTCTGAACGCTATACAGCGTACAGTGAACCTCCTCAGACTGTAGTTGTTAATATTTAAAGGGAGTGAAATTTAGAACCCAGAGTGTCTGAGGAAAAAGAGCAAGGTTGAAGTGGAGAAGGAAGAAGGGGTTGAGGGGGAAAGCAAAGACGGAGGCAAGTGGAAGAAAATGCTACATCAGGACTGCAACAAGAAAGAGCCGCAGAGAAGAAGAGCAATACGTCCAGCCGCCGTTATTCATTTTCATTTGAACCCCTGAACTCTGAATGACTTCCCATGGGTAGAAACAGCTTGTCAGCACTCAGTGTGTGTGCGTGTGGGTGTGTGAGAGAGAGAGAGAGACTGAAAGAAAAAGAGAGTGTGTCCACGCTTACATCAGCAGATCAAACCCCTCATTTCACCGCCTCAGCACCCCTCAGTATCACACCCTGTTCTCTTTATGCCCCATCTCTTTCCCTCCATTTCACCTCTACCCAGCCACCGCCCCACTGTGTCACCAGGAAGGCTCTTTACTCTTCTCGAGTGATGTACACTTATTTTGCCCTGTCTGCCTGCAGCTTTTGTACTGGTCTTTAGGTAGCTAGTCAGCGAGTCAATCAGTCAGCCTGCTTTGACTTATCTGACAGGCAGCCTACCAGTTGGCCATCAAGTGAGCATGTATCTCTGGCCGGCCTTCCTGTCTGTTTTGGTTTGTCTCTTAGAGTCCTGTGTGTTTCTCTGCAAGTGATCTCCCGTGATTTTAAAATTTTCTTAATAATTTTTCCCCAGAAATATATGAATTGAAATTTAAAATTTAACCCTGCTGAGAATTAATTCTTTTGTGTACATACTGTAATTTGAATTAGTTCAGCAAATAAGTTCTGCCATAGTAGCACTGTTACTAATATAACACCCAGTAGTAGGTTAATGTACAATTGTCTGCAGGCTATGTGGGTCACAAGCATGGTGATGCACTAGTATATGGAAGCCAAATACTGCACACTACTGCCCAGCCTCCATGAAAATTGCCTTGCTTCTCATTTGCAAATTATTATTCTTTACTTTTTTACTATTTTACTATTACTATTATTCTTTACTTTATAAGTTGCTCATAAGTAGCTCATAAGTTGCCATTCTAGCATGAAAAGTACCTGAGGACACGTCTTCAGCTGTAAATTTGATCTGCTTACATTACCGTTATAACAACATTCAAACATTGGTATTTAACAATGATAATTACTATGGTAATTGCTATGACAATTGTACTTTTGCCATAATGAGATTTACACCAGTCTTCATACACACAAGCAAACAGATTCTAAAAAGGTAGGATTCACTTATCTTCAACCTGGGTCTTAAGCACTACACACCTTCTAACAGCATAACATGCTCTTTGTGCTAATCAGTTAACTAAACCCACTTAAACTGCACAGTTTGAGACCCATTAATTACACAATATAGTATTAGTCAGGGAACATATAGCTCCCATACATCTTTATCCAACTCCTAATGGAACTCTGTGTGTGTGTCTGTGTGTGTGTCTGCATCTGGTCGGTGATGTGCAACCAAGTGTGTTTGTCTGTGTGCTTGCATGCCTGCATAATTGAATTCCTAATCCAAACGTTTGCAAGGTGCAAGCTTGTGCTTTAGCTGTGTGTGTGTGTGTGTGTGTGTCTGCCTTCATACCTCATATGTCTTTCTTTTACTCTCATAATTAACAATCCAGCTTCATAGATGCTCATCCTCTGTGACAAATGAGGTCTGTGTTGGCCATGACCTAACCAAGGCCCGTTGTCTGTTTTAGTGCTCCAGGGAGAGAAGCTGAGAAATGGGTTGGGAGAAAGAGAGGGATGGAGAGTGTATGTGCTTGTGCTGACCTGTGCGGGTTATTAAGGCCAGGATTCATGTTATTGTAAACCCCAAAGAGAGAAGACTTGGCTTTGATTCAGAGGACACTCACTAGAAATAAGTAGGCTCAGATGCTGGTGGCAACATGGCGTCACTGATTAAACTTCTCTTGATGTTATATAGTAGGTGCACTGCAGAAGCTATGGAAAAACCAAATTCAATTGAGTTTTATTTACAGCCTTTCACCAGCTCCGACTCTTACTTAGTGAAGAGTCAAATTCTGCAGCTTTTCCTCACTTTTGAATGCTTCTTGATGTATTGCAGTGATAAACAGATGAGTTTGTCTGTGTTTGAAACTGCAACAAACCACCTCACAACTTAGACAGGTCTCAGTGTTATACTTAGCAATGCCTGACTGAGTTCTGTGAATCGCAGCCCTGGCACTAATGAAAATCAAAAGATGGAACTGATAATGAAAAGGAAATGCAAGACTGACAACTGTTGAGACGCAGGGATGTGGCGATAACGGGATGCATTTCTCTCCCCCGTCGAGAAACATGTCAGGGCCTGTAATGAGTCTTCCTGTCTCATATGAAATGAAAGCGTGCCATTATCACGACTCCATCATTCTCACATTACGAGTGAAATTACAGAGTGCACCAAAAGGAGAGAAGGAGCTAGGCTGAGGACATGAAATCATAAGAATACCTTCCAGTTTCTAGAAATATTGTCTCTTTCCATAGGCTCTCCTAGTGGAAATGGGATACAATATTTCCATTCATATTAAGGCTGAATCATTTTATATATGTATGCTACTAAGTATTAAGTATTTCCCGTGTTCCTATAAAAAAAATCCATTATACAGTAAGCAGCAAAACTTTTGTATTGGAAAGAAGATTAAACATTGCTGCATATCATTACCGGAAAATTCTAATTGTGCTTCACTTAAAATAGCCACGTTAACAGTAACAGATAAAGATAATTTTTTTGACAGGACCAACTATAAAAAGGAGGAAACATGGCTTCAGTGTTTTTGGTTGGACATATTTTGGCTCTTACCCCTAGCTGCTTCTCCATGGTCACTATATCATGGTCGTCAATATGAATTTTACTAGAGCAGTGTCAGGCTTGCTTGCTTTGATCTCAGCCCTGCTTTATTTAGCTTAGGATGATGAACCTAAAAGAAACTCATCAGCACAACCAGAATAAGCAGTTATAATTGTCTTTACAAGGTCAGAGAGTGATCATTTTTAAATTAACAACATTCTTCATTTCTTTTAGCTAATATCACTGGACAAAGACATAAGATGAGTTCACCCTCGGGGGGCCCTGTTCCTTTCATGGTCTTAAGTCCATAAAAGGACAGTATAGGAAAGGAAAGAGAAGAGAAGTTAGGCTGGTGTTGTATAGTATTAAAAACTGGGAGTATGACTAGTCTTGTCATGTTCACTAAAGGCCAATTCAGACTTTTGATTTAACATCAGACAAAGGATCCATACTCGCACTACGTGGGCAGTCGTTGCACTAGGGCTGCCCACAAAAATTTGTGTCTGCACACATGCATCTGTAGAGTGTCTATAAAGACCCTGTCAGAGTAGGGTAGCGACAAAATGTACATCAAAAATAATGTAGTAGTATAGTCACAACTGACTTCCAATGGCTAAACGTGGGGAGTTTTTTTAGAGGAATGTTAGCAGTTACTACATTAGATCATTGTCTTCTTGAGGAAAACAAAAAGCACCTGCAAAAGCCCAGGTACACATCATGGTACTTAGAGCCAACACAAAATTGCAGCCAGTGACACAGGTAAGTAATAGAGCACATAAAACAAACACAAAATGATTAAAGGGAGTTCAGGTAAAAACACTAAATGGCTGCCAAGTATTCAGATAAGTAAAAGAGGTCAGAAAACCAAATGGTTGCCAAGAAGTTTTACAAGACTACAGCACAGTTTAGTTAAATGCTTAAGTTAAAGGTACCTTGGGTATACATAGTAACTAGATCACAAACTAAAGGAAAAAAACTCAGAGGCTAGACCATGGGAAATGCAAACTCAAGAGAATGAGGATTATACTGGATTATACTGAGACTGACTGCAGGTGATGAGCTGCAGGTGAGTCAGTGGGCGGGGCAAGGTAGACTTGGAGGGAAAATAATCAGAGGAATTGGGAGGGGCTGAGTAAGTGACATGGCATGCCACAATGAGGAGAATGTGACTGGTCAGGGGAAAAATAGAGGCAGGGACCAGACATAGAGCAAAACTATGATAAATCTAAAGCAGTGTGCCAACAGAATATATGCATGTAAATAAAGCTCTATTTATGATAATAGTAATGCCTTATGAAAAGTTTGGAAGTAATAAAGTAGAACTGGAGTTGTTCCAACAAGAAAGAGTTAAAGACCCGTGTCTCAGGAAACTTTTGACCTCAGGTGACATTCAACTTCATGTCTTGCTCTTTCTTCTTCCATGTATTATCTGCTGCCTCAGTGAAAAGAACAAAATGGAGCCAGAAACCAGCTACTGACTTCTCATTCTAGCAATTAGCCCAGCTGTGCAGTGCATGGAAAGCTATCAATCACTAAATGCAGTCAGAGTCATGTATATCTAGGTGCTTGCACGCAGATAAACTATCGTCCAGTTATAAATTAGTCAAAGATTTCTGTGACACAACCATGAGACAAGTTTAAACACTGAATCACTTATCAAGATGACATCTACCTTGATACAGAACAGCACTCACAGTGATGCATCACCCGTTCAGGCTTCAGTTTTCCGTAGCCATAACTATTTTTGGCATCCTGCTGCGTATGTGTTACTGAGTGCACAGATGTTCACTACATGAACATGCAAAAATAAAAATCTGCATTCTTGCTTGTAAAGGGATTTGTGCCTTACATGAACCTGCAGGCGTCTAAGCAGGTTATGCATTGTAGCATCTCACAGCAGAATGGAAGGAAATGTGAAAAGAAAGCTGAAGGCTCCAGGAGGAGAGATGGTGGTGTTTAATCAGGTACTTCGTTCTTCCCCTGCTGTGATGAGCACTGAGCTTTAATTCTGCTGCTCCCGTCTGCACTGGCATTTCTCTGTTGCCATGGCAAATCCGCACTTATTCTCATTCCAGTGGCATTCTGCTGATTCTGTGCCTAGTATACAAGCAAAGACCCTCAATGAATTCTTCAACGCATGCATATAGCTGAGTAGCATATGGTGAAACATGCAAATAATGTATGTACAAGTAGGTGCACATTACCTCACACTCACACAGATCATGTACACGCATCTGCTGTTTATCATGTGCAAGCATGAAGACCCTTTAGCCTTGTGCTTTCACTGATTTGAATGCAGATTCATGCTTCAACCATCTGTCAGCTAACAGCTCTCCATTTTAGCTGCATGTGTAATTTGGCCAATATTGCATCTTATTGCATCATACATCTCACACAGTTTGCCAAACTGTATATCTCCATCTAAGTAGCCCCATCTAGGGACAAAGCCTGGGGCATCTGCCCTTGGGTTCAGGAGCACTGTCTGACAACAGCAGGGATGGGAGGAGTGTGAAAAGGTTACTTTCTTCCCTTTTCACTTGACCCAATTCCTTTACATTTATATTGTTTTGTTCCTTAAATATACTTGTCCTGTATTTTCTTTATTTAGGAAATTATGTATTGTATTGTGGGTATGTGTGTTTGTTTAGTTGTTTGGGTTAAGTTGAGGGGGATTTGTTTTGGTTTGCTGCTGCTGTGAAGGCAGAGGAGTCAGCTGCTCATCAGGGAGAGTGAAGACAGGTTTGGAGGATTAGGTCCTCTTAGCAGTGAGAGGCTGGGTGCTGCTAACCTGAGTCACACTAGATGGGGAAGGAATGCAGTAGATCACAATTCAGTAAATATATAGAACTTACGAGTACAAAAACATAGGCATAGTTTGAGGTGAGTAGTAGCTGCCATGGTTTGTTCTATTGTTTTGGTCATTTTGATTTAACTTGTGTGTTTTTGTCCTTGTTCAGCTCACCCTATACTCACCTGAACAGGTGGTAGGTCCCAGTTAGGTGAGGCTATGAAGGTAAAAGCTGGTGAGTGAGACGACTGAGGGGGAGAGAGGTGGTAGCTTGCTGTGAGGCTGCAGTTTTTAAACCTGTTTCTTTTGGCTTCAGTTTTTGATTGTTTTCCCCGGGAGATTTTGGCCTTTGTTTAATTAATATTTTGTTTTCATTTTTCATATTTTCAAAAATATTTTTGCACTTACTCCTGCTGACCGAGGTGCTTCTTGAGACATCCCTTTTTATAAGATTTTCAGTGCCGAAAACAACATCATTGCCCCTTTTATGGTGGGCCGGCGCGACAAG
Source organism: Sandelia bainsii (assembly GCA_032362345.1). Taxonomy (NCBI): domain Eukaryota; kingdom Metazoa; phylum Chordata; class Actinopteri; order Anabantiformes; family Anabantidae; genus Sandelia; species Sandelia bainsii. Next base: position 8,140,269 of record JAUMHL010000015.1, read on the forward strand.
GAGGTTAAGAGAAAAAAGGGTGGGGGTTAGAAATGTTGGCTGGAAATAAAACATGAGAGGTGGAGCACCTGTCTCAACTTTATGGCTGTGTGCTGAACACCACCTGTACAGATGCCAGGAAGAGGTGAAGGGAATATAGAAAATGGCTGTGTGCAGGGAGAGACAAACAGATAATGTTCCTATAGTTAGCAGGTAAAGAAGAAAAAAGTGAGGTGACTACAACATTCCTAGTGACAGAACCGCTCCATACAAATCAGGTCAATGCAAAATTATGGAAAGTGCAACCATGTTTTCAAGTTAAAGAACAGGTTTAGATTTGTGTAAATCTACTTACATGTCATACACATTGAAAGAGTCTCCAAAAATGTTTATCCCAAGTTCAGCCCAAATATCTTCTAAATAAAATCTAGTATTAAATATCCTCTTTTTTTGCATTGTGTCTTAGCTGTGCTGCCCTTCCCTGTGGGTTAAAAAAACAGCAAAATACCTACATGCAACTGTCAAGATGAAGATACTGAGAATCTGAGACAACTGGATCTTCCTAAGACCCTCATGTCAGCTGAACCTTTAACATTTATATTTAGTCATTTGGCAGTGACACACAAAGAAAGTGAAGCAGCTAAGTCAGGGAAAAGACACAGAAAGCAAAGTGCCATAAGAGGAAGTGCTTCAGTTTGTCAGACAAGAGTGCCAGATAGAGAAGAATAGAGGGTTTTTTGCTGTGTGCATAGGAGAAGAATTTGGTCTTAAACTTCTTTTTGAATACTGGGAGTGAGGCTGCTGAGTGTGCAGCAGTCTCATTTTGAACACAATTCTGCATAGAACAAAGATTGAGGTTTTTGACCCTCTTTACATACCTTTGTTTGGCCCCCTTATTTTATAGTGGAGACACTCTGTACGTACTGCAGTAATAAGTTTTATCCTTTAATGGTGGATACAAACTCAATTGATAAATACAGTTGCAAGAAAAAGTGAACATAAGTGAAAGTTTTTTTTAATAACTGGTTGAACCACCTTTGGCAGCAATAATCTCAAGCAAGCGCTTTCTGTAGCTGTAGATTAGACCTGCACAATGTCCAGGAGGAATTTTGGACCATTCTTCCTCACAGAACTGCTTCAGCTAAGACACATTCTTAGCTCATCAGGTGTGAACGGCTCTCTTGAAGTTATTCCACAGCATCTCTATGGGGCTAAGGTCTGAGCTTTGATGGGGCCACTCCAAAAGATGAATTTTAAGTCTCTGATGTCATTCTGTTTAGGGTAATTTTCTTGCTGCATCACCCACCTTCTTCTGAAGTTCAGCTTGTGCACAGCCACTTTGACATCATCCTGTAGGTTATCCTGATAAAGTTGGGAATTCATTTTCCCCCTTCTGCAATAGCAAGCAGTCCAGATCCAGATGCTGCAAAGCAGCCCCAAATCATGATGCTCCCTCTACCGTACTTCACTTTTGGGAAAATGTTTTCATGCTGGTAACAATTTGTCTAACTGTGGACTGATGGATATCTAAACTCTTTGAGATTACTCTGTAACTTCTCCAAGCTACATCCAAATCACCAACTCTTGATTGTAGTTCTTCTGAGATCCTCTTTTCTGCTAGGCTGATGCTGCTTGTTGATAGCACACTGACAATGTTTGAGTGTTTTTATAAGTCAAGGTAGCTCCAAATCACACCTCCATTCTCATTTCATTGGTTGGACTCTAGGTTTGCTAACACTTGACTCCAGTTGACGTTTGTTGACATCAGAAGCCTAGTTTTTCGCTTATTTTTCCACCATCAATCTCTACGTTTAATGGGTGTGTTCTATAAAGACTATAGGGATCATGTTTTATGCAGAAAACCAGGACATTGCAAATAGTTCACTTACTTTTCATATGTACCACTGTCATTTTCAAATTAACCAAACTACACAAAATGTGCCCACAACAAAACTCAACACAACACAACAAATTCATGATTGTGTGCATATACTGTATTTCATATGTCATGTTCTTCTCATTGAGCAGATTGGAAGCCAACTGCCAGTGTTTGCATTGAAAGTATTTACTAACCAGTCATTAAAGCTAAAGCTTTTGTGGCTGGCTATATACCAGTATGATATTGTTTTTGGCCATTCAGTTTTCATACAATATTTTCTATCAACAAACATGGACAGTTGGTCCCAGAAAATAAACAGTGATGTGTGTTGTTGCACTCCCTGAACGAACATAGAGGATGATTTACTGTGTGTACCACAAACGGTAGGTCACAAAATTTGAATTGTGACCTAATATGTTGTGTATAATTCTTATTCACAAAAAATAATCACAATAAAATGCAGTATCATCACACATACAGTAAAAATCCATTGTTAACACAATGTTTATACCTTGAATGTGTATTAACTGACAAGCAAAGCAACACTTAACTTTTACTTCACTGAAGCAGATTTTCATGTGACTGACAGGTCACATCTGTGTTAATTTGATTTTGTTTATTTGCCTATTGAGTTCAGAAAGAAAATTGGCCAGACAAATTAGCACTGATGAATGACTTACCATTGTTAAAAAGCACTATGTTGGTAATCAAGTGTTCATTTATCTATATTTAAAAATCTAGGCAACAAAAATCACAGGTTGACGCAGGAGCTCAAAACCTACATTATTTACTTTTGATTGCATACAGACAGGTCCTCAAATTGCATTTCATTTCAAATCTGAATTGAAATGCAATTTGTGGATCAAGAGGATACAAGGACAGAGGAAGATGGAGAAAGATGAGTTGCAGACAGAAGCAGAGACACAGGATGAGAGAGAAATATGAAAGATGCAGAATAGAAAAGATACATCAGTGAAAAGGTCATGAGTAACTGAAAACAGCCATGAATAACTTTGCAAAGAATCTGAAGATTTCCAGTTCTGCTGAATTGACTCAAGCCACTTTTGCATGTTCTCTACAGAAAAGAGCTCAGTTAAGAAGTATGCAATAATTGAGTTATGGTAGTTCTCCACAAAACACAACAGAAAAAACAATCAAGGCATTAAGAAAAAGACTTGCTGAAAACATGCAGAACTTTATAGAAGCTTATGTTTTGATTCTGTGTCTAATACAAATCTATTGTCTGATGTACAGCTTTCCATAAGCTCAGGGCGTTTGTGTCTAGCGGGCACAGCTACAGTATGCTCATGTGGGGTTATAAATAGCTAATGTACACATGCCCTGTTTGCCTGCTGAAATGGATATTCTTTAAACAAACAAATAGGCCTGACCCACACTACTGATGGATAGATGTACGCCACAGGGTATAGTTAGCGGGGAATAGGCTGCTTTGTTAATGACGGCTTCCACAGCAGCTTAACAACAAATATAAGCTTACACAACGGCTATGTACATTATACAAATTATTCCTGTTGACCTCCAGACAACAATAGTTTCTCTGTGAGTGAGTGTGTTAGATGCAGACACGTGTGCACACTCTCATTATAGATTGGTCAATACATTGATTAGCTGAAAAAAACACACAATTTGTACTTGCAACTGCCAGCAACACACCCAGTGAGCCGATATTTGCTGTAACATGTCTGCCAGCTCATGAATACAATGATAATTTGTACCACTAGACACTTGGACTATTGAACGGAGACACATTTACAGTACCCCGCAAAGAGGATACTCAATGTACTTATGCAGATGCTCTTGTGAGTTGTTTTGCTCCTGTGTTTGTGTGTAATCATGCATGTGTGGGCAACAGGGACTCACTCATCTCCGCCAAGGTCAGAGAAGGCAGCTGTATTCATTAGCGAGAGCCACGGATTGTGCATTCAGAGGGAATTTAGATTGTGCGACTACAATGAAGACATTACAATGGACAAAATGCTACAGATGTAACAATATTTCCGAAGCTCATGAGTGAGAGCACTGAAGGGAGTCCAAAGGTGTGTTTTACTGTATAGCATAATTGTCCTCCGTGGAGTCAAACAAAAGAAACAAAGCTGTGACTGTTGCTGTTTTCTTCTCAATTTCACGGGAAACCAAACTGAAACTGTGACCTAACTCTTGAGTTGTGTGCCAATATGGCATTTGGAGACTTTAGAGGGCGCATTTCAGCTCTCTTGTCAGAAAGAAAATTGGCCAATCTAGAATATAGAGATGTGAAAACTACTTTTGTAGAACAGACTGAGCCACAATACTGCAGGGAGTGATGGAAAGAGAAAGAAAGCACTATTACAGTCTATGAGGCCCATTGTGGGCAGAACAAGAGGATGAGAGAGAGATCAGTCTGAAGCTGGACGCACACACAAATGCATGTACACTTAGAGCAATGACACACACTAAAAGACCAAGAACTGTGCTGAATGGGGGGATTGCTGGGTCCAGTAGATTAGAGGTGAGATACTATCAGGGAAAGGCGATAAAGAATGGGTTGTTCTTTTCATCAGTCTTGTTCAGAGCTGAGTGAGACAAGGATGCAGAGATGGTAAAAGGAAAGAGCAGACAGAAGGAGGAAGGGAGGTAAGAAGAGAGGGAGGGGAAGGGAGGAGGCCAGGGGCAGACAGATGGAGAGGTGAATGGAGGGAGGGAAGGAAAGAAAGACAGATAGATAGATGAAGACAGATTTAGAGATGGTGCAGACAGCTTGATCTCTAAGATCTGATGAGGAGGTTGGATGCATTAAAGGCAACTCAAGGTCAGACTAAGAAAAAAATGAGTCAGTGAATTAAACAAAATCTTCCAATTCAAAACTAATCCCTTCAAGAGTCAGTTTTTAATTAAATCTCTTTTATACATTCCCTTGTTTCTCAGCACCATAGACATTTTTCCCATCACATATCATTCTTCCCATGGCATAACTTGTTCCCACACTTATACAGGAATGAAAAACTTCTCTTTTAACCAGACTCAATGGCTTGTTTCATTCTTATCAGCCTCTTGCGTCTCTGTGGTTTCTCTGTTGTGAAAGCTCACCACTGTTCTGCTCCAGCAAGAGTGCCTAGAGGGCGGGGGGAGTTTCCAGGTCCTCTGTGCCTGCCTCCGTTCACTGCCCTGGGGGTAAACACCAGCCACTGGACCAGCAGTGGAGCTTTGAGCTCTTTACCACCCATGCCACCGAACAACGCCTGCAAAGATCCAAGCTGAGAATGGGTCCTTTTTACTAGACTGCTTTGGCCTTTGATCAAAGAAAAACAATCAATAAATCTAGTTTTGAGTGTAGAATGAACTGTGTTTTCTGTTTAGTATGTGTGTGATAGACTGATCTTCAGAGAGCTGAGAATGGGTTCTAATGATAAGAGTGGTGGAAAAGGAGTGTGTATGCGTGCGTGTGTGACGATGGGGATGTTGAAGCTGTTAAGTTGATTGTGTGATGAGGGCTTCTTCTGAGCTGTCTTTAATTTGCTCAACTGGAAAAGAAAAGTAATTAATCTCCTCTTTGGAGCCTTCAGTAGCACACCAAGAATGAGAAAACAACAAAACTGGAAGCCTTATTGTGAAAATTAGTTTATTAGCTAAATTGGTTGATTGTCTGAGAGGCTTAAAGCCCCATAATTTCTCCAGCAAAACCATTTTGAAGATGCTGTTTCCTTCTTCAGAAGTTCATCTTCGCTTCTGCACTGCGAAAGATGGAGCTGTGGTTGTAATTTTATAAAAATGTGTTTGACATTTCCACAGAGGCTGATAACTTCTACACAGAAAATAACTCTTTTGAGCTGCTGAAAGGAGAAAAAAGGGCAGTACAAAATTGCTTGAGATGAAGTCAAAGAGATAAAAAAACAGGTATCTTTTCCTGTTTTTCATCCTCTGTATTTTCTTGCTGGTTACAAAACAGTCAGTGTCTCTGAAAATGATTACAAAAAAGACATAAAAAGGAGTAGATGAAGAGGAGAGAAGAGGATGCAGAAAAAAAACACTGATGAATGGGAGGATAAGATGAAGGAAGAAAATAAAAAAAAAATGTGGTGATGATGGGAGAAGGTTAGGAGAAGGAGGATGAGAGACATGATGTATGAGAAAGAGATAAAAAAGAAAAAAAGGAGAGAAGAGGATCAAGAGAGGTTACAAGAGCAAGAGATGCAAGGATAGAACAAGGCGATGATACAATGGTTGAGATAAAATATAGAGAGGGAGGATGTCCCCAGTTATTTCTGACCAGTAAAGGTTTCATTACAGTCTGTGTGATAACAGCAGCTGCAGATCTTCTGTGAAATCTAGACCACTTCGTTATCATTCCACTTCCCGTAAAACAATGGTGTTTACCACTGTATCACTTTACCATAACAGTAACTTACCTCTTCAAATTACACAGAAATTCACAGGCACAACAGCAGACACACAATGGAAATTAGAACTGATAAGGAAACTGTACTGATAAGCACACAAATAGAAGCACACAAAGATAGAGAAAGTTGTGCAAAGTGAAATTAAGGAATCTTTTAAGCTATGGAGTTGCTAAATAAGAGCAGTTACCTCATCATCCAGGTTTCTGGAAAACATTTTCTGCAGAGACAAAGCGTTGATTCATTCACTACTTCCTATGTCATAGACATGATAGTTTACTCTACTAGTATAGTGCAGTAAATAAGGCTTTTACACTTATTACTGTCAATGTAATTGTCAATTTGTATCATCACTGACGGGTGTTGAGTAACACATTTCAAAAATGTGGAATATTGATATCAGCCTGTACAGGCCACCGCATTTTGAAGAAAACATAACTGTAACTACATTAGTCTTCGTCGTCTGTTGTCTAAGCGTAACTCTCTGGTTTGACAGTCGTGTACTTACATTCTTCCAGATTACCTTTATGCAACTCTGGTGCAGGTAATACATATATGTAGCTGTTTAGATGCAACAGCATTGCCTCTAAACATAAACCAACCAGTGACTAGGTTTGACACCACAATGACTGAACTGGGAAAACAATTTTGTAATAAATACATATAAATCTCCATGGTTGGCCATGGGCACTACTTTTTCCATTGTCAGAATTTTTGAGGGCACTATATCTTGATAGATTCAGTCAAGCTAAACCTGGTTACTGTGTAGTGTGTGTGTGCTGGCAGTAGCTTTAAATTTCTATGTAAAAGGTTTTAAATTTAATTTGGAATAGTTACAGAATACTTGTACTGTTACACAATAATCAAACCATGTCATACAAGTAGACTGTGTAATGTAATGTCCTTGTCCTATTTCCCTTAAAACAGATAATATTTTCCATGTTTTTTAACAGCTTCTGTTATCACACTGGTATAAAAGCATAGTGCAATAAATTAATCTGTCAATATAGCAGTAACTAATTTAATATGTCTAAATCTATCATTTAAACATAACTGAGACCAAATCAAGTGATTTTCAGTAAACTCAAAGGAAAGGTTATAGTGTTGTACTGCTATTCTAAGCTACAGTAGGCTACAAGCTTTTGTGTTTCTGTTTGTGTTCTCAATAAGCATTTATATTTATTTATGTAGCATAAGGAATTGAGTTACCAAAAAGCCTGTTTGTAATTTATTCAATTACACATCACAGCTAATTTAGCTTTGGCTAAGGCTACAGAGACTGTGGCTATTTAGCTTAATCTTTCCTTCATCTGTCTTTCATGTGTGACCTCTGCATTTGGAATTTGTTGTTGAGGTCCAAAGAGTTATGACTGCCTGTGAAGGAAGCTATCATTAGGTTGTAAAATCAAAGCAAACTCATCAGAGAAACAGCAACAGGATCAGGTGTGGTCAAATCAAATATTTATTTTTGTTGGTCCACTGTTAGAAATAAGAAATAACACCAAAAGTCTCAGAAAATAACTGTGCTGAGTGACAGAAGAGTTATTTCCCTGGAGAGGAAAAACCCATCCACAACAGTTGGCAACATAAAGAACACCATCCAAGAGGTAGGTGCATCTGTGTCACAGTCAACAGTTGAGAGGAAAACACACCAGAGTAAATACAGAGGGTTTACAACAAGATGTAAACTGATTAAGTCTCAAAAACAGGAAGTCAGTTCTGGAAAAATATCTTATGGACAGATGATACCAAGATCAAATTGCACCAGAAAAGGGGGATGAGAAGTGTTTGGAGAAACCAATGAGCAGTTTACAATCTGAAGCATACCATCTCATCTGTGAAGCATGGTGGAGGTAATATTCTGATGTGTGCATGTACTGTATGGCTGCCAAATGCTTCAATACTCACATTGCACATTAACATTGCAGATGGACAATGACCCAAAGAATACTGCAAAAGCAACCCAAGTCAAATAATATTTAGCAATGGCCATGTCAAGCCCCTGACCTGAATCCAGCTGATCATGTGTTTCACTTGCATTTAATATCTATTATTAAAATATAAAAGTGAGTTGCAAAGAGGCAGTTGGCCTGGATGGAGGGCGTAAAGTGCGCAAGACTGACAAACCACAGACCCAAATTCAGGTCCAGAGTCCCATGTGTGGTTGGGTTTAGACAAGGAAATAATTTTGGTTAGTTAGTTGGAAAAAGTGTTTTTAGATTTTTGTCTATTAAGCCAGCCCACAATGTCTCCCTCCACCAGTACAGTGAGAGTCTAAATCAAAATGTTAACCATTAAAAACGTTAACAGTTAGTCACAAAACTGGACGTTGTAATGCAAGAGGGTATATTTTGGCATAAAAAAATCTGTTGGCTGTGCATGGTTAATTGAAATGTTACTACTGTATTGTCCTGCATATTGTATGTATATACATGTATATTTAATGGCAACAAGCAGCCCCCCTCTGATGTTGCAGCATTTCTGTGTTGGCTGCTTTCTCCAGCTGTAGGTTTGAGCTATAGATCCTGATCAGGAGCTCTGGCTTTTTACGGTCTAACGACCATCACCTCCGGGCTAATTCACAGCAGTGATGATCTCTGCTCAAGACTTCAATAGACATTGATCTCTCCTCCTTATTCACCACACACAAACATGAACCTGGTGCCTGAATTTGTTTTTCAGGGTAAGAATATCTTGACATACTCTGGCTCGGCTGAATGTTTGTGAGTACATTCATGCTTACACGTACATACTGGAAGTGTGGTGTCTGTTTGTGTGTGTGTGTCTACCAGGATGAAATGGCTTTGACTGCATTTTCCACACACCAGATAAGGATCAGAGGCGCCCTGATAGCAGGAATTAGGAGCAGGGATCCCATTGATCTCTAATGGACCGCTACAAGCAGTCTGAGAGCCCATCAGTGTATCCAAGGAAACATGACCCCACAGACAAACTCACACACACACAAAACAAATGAGACAGACACACTCACTTGTGTTTAAATGCAAGAAATATTAGTTCTGGTATTAGGTTACACAGACCCCCCCCCCCTCAGAATCACTGATGAAGGCTTAATCACGGAGGGTGAGAGATGAGACTGTCTGTGGATGTGTGCTTCCTTGTGTGTGTGTATATCTGGTCATGCAGCAATATTTTTTTTTCTGCAGAAAAAGAGAAACAGAGAGACCTAATATTTCAAGGCTGAAAGTTTAAGTGAAACTGGAAGGTCAGTGGACTAGATTGCCTGGTCATCGCAAGCGTTTGCTATAAGACAGAGAACAGAAAATTAAATTACCCTTTTCTCTCTCGCTCTCTTTCTCACACACACACACACACACACACACACACACACACACACACACACATGCAGTCATGCAGAGGCCCGAAGTAAAGAGACGGTGAAATATGGCCTTCCAAACATCTTGATATTGTGTCTCTTGTCTTTCATCGCAGATTAAATGAATGTATCCCTGCTGCCTCTCTCCTCTTTAACACTCCATGCTTTCTCTTGTTTTCTGGCCTATTGGGCACATCTATTACCTTCTGATGAATGACACTGAGAATCATATCATATACTTACTACTCTCACTGCGCAGTGTCAGCAATTCATCCTGCGTCTGAAGCCCCAGGGTCGTATGACCCGCTTCAATAGGTCTCTGTTAATCTCTGCAGGACCAATTATTAGAGAGTCTTATTGGAGAAGCTTTTCACAGAAATGTTACATTCAGTGTCCATGGGTCCTGGTTAGTTTCAATGGCCAGAGCAAGTACAATTTCAAATGGTATTCACTTTTTCATTAGGTTAATATTATGAAATGTCTGGGAAGAGAAAATCTACTTTGGTCTGAAGGATGATAAAAAAATAACCTTTAAATTTTAGATTTAATTAGATTTTCAGCTGCTCTCGCTGGAGATGAGATCTTTTTTCAGGAAAGATCTGTGAGGAAAAAGCACTAATTCATTTAAAGGTATAGTACATTTTGGGAAATAACCTTATTTTCTATTATGCTGAGAGTATGATGAAAAGACTGACACCCTTCTCAGCTTTGTCTGGTAAGCGTAGCCTAAAGAAAGTTTTTACACTGTGATTTCTGCACTGATTGAATAATTAAGCTTTAGAGGTGCTGGGATGTGGATTTTGTTACCTTTGCACCTTGTTGCCTTTTGTTTAGTTTTCATCTGTTTCTAGTCTTTATGCTAAGCTAAGCTAGCCAAATGCTAGTTGAAGCTTCATATTCACTGTATAGGTAGTAGTACTGTATTGTATATACTGTAAACTGTATATAGTAGTACTGTATTGGTTTTGTCATTCAATTATTATGTTTTTTTTCCCACAAAATATAGAATAAGGGCAAACTGTCACACAGTTAACGTCTCCAAATCTACACAATAAAATCTACAATATAATTTGTTGTTTCAACAAAAAATGTGTTAGTTTGTTCTTCTAACACAACTAAACGTTATCTTGAATAAATATTACATGTTGTGTAAACTTATGTCTTAGTTTGATTGACTTAGATTTCTTAGTTTATTGAACGAGTTAGGTAGTTTTTTAAAGTTACAAATCAATTTCAGCTTCATTATTAGGACTGTTGTGTAAATCTCAGTCTTGTTTGATTTATGTGATTCAAGATGTTTATTTATTGAACATTCACAGTAGCTCAGTTAACCTGAGCACACATGAAAAATTTCTCATTCTAGTTGAAGAGTCGCAGAATTTTAATTACTTCTGTTTGATTTGTAGGATTTAGAGCATTCTCCTGTACTGGGATTTCATAACTTCCTAGAGCAGTGGGCAGAGCAAAGTACAGGGTAGTGGACTATAGCAGAGCCCAACAGAGCAGGGAGAGGGAGGGCTTGGCAGAGCAAAGTGAATTGATTTCTGACGTTTTATGCTAGTGCTAGCTGAAGTTGCGTAGTGTAGCTTTAGGTTAAGTAATATCACTAAAGTTATCCTATCCTATGCAGTAACATATTACATTCAGAAACAACACATCATATTCTATTCAATTCACTTCAACTTTATTTATTTAGCGCCAAATCACAACAGAAGTCATCTCAAGGCACTTTAAATTGTAAGGTAATAAGTATATACAGAATAATGCAGAAAACCCAACAGTCCCACTTGAGCAAGCAAATCATTGTACCAAAATGTAATTAATGTATTGTGGACAAACTGAATCAAAATTTCAATCCACCCACGTTACACTAACTGAGTCTGACTTAAAGAGAAATTCTCATGTCTCCATGCAACATGACGGTGAAGCAGCAAAATTTGGACTTGAACCCTTGTCATCATTTAGAAGCATCTGTGAAGTAGCTGAGTTTGTATGTGGTGGAGAATATGGAGACAGTATCAACAATGGGATCCTCAGCTGAAGAAAGCTAATTGGCTACATTCAGACCAAGTCAATTCAGATGTGTAGGTGATATTTGTGAGTAATTTGGGTTAATAATTAATAATTTGACTTCGTATTGAGACAAACCTTAGTTAATCAGGATGTTTTCCAAAAGTAACACAAATGTATCTTAAATAGTGACAAGTTACCACCTAAAAAGTAACTTTGTAACCTATTACTTTTAATAAATAGTATGCTAAATAATATGCTAACAAAGTAGTATGATATGATACATTGTTGTTTTGGAATTTTCAGTTTGACATTGACAGAAAAATAAATAATTACTAGTCGTACTTTTTAACAAGAGAAATTTACAAACCGGCAAATCACACGGCTGGTTTTTCATATGAAATTTTCACATCCATGTGCATTACATCAGCCCTCTTTAATGGCTGCTGAAACCACTGGTGGGGACTAAATGCTTCTCTGAGTGATCCAAGCAGTTTCCCATCTGAGCCTCTAAGTGCTGCTTTTCAATTCTAACTCCACTTTCTTTCCACTTCTCCTCCACTTCCCTCTAAAATTACATTGACATGACATTGTGATAACCCAACACTACAATAGAAAAGGCTAATTATGAGTGTTTAAGCTTCTTTTGTAATTAGCTAACTTGGAGTTTCTTACATTTCATCCTCAGAAGTTTCTTTCTTATTCCCCTGACACAAGAGGCAGCAGTTGAACCAAGATGAACCTAAGATCTTCACAGGCTACTTTTCAGTTTCTCTTCTGCACTGACGTTCATTTAACCACTGAAACTGAGTGTTAAAATGTTTCTGGTGGAGGAATTATGACTAATAATAAGGATAATTACAGTTTATTAGCACCTGGGTCATATTTTTATAGTTTCAGGAAGACTGTACTCGACAGCCTTTCTGTAGCTATGAAAATCCAAGTTTTAATAAATCATAATCATCGTCTTTACTGTTGAGGTACCTGTGTGGATGTTTGTACATCTATGTGATACTGTATTACATCTTATTAGGCTGGGATTCATTTAGTCAAATTATTCTAATTAATCTCAGTCATATCCTTCAGCATTTATGTGTCACGCTACCTCAAGATGACTTACAGCCACCCTAAGCTACTCTCTTTGACTCTGCTGGACTTCGCGCTCATCACTTCCCATCCATCTGCTGCTTGATCTTCACCTCACACCCTCATTCTCTGTCTTCCTGTCTTTCATTATCAGTCTTTTGCCACCACTTTTTTCCCTGAAGTGCTGGTTTAATTGAACGCGACAGTTGCCTCCTTTTAATTTCAGAACTTGCTAATGTCATTAATAATGTATGGATATTCTAATTAGAATCAGCCCCAATCGCTTTACAGTGTAAACACTATTGATCATCTGTTAATTAAGTTTTAAATATCATTGACGGGACGTGGAATTGGAAGCAAATATGAACATTCTCATCAGACCTTTCCCATGCAGGCGTTCAATGTTCAAAATCTTACACTAATTAAAAAATACTGCTGATCCATTCTGTCAGTTCATTACGGTCTCAGAAGTGCTCTCACTGCATGTCACCAAAAAAACACACATACACAAACATTGATTGCAGTACACACAAAACCCCACACATAATACAAAGTGCAGAACAAAACAGTTCTAGTTGTTTATTCAACTGTGTTTGAATACTGACATAAAATTTCAGTGATAAAATAAATGCAATAAATCTACACACAGCCATGAGACATGAAAAGCTTTTAACATGAATGTCGTGCATAACACTGGCCTCCCAAAGCTTAAGGATTGCTCCCTGATGCTACAGGAAAATCAGGACCATACTCTATGATCCATCTAACACACACCGGCATGTAAACCTGCAAAATGTAAACATCGACAGATGCACAAACAAGTGCAAATACATGCACTGAAAATAAAAAATGATCACACATATGTACATAAATGTACATAAACACAAACACACCTGCCAAGTAGAGGCAGTTAGAGCCACTGGCTTTGCTGGGATTGGGGGCAGAGCCCTCTGCATACCAAACAGGCAGGTACAGATGGCAACCTCAGGGCTAAATACACCCAAAGGGCCTGTCTGTGTGTGTCAGTGTGTGTGTGCTGCTTATGCGAGGAGGAGCAGCATGTGGTGGGAAAAAAAGAGGAAAAGGTCAAGTGCTTGTCAAACTGCTAATGGCCACTCCCTTTACCATGTCTCCATTCTTCTCTCCATCCTTACCTTCAGATCATACTTTCTCTCTAAAAATAGGCTTACAGGTAAAATTCCAGTCTGAGCACATAGACAAAAACACCTAGATGTGTCCAAATGCAGGTCAAATGTAGACATTCAATAAACCAATAGAGTGGAATACAATCGTCACAAACCACCTGCAGTAGTGTTTTTGAGGCTTCAAGGTTAGCAGTCTTCAGATGTTAGAAGTTAGAAGTTACTGAAATAGTTAGGTATATCACAGTTCACAAACCCAAAGACAATGTAACCAAATGCAACCCAAAACAAATTATTTTCAGATTACTATTAAGTATGACAAGGAAAACAGCTAATTCTGCCATTCCAGAAGCTGGAACCACAAAATATTCAGCATGTTTATTTGAAAACTGACATAAAAGATTATTAAATGGTTGCAGATTAATTTCGATTGGGTAAACTTTGAAGCTGTACTAATAAGCAGCCATTATAAGCAAATAAAAAGTGGCAGTGTATTGTAAGAGAGGATGAATTAAAGCAGCCACAGGTGAGCTTTTAAGTAAAATGATTAAAGCCATATACAGCTACACAGGGTCTTTCGTCTGTCCAGCTGATTAGCTGAAGCTTCAAGAGAGCTCTAGACAATGGGGGCAACCATGGAGAACACTCTGTCGTCCTAGGTTTGGTACTTGGTCTGTGGGTCTTGGTCTGAAAAGGATGGTAGGGGTGTGATGGTGGAGGAGGTAGGAGGGGAGGCCATGTGGTGAAGGACTTTGTAGGTGATGAGGATGACGTTGAATTGGATGTGGTAGGAGATAGGGAGCAAGCAAAGGTCACGCAGAAGGTGGGTGATGTGGCCATGAGAGCCACGCAGCAGAGTTTTGGATGTGAAGATTTTAGGGTGTGTTAATAAGAATGGTGTTGCAGAAATTGCGTCTGGATGTGATAAAAGCATGGGTGAGTGTTTCTGCATCTGAAAATGACAGAGAAGGTCAGGACAGCATCTGGGAGGAGGGGAGAACTGTAATGCTGTCAACTGCTTAAGAAAGTTATTGGTGGATTTTGAACAAATCCTAATGTGATGGACACTGAACAATGTTCACATTTAAGAAGACACAAAGACACATGAAGAACATTTTAGAGCTAGAATTTCAGACCAGTGCTGCACTGTGCAGTCATGGTCACTGAAGGTCAAAATTTTTAAAGACAGAGTTTGACATTTTAGAAAATACAATATTCACTTTGTTGCTGCCAGTTAGCATAGCATAAAAACTGGAAACAGTCAGAGTGTACAACTGTAACCCGCCTTCCTAAAGCTCACTGATTAGCATGGCTTTCCTAACGAGAAGCAGTGACTACTTGGAGTCTTGTCATCAGTGTGAGGCTCCAGCAAATCATTGCTCCAAGCCAGTAAATAGTCCAATCCATAACTACAACGTGTCACTTTCGCACTTTGGCTTTATTATGGATTAAACTAACAATAATAACACAATAACTGATGAGCTTTAGAGGTGCCAGTATAGCTGATTCTTTTTCCTTTGGACAGAGTCAGGTTAGCTGTTTTTGTTTGCCTCCACCCTTATTCGAACCAGCTGCTAGCTCCAGCTTCATATTTAATGGGCAGAAATGAGAGGGGTATTGATCTTCTGACTCTTGGTGAGAAAGTAAATAAACATATTTCCAAAACTACTCAAAATGCTCCTTAACGATCTTTCATTCTAGAGATCGAAAGCTTTTATTTTGCTGCTAATGGTCACAGGCTTGTTATCCAGAATAGACTGACTGAGGGGTACAGGCTGGTGAGTAAACAAACTGTTGCCTTTAATAATATTGTGGTACTGATTTCTCACCTATGTGAATAGTGGAACATCTGTTGCAATGACAGCTCACTTGCATATGTAGATAAGTATGCTGCAGTGGCCTGCCATAATGACTGAAGTCAGTAAGTTCCACTCTCCACCCTCTATAAGAGGAAAATTTAGTTCCACACAGACATTTCTTAATGTCTGTTTCATGTAGGTGTGTTTCCTTTCAAGGCTACATCTGAGAAAAGTCAGTTCAAAATCTGTTTTTAGTTCCAGGGAGACGGCGCATTGGTGAGGATAACGGAAATAGTCATTGTGACTTGTTATACAGTAACTGTTTGATTCAGTTCATGGTGAGTTCCTGCAGTTACTGAGCACTCATTCCATTATTTCCACGAACATGGGATGTTTGATGGAGACTGTTTCATTTCAAATGATCGTCCTCCTTTCTGCAGATAACTCTTACATGGGATCACTGGTTGGTATCATGAGCAGGAGAATAGAAATAACTGTGTTTTCACCTTAGTAAATGATACTGCAGCAGGACTAAGCTTCAGTAGAGTCTCCTTATTCCAAGGTTAAAGTCTACACAGTGAACACAAAGAGAATGGAGCAGATTGCTTGTTAAACAGCAGTGATGTTGCAGTGGGACAACAGGCATTGTTCAGCGTTTGCAAACCCCTGCTGATGTATTATGTTCATTTTGTACAATAAGGCAGTTAAAAGTCAGTGCTTATTCCTTTAAGTGAGCTGCGGCCTTGGGCATTGAAGACATCAAAGAATTCAGAACAAGCCAGTGATTTGTTGCATGCTTATCTGAGGACCACACAGACACTTCAGTCCTCTAGATCAAGTTTTCTTTTTATATAAAACTCTGCTGAAGGACAAGCTTAAAATATTGGATCTAGTCAAAGTGAAAACTTTAGTTTCACGTTACATACATCTAATGCTGAATTAGCAATTGTTAGGTACAAAGTACAAATTTAAAACACCATTATAATTATGTTATAAATCACTTAAAGTATGTTAGGCTTAATTGGCTTTATAGGTTAGAAAAAATCATTTGTAAAAACACGTTTGTCCAGTGGGGCGGCACGGTGGTGTAGTGGTTAGCACTGTTGCCTCACAGCTAGAAGGACCTGGGTTTGATCCCCGGGTGCCTTTCTGTGTGGAGTTTGCATGTTCTCCCCGTGTCTGCATGGGTTCTCTCCGGGTACTCCGGCTTCCTC
>JAUMHL010000015.1:8157208-8170146 GCA_032362345.1 Sandelia bainsii
ACTCTAAGATTGTCCGTAGGTGTGAATGTGAGTGTGCATGGTTGTTTGTCTCTATGTGTCGGCCCTGTGATGGATTGCCGACCTGTCCAGGGTGTACCCCGCCTCTAGCCCGATGACAGCTGGGATAGGCTCCAGCACCCCCCGCTTACGAGGACAAGCGGTTAAGAAAATGGATGGATGGAAGTTTGTCGAGTTTGTGGAAAAATCTCATTGGCTGATATAAATGCCTATGCAGCTTGTATTTTATTGTTACCTGCAGAGTGATGGTTATTGCAAGTAGTTACAATTAGTTTTTAATAACTGTAGCGACAGTTGTAATAGCAACATGACAATATGACAACAAGTTTCCGCTCACTTTTTAGTTGTCCAGCTAAACAGTGAGCTGTAGCCCAACTTTTTCATTTTTGGTCATTGTCACAGTCTTGTTTTCAACCACAGCAGGCAGTTGTTTTCATTGGAAAAGCTGTAAAACCTACTGAACACTACCTGCAAACAACAGACAGACTTAGTTTGTAACTATGGTGAACACAGTAATATTTAGCAGTCAGATAATTCCCTTAGTAGGAGCGAAATAGGAGACCAAAACAAGGGCTAAAAGAGAGGATGAAATTAATCTTTAAATACTTGTGTAACATGTGTAAATAAACAACTGTTTGCTGAACACAATTTGTAATAACAGCTTAAAAGAGTAATCCTTGATTTTACTTTGCATTTCTAAAAAACATATTGAAACTTTGCTTGTTCCTGACTCTGGCCTGTTGAATGACAAAATCAATAATGGTGAAGCCAGGGAAAGAAACATTATATTGCCAGTTGTAGCATGAATGATTAGATGACAACTTTTCCTCACTTTTCCATCATGGCTCATTGGACTCAGGTGTGAGTGTCTTATTGATTGGTGATGTCATTTAACTGGTGCAGCTTCTCCCAATGGACTTATTTTATTTATTCTGTTTTTCTACTGATGCTGAAGTCACATTGACATAGGTTGTGTCTCATCTAGTGAGTGTGTGCGAGTGTACACTGTGTGCACTGTTTTTCATGTTTGTTGGTTTTTGTGCTCATTACTCTGGTTACATTTAATGTATTTCATCCATGCAGCACATTTAATCTGAAACATTACTGTAAATAAGAGTTATTAATAGTCTTTTGTTATGTTAATTGCTCACTTTACAGATGTTAATAGTGTTTGTCTAATATTCCCTGTAGGAAAAGGTAGGTAAAATATTTGTATCCCTAATAGTTTATAAATGTGTATAAAATTAGTAAATTAGTTGATTGTAATGTGTAATATGTGCATAGTTTAAGGGAATTTAAGATGTAAAATTTAATTGTAAAAAAGAAAATGACTTTAAAAAAACCTTAGATTTCCAGTTCAGGTGCTAATTCTTGATTGCCACCAAATATAATATACTGTATGTGTTACTGAATGGATTATATTATATTATTGTAATATGTTTTTAATGTGTTGTATGGACTGGTTAATGGATGTTAAGGTAAAAAAAACTCCTTAAACTGGTCAAAAGCCATAAAAACAATCCCTTTATTAATGATTTAAAAGGGCCTTATTTTTTAATTAATGTAGATTAATTAATGATTTTAATATGATTTTGTTGTTGTTCTATGAAATTTAAGTTTTTAACCCTTAAATCTTGCATAATATTCCTTAATATCTTGATATCTAACAGTCCATTAATTTATAGTATCCATTAATTATTCCCTTAAAATTCCATTCAATGTACATAATTATTAATGGTTATATTTATGAATTTGTCATTAAAAAAATGAAGGGATTGAGAAGAGTGTTACATCTTGATATTGAGTGGCTTCCTCATCATAACACAACACCTGTGGGTGTGTTAAACTCATATCACAATCACTGTGTGTCCTGTAAATACCAAATGACCCTGTTTTCTCCTGCTGTTCTGTTACCCACCAGTAGGAGGGGCTGTTGCTGTGGTAATACTAAAATTCACCTTACAGTGGATATTCCAGTGCCCTTTCCTTTGCTGTGTGTAACGGAGGATAGTAAATGCTGATAAGCTACCTGCACACTTAAATTCCCCCACATTGTCTTTCCAGGAAATCTTAACTTCTTGTTGTTCTCCCTCACTCCCACCTATCAGAAACACTAGTATTAGGGCAGCATGATAGTGCCATGATAGCTCAGTGGGTAGAGCACTCATCTTCCAACCCAAGGGTGAGCAGTTCAATTCTCAGTCCTGGCAAGCTACATGTCGAGGTGTCCTTGGACAAGACACTGAAACCCCGTAGTAGCGCTGACACAGGTCTAACAGCTGACCAAACAACAATGTCCCCAAGGGGATCAATAAAGTATCAATTATTATTACTAAGCAATCACAACTTCTGGTTCTTTCATGTTGCAGTACTGCATTAAAAAGTGTTAAAAAGTTACTGACGTAGCAGGTTTGACGTTGTCTGTTTGTGTGAGCCTGCATGTGTTTGTCCTTTGTGTGAACAGGGTGGCTGCAGGGCTGGGACAGTGCAGGTTGACATAGTGCTGAGTTGCATGGGAAAGCGAGTGGTGTGCTGTGTTTATGGACGCAGATAAGCGTGGGGCAAACTGGGTTTGACAGGAGACATCCCAGACAGAAAAACAACGAGATTAGGAGTCACCCCTCCCACTCTTTAGCCCCTCACCCTTCCCCAGCCAGCTGTCCATGAACTCATCCCTTAACTTTACTCCATTTTTCTTCTTTACTTCTCTTCACCCTCTTTACTCTCACTGCTCTGTACCTTTCTTTAGCTCTCCACCTCTGCTATTTTATTCAACACCACCTCCAATTTTCCACCTCACAGACTAATTGTTCAACTAACTGTCTGCTCTGCTCTCACAGACATTTGTTAAATCAATTCATTTTATATCATCATGTCCACTGTTTACTATCTGGGGCTTACTGGTTATGCAATATATTTAACCATGTAACCGTGAATATGTCAGAAGTGCTCTGCACATGTTGGGGCTCAATTCAACATTCTCTCTCTCAAAGGGATCACACTGATCTGCTTTGTAGAGGAGGCGTTGTAAAATTTTTATCAGGTGCAAGCAGAATCTGCTGCTGTTGTCATTCCAGCAAGCCACAGGCATTTCATTTCGTTTGGATGAGGATTTCTTATTTGAGGGATAATACCAAACAATATCACCCAAACCCAACGGCCCATGAATACTGAGGAGAGGTCACAGGCTGAATACAAAATGCCAAAAATGTCACTTACCCATATTATTCTACCATAAAGAGGTCTTAAATTACAGAAACAGTTTATTTTAAAAGTGGTTGTCTCCTCTTATGTTGGAGCCTGGATTAAAGGCTTGTACCCAACCCATGCATTTCTCAGAAATCTGAATAGAAAAAAAGATGAAACAGAAACTGAGAACATCTCATAGTTTTTGAACATTTACAGTAGTTATGTCACATAAAAAGCACACAAAGTTTCCCCTGTTGTCACTGAATAGTAGATGTTCAAAATTATTTTTTTTCAACACTTTCTATTCTGGCTTAAAATTGAAATAATGTTTGCCTTAGAAATTGCTGTTGAAAAATAACTGTGCCAATAAGTCCTTTTAGTAACTGTTCTGTTCTTTCTATCATATTATTATGTTTCAAACATGGAAGATGAATCTATACCGTGATCAGAAAAAATGAAAGCAAAACATTTATAATACACTGATAATTAGGTAAATGACATCATCATGAGGATGTGATACTAAATCCCAAACTGCTACTTAATAGATTTGTGGTTTTCTTGACAGCTCAAATTTTAAATGGGTTTCAGTGTCCAAAAGACTTTAAATAAAACTTTCATGCACTGCAAGATGGAAAGTTTGTACAAAAAATTGTGCTGACTTACAACACTTTTTTCTTTTACCAAAGTGACTCAGTAAAAAATCAAAGGAAGTATAACCATGCAGGCATTGTCAGGATCTAAAATATTCAGTGAAATCGTATTTTGCTATTAGAGGCAATCTTTCTTTATAAAAGCACACAAAGCTGATGTGTTCCTGGTCACTTCATAATTACCTTTAGGTTTTTTTCCTTCCATCCTGCCCTCTACCCCTCACTAGCTAATGACCTTTCACTCTGACAGACAGACAGATGACTCCATTTTACCTCCTCTGTGCAGGTGTCAAAGGGATGATAAAAGACCAGAAAAAGAAATGTGATGAAGAGATGAGGAGCTTAGCAGGACTTGACAGAACACTGTTGGAGAGGAGCGGAGTTGAGAAGATGGATAGATCAGCGAAAAGTAGACAGGAGGGATAGAAGTGTTTGTCACTTTGAACCTGTGTAGCCACTTTCATATAGAGTAAAAAAAACACCGTTGTAAGATTAACTTGCATGCTTGTTCTCCTTTCTCACACCTGCAGCTCAACTGCACAGGTGTAACTGAAAGTATTTCAAATTTACATATAGGCATGTTGGTCATTATTATAAGAATCACTTTAAAGCAAGTTTTTTTTATTATTATTTTATGCACCAGTGAGCTTGGAGTGGCTGGATGAAAAGGGAGATGGCCAATAGATGTCTAAAAAGTTACTTTTCACAGTGTATTTCCTTTCAATTCACACAGTTGAGGTGTCTGTCTGTGTGTCTCTCTCACAGCACTGTCAGTCACCTTACCCAACACGTGAAAACAAAAGTTAGGAAGCTTCAATGCATGTGAACATGTTCCTCGATTACCAGAGAAACCTGGTTTCTCTGAGTAACCTGGTTACTTAAGTGCATGTAAATGCAGTCAATGTGTAATTTCACGTTCACTTGTAGGGACAAAGCAACAGAAATTGTTCACCTACTTTGTAATTCTGCACAATCTTGTGCAGCAATGTTGCATCTTTCAGTTCAACTCAATCAACTTGATGACTAGTTGTTCAATGTAGTTGCGTATTTAAGAGATAAAGATCCTCATATTTCCCTTGCAAGTTGGTGGAAACCAAACCAGGCTAAAGAGAGAGTTAATATTGGACTTACACATTCACAACGATACAAGGACATCTTAGAGAAATAAAGACAAGCGTTGGCACCAGTTTCTGGATCTCTTTCAAAGTCAGACGAGATATGGGATTTCCATAATATTTGCAACAAAGGTTGCAGGTGTAAACGGGGTTATTGTATGGCTGTCAGTTGATTTAATATAAAGTGAAAGGTGCCCTCTGTTTTTGATTGTAGAATCAATATCAACATCTCATTTTCTGGTTTTCCATTTCCCAAGATCCCCAGACCCTGATGGAAGCTGGAGCTACTTAATCAGCACTTTAAGGAAAACACTTTTGCTCCACTGGCTGACAATGAAGGACAATGAAGACAGCAGCTATACCTCTAGCTGTGTGACTGGAGCCCAGTATGAGCCTATATTTACATTTCAGTCAATAGAGTAGTCACTCATCTGTTTGAATGACCTTGTAAAGTCAGTAATCCCTGCTTCACAATGAATAAATACATAAACAATGAAATTTCATGTGCTTGCAGTCACTCACTTTGAAAGAAAGAGGAAAAAAGAGAGAGGTGTGTGACTAGGATTTCAGAGTAGGCTAATTCACTGACTGATAAGTCATTACACTCTCATATAGAGTGCAGGGACTGCTGTTTGTTACTACAGGGTAGTGACACAATTCACATGATACTTGTGCAGCAAACAGAAAGGAAATCAATGTGTCTGAACAATTACTGTGTAACCCCTTACTCTATGTAGTCTAAACTACATGCACTTGACAATGAGTTAACAGAAAAGCTCCAAAACCTGAGCTGCAAAAGCAATCTGTGCAAGCACTGTTTCCGTGTATGAGTGTTTTTTTTTTTTTTACTTCAGTGCTAGTACCAGCTCTGCAGAAAACAAAGATAAAGGGTAAAGTAAATTTGAAAGAGCAAAAAAAAACTCCTTCCAGTGTCTGCTGCCACATGATGTTTAATTCAGAAATGAGTTCAGCTCACTTCACTCTGCAATAGTGATTTATATAGGGCCTGCTTGAACAAATGAGGGTTTTTTTCTCCTCAATGCAAAGAGAAAGACAGAAGGAGGAGAAAGCTATTTGCAATTTGAAGCATCAATAAAAATGCAAATAGTGGGAAACTATTTCTCAGCTGTGACAATGGAGGAGTTGTCATTGCAGCGCCCAAAGACAGCAAGACAGATGGACTCATCCGAATCCTCATCCAGAATTCTTTATCTTTAAACCAAAACACTCAGACTCATAGAGAAGAAGGGAATTCATTTTTCCTGCAAGTGCTGCTTTTTGTAAAGATGATATGTTTTTGTACTCTGCCATGGCTGTGACTCACAGCACAAGAGCAGATGTTGGACTGACCTCATGGTGGAGGTGACAGTATTGATGTGAAGAGCAGGCCGTGGTCTGTCAATCAAGCCATATGTCCTTGAAGAAAAAAATCCTGAGGGACAGGTGTGCTGAAAAAGTCACCACCCGAAGCTCACAGCTAGAACAGTAAACTGATTAAAACAAGATCTGTTAACAAATTTAACGGACAGTGATCAAAGATAAACAATTGTAACTAGGCTTAGCAGACTTGACAAACTTAGATTTTATCCACATGTTGAAGCAGTGAGGTTGTAGAACAAGTAATACACTCTCACAGACAGGAGCAGCTTCTTCCCTACCATCATAGCGCTTATAAACAACATAATCTGTATATTTAACCATATAATCTGGACATGCATATGCCAGTTTGGTACATAGCTGTATATTTACTGTATGTCATAATATTATTATCATAGAATCGTATCATTATTTACTTTGTACACTATCTACATTCTCTACCTGATAATGACTGCGTCTGTACATTACTATGTAATGTGTATAGAAGCACATATCTACCCATTGATCCACAGTGTCTTATCATGTAAAGCAAACTGCCTGTCCATCGACTTCGTATTTTTGTGATGTTACACTGTCTGTGATGTTACTAGAGAGACACCGCCAGCTGGATATAAAAAAAATGTAGGCACGTGTGCATATATGGCCAATAAATCTGATTTTGATTAAAGAAGAGTCTGGAATAGCACTCCTCCACGTTAAGATATGTCCTGGAGCATATTTGTACTAGAAAAAAGTTACATACCCTAGCTTTATAATAGTTAAGACTGGTCTTACATTTTTCCTAATCGTCCCATGACTAAAGAGCTCTACAACACAATACCAGAACAATGCGATTTCTAAACTCAGTATCTCCATGGATCATCTCCATGCTGACTTTTTGCCTGGAAAAAGCAGCTTTGGAAACATTGTGTCTCAGACTTTATTATTACTATTTTAACTTTTAACATTAGCTAATTGTTGTCAATCCAGCAGGGAAAAACAATGGTCACAGGCTACAGATACGTAGATAAGTCTGCTCTTCTATGCTTCTGTCTGAGCACAAGGTCCCCTTGTATTAAAAATTATTATAAATTTAGACCAGAAAAACTGCCTCATTATCATTATAAACTGTTGTATGGTATGTGATAAAGGGCATAGTCACTGAAGCCAAACAAAGCCCACTGGCATCAGTCAGTCAGCTCTTGCAGGCCATTCACTGAGACCTTTTTTTCTATTTTCTGCAAGAACAAGTAAAGTCTAGGAACAAGAATTCACATGTGTAGCTACATGTGACACATATGGAGAAAACAAATCCTGTTTTGTTTTTTTTAAATACAGTCGCTGTATCAGCTTCTGGTGGCAGCGGGGGCAAAGCGAGCAGCTGGTTGAGAACAGCAGGACCTTGAGACAGAAGCATTAAGAAGCATGTGAAGTCAATAAGAGTTTTTCTTTTCCCTGACTTGGTGTTTCCATGCTCGCTGATTCTACCTCTGAGTGGGGTAAGTGCACAGGTAAGCTTGTAGGTTATTGGTCCAGACTGAGATGGAAGAATGTGTTGATCACTTCTGACAAACACCCCAATGATTTCTTTTTTTTTTGTGACTGTGCAGCACGTGTGCAAACACATTCAGGTGTTTGTTGGCTCTTACTGAGATCAAAAGGTAAGTTTCATCCTTGGGGTGCAAAAGTTCTTCACTTATCCTGTTATTCTAAGTCACCTGCCTGCAAAGTTTTGAATATTTCTCTGAATATTATAGTGCTAAGCAGCTTATCAGACATTAACAACAACAAAGTCACGACTCCTACATCACCTCTGAAATATCACGCTGTTCTATACAGTCAAACCTTCCTAAAAAACAGACACACTGAAGCACTCCTGACCCCCAAGGGAGTTTAGGGATTAAACGTAATCACTTTCATTTCCAACACCTTCCTGTCTCTTTCTTATATTTCTTGTAACTTCCTTTTTCCGCTCGTTACTTTTTATTCCCCGGTCTGTGTGAGTGCATTAGCTTATTTACATGTATGTGTGCAAAAATCTGCAGTGTGCATAGACTACAAACCGTCCTGGAAGCTCTACCTTTTTGTGGTCACAAATGCATCTGTGTGGATGTGCATGAGAGAAAGTACCAGTGTGTGTTCTCACTGGTTGGCAGTAATGCAGTAGAGTTTAGGCAGAGTGAATGATCACTCTGTTTATAGGGATTTGATTGCAACCCAGAAACCAGGCCACATTCTCTGTCTGTCAGCTGCCGGCAAGCAGCCTGGCATCAACATTTTACTCCCTGAAACTCTGCCTCTAGTTTTCCCTTTCCTTCTCATTGCCTCTCCCTTCTCTTTCTTAATTCCCACTCCCCTCCCTTTATCAACAAATGTCTTTATTTGTAGCCCCCCACCCCCTTCTCTTCTCTGCTCTGATTTCCCTGGTAACTCAGCAGCAGCAGACGTCCGCCATCTCTCTCCAAAAAAACTAAACAGGCACACACAGTCACACTCACTTGAATACACAACCAAGTGTATAGTTACACATGTGCACTTGCAGACATATACACATGATTATTCCATGTGGATTACCTGGGAATGATGATGGCTGAATGTAATCATTTAAATATTTGTTTACTCTGAGTTCCCAGTCCTCCAGTATGTGGTAACAGAAGTTTATGAAACCAAATTAATTGTGTGTGCCAGCTCCCACAGGACCCACACAACACACTCTGCTCATCACACATTTGTACAGAAGATTGGAATGTTATTCCCCTCTGACCCGAAGCACTGTTTTTCAGTGTGTCTGGAAAAATGTGTGTGTGTCATTTTCTTGGCACAAATGTGTGTTGTATTGAGACACTTCTGGTGTCTTCCGACTGTTTTTGTCTGCATAATTCAAATGTTTTTGTTGCTATTTTTAGGATCCACATTCTTATTTACCCAGCAAGCTTTGCTTTTGTGTGTCTAAATGTTGTCTTATAACACCAAGTAACAGTAAAAATAATTCCAAAATGATCCTGATGATATTCCTGAACATGAGCCAAACAGCACATTGGATGGGACCATCTGGAGAAATTACCCTCATTAACAGGCTCTTTTTAGTTATTTGTCTCAAGAATATTTACAATATATATACAGTAATGCAATTTATGTGTGTATAGCTTAGGAAATATGTTCTAAAATGATTTAACTTATGCAAGTTGTTTTTATCTATTCCTTAATATAATAAAGTAATATACATACTGGCAGCTGTAAGGTCACACAACAGAAATGGGGTAATATATTTGGCTAGTTGAAGTTAGGTTTAACATGGAAAAAGTGATTTCAGACAGATATTTATTTACATTTAATCAAAAGTCTGAAAACTGTCTGACTGTAGACATAATGTACATAACCACCACAAGGTAACTGGGAAAACTGTTGTTGGGCTGTTGTTTCATGTCATATCTCTCCCCCCACCTCTTGTCATTATTGCACTATACACTCAATAAAAATATATAATAAATACAAACAAAATTTCCAATTGAACACTTTGTTGGGAGAACCATAATACTATAATTCACTACTCCTTCCACTTCATCTAAGACTTTTGAATTGCAAACAGCACGATGATAGTCATCCTTTCTACCTGTTAAGAAAGCAAGGCTTTATATATAATGTACTTTTCAAATGAACTCTACAGAGGGCCTTTCAGACATGTCTAAAGGCAGAAGTGTTTATACCTGATCCGACTGGCTGTTGTTGAAGGCGTTGTGAAAAACATGCCATCATAGAAAGGGGCTAGACAAACTGTGTAAATTGCATTCATTATGTTGCCCTCAGTTATACCTATGAAAAGTGAAATGTTAATAATGAAAAAAACAATCTTTAGAGTTCAGATCTTCAAATGTTTACTTTCTCTCCTCAGCATAACTGGCCAATCCCTGTGTGACATGGTGTGTCTGGTTAATTAAAGTTACAAAGATATCAGTATTAGAAAGGTACAATGTGGGCGCTTCAGAAGCTGTTTAACAGTCCAACAAGCTCTTTGTTAGATGTATACTGATACCTTTAAATAAATCAAATTCTTATTATCAAGTGTACTTGTACACATGGAAATCCTGGAAGCACTCTCCCTCCACAGCATCCTTTCTATCCTCTTGTGTTTGCTGCATTTCAAACTCTTAAAGAAGGTGTAAACATGCACGTGAGGAAAGTCTGTCTTGGGCATTTGAACAAAGACCCGAACAAGTTGCCAGAATCAACTGGACTGTAAGTCTGCAGTCCAGCTGATATGACTTAATCGATAAATCATTTCTGCCTCATCTTTCAAAGATAAAGTTGCTAAAAGTGAATTATTTGTAATTAAAGTAAATTATTTGAATGAAAATACTTGTGTTCTTATGTGATTTATCATTACAAAAGAGAATATAAAAATAAGTTTATGCCCATTTTGTCTGTGTTTGTTTCCATGCATGTGATCAGATTTACTGGGATTTAGTGTCAGAGATGTGAAAATACAGACAGCACTTCTGCAGTGTTCATGAAACATACACCTCCATCAAGTTCAACCACATTTCACACACAAACACACACACAGTGGCCATCATCCACTCCTTCTGAGCCAGAAATAGGCATGCATCCCTTCTTCGCTGTCTAAACACAACATTGATATATGAGTTAGCTGTGATGTGTGAGGTTAAGTACAAAGACAGTTGATGCTGACGGCGGCTCATTGTGGATGGGGGGGTTGGCTGGGTGAGCAGGTAGGTAGAGAGGGAGAGGTTAGGAGTGTGGGTGTGCTGAATGATTCATACAAGCTACTCCCAGGATGCTGCTGTACTCAACAACAGCAGTGGGATATGATAGCGCGCGTCTATTGATGTAAAGAGTTTCTCTCTACTCCCATGTTGGAAAGTTCAAAGTTATCGATTCGGCCAAAGAGCTCACTCAGAGTAGGTGTTCCAGATACCTGGCCCACCATATAATATTATTTTTACGCAGCAGAGCAGGACCATCAGTCTGCCTACACAGTGGGATATCACAAAAGAAAACCCAACTCTTCATCCTCAGACTTGCTGCTTTGTTTATTCATCTGCATTGTTCCCCACCTCTGCTGGCCTTTCTTGCTCTTATTCTCACTGCTCCCTCCTCCCAAGACCATGTACAGTGTGAGATAAAAAAAAAAAATGGCAGAGTTGGCTGCAGAGGGTAGGTTGGCTGGATCACTGTTTATGGACGTTTGAGCCCAGTCTCTGAGAAAGGTAATTTCACGCTTGGCAGCATTGACTCCAGTCCCAACATTGTCCCTGTGATTAATTAGGCTTTTTAAATGAACAAACCAGGAGCCAGGTGAAGATGTTAATTATCCCATATTCTATGCAGATAGAATATAGTCATGTCCCTGCAGAAATGGTTAGCACATATATACTGATACAGACACCACAACGCTTGACATAAATCTAACTGCATATGAACATGCAGTCATTTACAAATCTATATATAAAAGTGAAAGTGTGATGTTGAGACATAAAACACATACTAGAAAGTGTAATCTTTGAGTCATTCAAGGAGACAAGTACACTGTGTGCACAGTTATTAGGCAAGTGAGTATTTTAACCATATCATAATTTTTATGCATATATTCCATCTCCAAGCTTTATAAACTTGAATGCTTATTCGATTTAAGCATATCAGGTGATATGTATTTGTGTAATAAGGGAGGGTGTGGCCTAAAGAGATCAACACCCTATATCAACGTGTACATAATTATTAGGTAGCTTCTTTTTCTCAGGCAAAATGGGGCAAAAAAGAGATTTAACTGATTCAGAAAAGTCAATAAATTGTAAAAAAAAAAAAAAAAACGTCTTTCAGAGGGATGCAGCACTCTCCAAATTGTTAAGATATTGGGGCGTGATCATAGAACCATCAAGCATTTTGTTGCAAGTAGTCAACAGGTTCGCAAGAAACGTGTTGAAAAAGACTGGCAAAGATTTGAGAAGAATCAAACGTGAAGCAACCAGAAACCCGTTATCCTCCAGTGCTGTCATATTCCAAAGCTGTAACCTACCTGGAGGGCCTAGAAGTAGAAGGTGTTCAGTGCACAGAGACATGGCCAAGGTAAGGAAGGCTGAAACCCGAGCACCACTGAACAAGACATACATTGAAACGTCAAGACTGGACCAAGAAGTATCTGAGGACCGATTTTTATAATGTTTTATGAACTGATGAGACGAGAGTGACACTTGACAGACATGGGCCCGTGGCTGGATCAGTAACGGGCACAGAGCTCCACTTCGACTCAGACGCCAGCAAGGTGGAGGACTGGTATGGGCTGGTATTATTAAAGATGAGCTAGTTGGACCTTTTCGGGATGAAGATGGACTCATAATCAACTCCCAAACCTACTGCCAGTTTTTAGAAGAGACTTTCTTCAAGTAGTGGTACTGGAAAAGTCTGCATCTTTCAAGAAGACCATGATTTTTATGCAGGACAATGCTCCATCATATGCATCAAAGTATTACACTACGTGGCTAGCCAGTAAAGGCCTTAAAGATGATAGAATAACAATATGGCCCCCTTCCTCACCTGACCTAAACCCTATTGAGAACTTGTGGGCCCTTCTTAAACAGGAGATTTACAGGGA
>JAUMHL010000015.1:8170246-8185385 GCA_032362345.1 Sandelia bainsii
TGTTTTGGTTTATACTAGTGGTGATATGTGGTTAGAGTGCATCTGAAATCTGACTTGCAAAAGTGCGCCCCCCCCCCCAAAATAATTTCACCAGCCGCCACTGATAGTAACAAGAGGTTAAGCCATAAATGATACATCAGCATATTATTAATATTTAATTATTTAATTCCACAGAAAGTAAGTAGTAACTAATGATGTTAAAAATTAATGTAGTGGAATGAAAATACAATATTTTCCTCAGCACTAGGAGTACACTGGCTTGTGCCCCCCCACTAAACCCCCACACCTGTGGCTGAGTTGTATTTAAGTACAGTACTTGAGTAAATGTACTTAATTACTTACCACCTCTGCATTCAATCACACAAATGCAAACTCACTCACACACAGACCACATATACACATATAATGCACCTAAAACATTTATACACAAAACTTACTGTAGATCTGAGAGGTGCACACAGATCTGTACACAAACTCCAACTTAACATCATGCATTAACGCACACTCCCTCTCAAACACTAACAGACTGTGGAATGTAGGAAATAGATGGCGCCCAGTTTTGTTTTCTTTCTACAGTGTGCACATCCCCGTAGGCACATCCAAAGAAAATATTTGTATCTGAAACACTCTGAAGGTTCAGAGAATAATTCATTTCAGAGCTTCATAATGAAAACAGATTTCTAATTCTTCTGACTTAATTTTTTTGGATGGTTGTTTATATAGAATAAACAAATATTCTGCAGCATTCACAAAAAATGGAAGTTGTGAAAAATGATTTTTGGCTGTGTGTATACGTACGTGTGTGTGTGTGTTTTAATACCCTATTGCACTGTTTTGTGTTTTTCCCTCTGTGGAATTTGGTCCTGGCCGCTGGCTGAATGAAAAATAAAGCACAAACAGACGGAGCATGTCTGAGCATGATGTGTATGTGAATGTGTGCACAGGGCGGACATTAGAACCTACGAAGAGATTCCTCAAAATTAAGATAATGTTGAAACAAAGATGTAAACCCAAAGAATAAACTTTGTTTAGCTTGTTCCAACACAAGAACCAGATATAAAACACTGACCACCTGTTTACTTTGTATTAATACAAAGACATTTTAATTGAGGTCTCACAAAACTGTAATACATTTGTAAATATTTGTATGTGACTGTGTGTGTGTCTTGCACACAGGTGACTGCTATTTCCTTTACAATAAGACAAACCTCATTAATAATAATTTTGTGCCTGAAATACACTATAAGAGACACAATGTGTGCATGTGCGACAGTGAAACAGGACATAATACACAGCTCAAAGCCTCTGGAAACAGAATGAAAATATCCATCTAAACAGGATCATTATGCAAAGGCAACAATAAACTGGTTCTGATGATAAACAGACTGTCATATCTCTATACCCGAGCCAGAGGGCAACACACTCCGTGACATCCATCTTCTTTAAGTAATGCCGCTCATAATGACACTGCACATGGTGGGAGCAAAACACACACACTGTACCAACGTACCATCATAAACACACACAAGTTAGCACTCACAAACACACAGTGTTAATATTCTCACTCGCTTTGCCTCTGTCTTGCAAACACAGACAAACACACACAGACACAGATACATACACATACGCTCTCACACAAATCCCTCAGTATTTAATACAACTGTGTAATGCCAGGGGCGAGGCAGAAGTCGTAATCACGAGTGTGTTTAACAGCAGTGTGACAGGCGGATGCTGCTTCAGTGTAAGTAAAGAACATGTAAATAAGCAGGCAGAATTATTCAAGACTGAGACCAGCTCACTCCTGCACCCGCTCAGCTCCAGTCATGCTGGGATAATCTCAGGAATAGAAAGGACGGGCAGTAAAAAAAAAAAGTTTTCCATCGAGGTGCAAACAATTCAAACCCACACTGACTCAACCAGGAGTTTTAATATTCAGCAAATGTGGTTAATTTACGTGACGTGATTGTAAATTCAGGATTTGGTGTTCACAAGGCTGTGGGAAGCTCAAATGAGATGTGGTGAATGGGAGCAGGAGGACGGGAGGGGCAGAAGTATGAGTGTAGCATTAAATAT
Source organism: Sandelia bainsii (assembly GCA_032362345.1). NCBI lineage: Eukaryota > Metazoa > Chordata > Actinopteri > Anabantiformes > Anabantidae > Sandelia > Sandelia bainsii. The sequence goes on from JAUMHL010000015.1 coordinate 8,172,320, forward strand.
GATCAAATAATGATTATAAAAAAGAAAAGAAGGGAATATTGCATTTTTGCAGCTTTATTTGACATTTTCAGACAAAGAATGGGTTGGCATGGCTAGCATACAGTAATACTGTACTTGGTCATGGGCAGAGTTCGTTGACATGTATGTGTCTTCTTGATTACATGCATGTAATGGGTTACATATAACAGGAACATAAATATGGTAATTTATTTCCAGTATATTCCATATAGATCATATTGTAATTTAAAACTCTCCATACAGTTTATTTATACAGTATCACCAATTACAGTTAGTTCATCCTATGTATCTGGGTTGCAACTCTCTGTGTGATGGCTTTCTTTCTCTCAATCAAAAATATTTTATAGATATATTTATCCTCTGCCATGTTTTCTGGGAATAATTGGACATGTTCCAATGTTTTGCTTGAATACATTTATCAATAAGATATTAGGATATGCTGCTTACTTGATGGCTTATTATATAGAAAAACAAGCACGGCTGTGTCTTTAGAGGAACAGGGTTAACAACCCCATTATACAGTTAGGCCCGGAAGTATCTGGACAGTGACAATGAGTTTTTATGATTTTGTCTTCACACACCACCACAATGCATTTGAAATAAAACAATCAAGATGAGATCAACGTGTTGACTTACAGCTTTATTTTAAAAGGTTTCACAAAAATATGGCATTTACCATTTAGAAATTACAGCCATTTTAATTAGACCACCGCCATTTTCAGGGGCTCGGTAGTATTTGGACAATTGACTGAGGAGATGTTAATTGACCAGTTGTTGTCCATTACCTCGTTTCTTCAAGACAAATGAAGCAGGTCAAATGTCTGGAGGTGATACCAGGCATTGAGTTGGCATTTGGCAGCTGTTTGACTGGAGCTACCAATATGTAAAGTTTATGGAGATCTCAATGCAAGTGAAGGAGGCATTCATTAGTCTGAAAAAACAACATAGCTCACTTTGTCCGATTACTATTGAGCCCCTTAAAATTGAGGTACTTTGCTTAAAATTGCTGTAATTCCTAAACACCTTAAAATAAAGGTGAAAGTCTGCACTTCGATTGCATCTTGATTGTTTTAAATCCATTTCAAATCCACTGTGGTGGTGTATAAAGGCAAAATCATAACAACTCTGTCACTGTTCAGATGCTTCAACTGTATAGTATGAAACTCATAATCAGTTCTTAGTGGATTACTAACAACTTTATAGCACATTACTAATTAAAAAGGATCCACACTAAACACTGGCACTTTACTTGAATATTTCCATTTTACACTTCTTTATACTACACTACATTTATTAGACAAAGTTAGCTACCAGTTACTTTGCAGACTCCGATTACTGAATGCTCAATATTTATCCACTTATAAACTATGGTCTCTTGTTATGCATTTTACTGACAGTATGTAAAATAAGTATAATTACAAAATTCTCCTATGTAACATTTGTGCTGTGTAAACATTAATGCATTAATAGTTAGAATGCAGTGGTAAAAAGTCAATATTTCCGAAATTGTACATTTTATATATTAAATACATTTAAGTTTGGTACTTTAGGTATATTTTGTTGCAAATACTGAATGAATAATGTTTACTTGTTGTATCACCTGTGTTACTAAACACTGTGTAAACGAAACAATTTGACTATCTCTAGCACTGGCAATAGTTAATAAAGCATAAAAGACATGACTTACAACTTAGAAATGTTTATAAAGGGTGACTTGACTCCGGATAAGTGCTACAGCTTATGGGAAGATAAATAAATGGATCACACTAGTCAGAAAGTAGTACACAAAAAATTTTATGGTTATAACTTTTTTTTAATTGCAAAGACACATTTCTTGAAATGATGCTCTGTTTCATAAAACTTTAAACACAAACTGCCAAATTCTCCACTCAAAACCATGTAATGTAAACCAAACATTACCTTCAGACATCAAACAAAAACTTACCAATGGCCCTTATCTATCTTGAGGTTGTGATTGGTGTGTGAACACTTTGACTCTCAGTGTTTCTATCTGGGGGATTGTGTGTTAATTGGATTCCAGCTGTGATGACATGAGTTAATAATACTGAATGCCAGAGCTTTCTGAATGACCTCATGGTGAAATCAGTGATGTATGAAGGGATTTGTATGTGAAATTTTCCACAAAACGTTCAACAAATCTGAATCAAATGTGAAACAGGGAAAATGTGTTTATTATGTTTATGTCTTTTGGTAGATGGCGTCATGGTTTGGGATGTTTAGTTATTAGACCCAGTTATAGTATGTGAGTAATCAAGAAAACTGTAGTCTGTGTAGCTGGTCAGCCTGACTTTTCACCATATGTGAAAGCTGTGAACACCTGACATAAATTATAAGTTATGGAAAGGTTTCAGTATGAGGATGAGCGCAGGTTCTTCAGAGATCCACAACCCACTGGGAAATCACGGAAGCTGAAACTGTGGGTAAGCACACAAGCAATTAAAGCCTGACTAAACACACATCACATCATCAACCCAAACCACTCACAGTGAAAATATACCATCATCTTTTACCAACCTCATTTGCCATCAGCCACAACCGACTGCTGTTTTCACACCCCCAGGGCCTCCTGATTGGGCTGATCTTACTCACTGAGCTTCATTTGAGAAGCATGTGGGAATCAGATATGGTAGCTTACCAAAATTGCATCCAGCCAGTTTTTTTTCTGTGCCCTGTTACCACAATAAACATCTGTAATAACAAACTGCCTGAGAAATTGCAGCGGAACATGAGGGGCACTGGTGGAAAAAAGCCCACCGTCAGTTTTTGGTGGAGCCAGTCTTATGTTGTCTCTGGAATATGTCTCTCTCTTCAATCGTATTTGTGATTAGTCAAAACATGTTCGACAGATTCGCCCCTGGGAATCACATAAATACGCCTGACAAGTTGTTTCGACTGCATTAAAGAAGAAAAGGAGCAGCAGAGCTCAGTGCTGACCACCAGCGGTAACAACGCGAGAAGCAGCGTGAGCCACCAGGAACGGTTGATCTCATGGTTGTCCTACATTTACACTGTCTTGTAAATGAGGCAGTGTGGTGCTTTGTACATTTGAAATTGTCCAAAACGTCATAGAATAGTCAAATTGCTTGTGGAATAGCAATAATCCAAGTTTCACATGATTGCACTGTAGTTACAAATTTAATAGTGAAAATAAACAATTATCTATGCATTTAAATTATTAAGCGTTGTGTTTGCTTTTCCTGAAACTGTTTGCTCATTTAATAGCCTGTTTGATTCAGTGCAGTTTCTGTACTGTCATTGGCAAAACGCTGCTTGGATAATTCTTTCTCAATTAATTTTTAGCATATTTAGGATCTTTTATATTTTCAAAATGGGCCTATACCCTGCACTAAATGCATATGATGCTAAATAAATACTGTATATTTTGTAATGTGCCTACATTTCCCAGCTTCTCAATACATTTAAAAATACATGGTTGAATGCAAGTCCAAAAACAATAAACTGGGCTACACATTTTTTCAATTCAATTCAACTTTATTTATATAGCGCCAAATCACAACAGAAGTCGCCTCAAGGCACTTTACATTGTAAGGTTTAAGACCTTACATAATATAAGTAGAACACTGTGAACATTTGCACACAGATGTTTGTTGGCTTATCCATTGGTAAAATGATATAAGATAAGGATAAAAACATATCTGAAGATTCTCAGTTATTCAGTTGAGCTTATCTGGAAGTTGAGTCTTGGCAACTGGACTTATTTCGTTATTTGAAACATTTCACTACAGATTGTTAAATCAACAAATACAATCTAATATTGAATGTTAGCATTAAATTGCATCCTACTCTGTTATCCCCATGTGTGGCTAATGTTTGAATGATTGTGTCAGTTGTCAGGCGTTGGTTTACAAACTTGAATATTAATTTCTATATTTCGTTTCGTTCTATTTTCGTCATGTAATTTAATTATATTTTAAATTTTTCTTTAATTAATTAATTTTAATGTATCTTTTATATATGTAGGTGTACGCAACGGAAGTGACGCCCCTCGAGTCTCGCAGACCTGAGGTCCCTAAACGTGAGGTCGGCGGTTGGACCCTCGACTGGGCCGATGACGCGGCCGTTGGGAGTGAACCAATAAATTAAAGAGACTCTCCCTTTCACCCGGTTTTCAGAGAGAGGGAGCGAGCGAGGTTGAAAAGGTAGGCTTCGCGCTGCATCCTGGGTACATAACTCCATGGTGATGCAGTGTGTCTGTGTTGTGTAGACTGGAAACCAAAGTAAAGTAAACGGGGGAGGGTCAGCTACGGGGGGGGGGCGCTCGAAGCGAGTTATAATGCGTCTTTCACGGTGTTGAAGGGTCTCAGTGAACAATGAGCCAACTTCGGTCGTCTCGAAGCGGAATGAGACACTCTTAAACCCCGAAAGCGAGTCCTTCTTGACGGGGGAAAGCGAGAATGAAGAAGCCGAGCTCCCCGCTCCCTGTTGTCGGCTTGACTGGGAAATGGTAGCGTACTATAGGAACCGCACTGGGAAGGAACATGGTCGAGAGGAGCAGCAAATTCTTGTTGATCGTCATCGGATCCGTGTGTTTCATGCTGATTCTGTATCAGTACGTGGCCCCCGGGGTGATCAATTTTGGTTCCCCGCACGGGTATTTTACGGAGGAAGACGAAGGGGACATCTTCCCCACTCCGGACCCCCACTACGTTAAGAAATACTACTTCCCCGTCAGGGACCTGGAGAGGACGATCGATTTCCAAATCAAAGGAGAGGACGTGATCGTGTTTTTGCACATCCAGAAGACTGGGGGGACTACCTTCGGCAGACACCTGGTCCAGAATGTCCGTCTAGAGGTCCCATGCGACTGCAGACCGGGGCAGAAGAAGTGTACCTGCTACCGGCCGAACCGCAAGGAGACCTGGCTCTTCTCTCGGTTCTCCACTGGCTGGAGCTGCGGCTTGCACGCCGACTGGACGGAACTCACCAACTGTGTGCCGGGGGTCCTCAACAAGAAGGAGAACAAGCAGAAAAATCTAAGGTACAAGTGGAAAGAGTTTGGTTTATTGACTGTAGACTATGTGGAAGTCCAAGTGTGAGATTTAGATTATAATAGGTGGTTAAAATATGTCAAAAAGTTTTTGACATATTTTGAATATTAGGACAGTGACATGTTTAAAGCAGACTACTGTGTGATAGTGGTATCATAGTATTAGAGTATTTACCCGAGGAACCCCGAACACTATTAAATCTGGAACTTGTCTGTCTATAGGATAAAATTTAAATAAAATAAGTACTCTAATTTGTTTAAGTCAAAGTTACTTAATGAATAACATTTTCTATTTACTCTTGTTAGTAGGCTAATAATTCTTTATGTCTTTATTGTGTTTATTAAAGGAGAGGAAACTGTAATGAATGTAATGTAATGGTACATTTTAAGGTATTTCTCCACTCAAAACATGAAAGCTTTACAAGTACAGTGTTATTTTCGTTTCTCATTCATACCATAAAAATGCAGTGATGCCTCAGCAGATAAAGCATAACAAAAGGTACAATGTTGTAGTTAACTGAATACCACAAACGCACCTTCCTTACAGCACGCTAATGGGTAGTGTCTCATTGGTCCCTTCGTAATCTTAAATCCTAGGTCTTTCTCTTTACAGGGAGGGACTGAATAATGGCATGGTTTAAAATAGAATAAGAATGGAAAGGTTTATGCACATCCTCCTGAAATAGCTGGCCAACAATTGATGTTGAGAGACAAATGTTGATTGACATTTCAACACGGTGCTGTCACAAATGCCACAGGTGCTCAGCAGTTCATCTGGCAATTGTTGATAGGTGCCAATATCAGGGCGCCGTCCCACTGAATCACACACTGAGATTCAGCTGAATCAATTTCACGTAGGGGAGTGTAAGACATCCAGGCAACATTTCAACTAAGTAATAATCCCTAACATTGTCTGTGAGCTATCCAGACATGATGCGCATTCTTATTAAGTTATAGCCCATTTCTTTTCTGCTCCTCCCTATTGTTGTTGCCAACATATTGCATCCCTCACCCAGACATATTGACGGCTGTATCAACTTCCATTTCACTGCACCCTTGTGGTTAAAGTGTATGCTCGTTGAATGGCTTATGTGTCTTTGTATTGCCTGAGCTTGTTCAATGTTTAATTTTAGTTGTGGATGATCAATAGGACAAAGGGGGGCTAGACATATGTGGGAATTTAAAGAAAGAAAGAATGAAGTGTTTTTCGCCTCTCTGCCGATCTGTCTGCCAGCGAGACGTGGTGGAGATGTCAGGCCGGCTGCTCTGCTTCCCATGGCTGTTCAAACTGGGGATCAGAGCTGCAGGCTGGGCAGGGCTGGGTTAGGCTGGGCAGGGCTGGGTTGGGCTGGGCTGCTAGGGGGGAGCGAAGGACCCTGCGGGGGTTTGGCTCCACTCTAATCCGGGTGATTATTACCGCTGGGACACACACACATACACACTAGCCTTGGTATTTGCTGCTGGCGTCAGTCCTGACTCCCGTGGCTTCCCTCGGTCATAGGTGATAACATGTCCAGCCGTTCTGTATGGTGAGCTGAGATATCACAGTGGATGCAGGATAAACTGCCTTTCATCACTTTGTGAGCACTGTTTCAAAGCTTAAACATGTGTGGGTGTGTATTCATGTGTGTTTCTGTATTTGTGCACATCTGAAGAGGCCACAAGAACAGAAAGAGACAGGAAGGCACAGTAAGTTAGAGAAGTCTAGATATGTATGCATGAGTGTGAGTGCAGCAGAGATGATCTCTTGCCTCTGGTATAATCAACTATCATATCATTCCTGACAGAAGGAACAAGGGACTATAAGCTTAATAGCACCCTGAAGAAAACAGTGCTGCCCCATATTACACATGCTTCACTTCCACAGAGAGAAGTGAATCCCTGCAACAATAAACTTTGAAGAGAAACTAGAAGCACAGTCCCTCTCTTTCTCATCCTGCAGTAGAAGTGTGGTTAAGAGGCCAGAGAAAGTGTTAAAAAGATCATCTGTACAGAACAGTGGTGAAGGATTTCCTGGCGCGGTGTTGAGCGCATAGCTTTCAGATCAACTGTGCGTATTGTCAGTGTGGTGGAGTTAAACAATCTGTAACTCCAGACAGTGGTGTGACAGATTTAAACGGCTGACACACCACATACCTGCCCACTTTGTGGAGAAGGTGGTTTGGAGTTGCATCGTTAACGTTGAAGAGTAGAAATGAGAGAACCGTCTATCCAGAAATCTCTGACCAGGCAGAAGCAGCAGCAGCAGCAGCAGTTCTAATGGTGAGATCCACCATGTCTCTCTGCAGCTGTGTTCTCATCCAGTTGTCAAGTAATTTTAACACAAACATTTCAGATGCTGCAAAAATCAAATGTGGATCCAAGCACATAAATACGCCTTCTGAATGACCAAAAACAGGGAAACATGGAAAGAGTCAAGAACAGCTGAATAAATGTAAGAATTGTTCAGTGGTATTCATATTGACATTAACTGCATCTTTTGCTTTAACTCAAAGACATGTGCCTTTAGGGCTGTAAATGATGAGGAATTTTTCATATTTACTTTACTTGTTTTGTCCAAAACCCAAATATATTAGTTTACCTGCACAGAACAGAAAGACATCAGCAAACATTAACAATAACCAGTTATTAATATAAAAAGCTACTCACTATGTTGTTTGTTCTGTTAATGACCTTGTAATGTGACAAGTTGCTCTTTAAATATAAGAGAGAGACAGTTTGACATTTGAGAGATTTTAAAAAATGTTGCTGAATGTCCAAAGCCAATATTGAACTGTTGTGTACTGATATTGTAACCTTTTTACAGTCATTTGTATTTTTGCTGTATTATTTATTGATCCTACAGATGGCTCAGTGTTGCTATGTATTGCACTGTTCAAAACATTTCACAAGAGCATGAAAACATTTTGAGGAAATTGGATTGAATATTGTGGGTTTTTAAAAAGAATCAGTGCATCATAAATTGTGGGAGAAAAATGCTGTGATGGTTTAGGCTCAGTTCGGTCTGGTGACAGATGTGTCAGCTTTAGAAGAGGGCGCATTAAGAAAGAGCAAGCGGCAGTGAGATGAATGGTTGGTAATAGGGGAGACAGGTCTGTCTTTGATCGGTGATGAGATGAGATCGAGATGAACAGTGGCATTGTGGGAGAAAAGAAATCACATACTCAGCAGAGCACCACTCTGAGAGAATTTGTCATTTCCCACCTCACCACCATCACTTTTAATGTTCTTCACTGATCCCATGGGACACACATGGAGTACACACACACTGAGTGTATGAAACAAACATGCAGATCTGATTCCAAGGCCTTAGATATGGTGCTTCTAATTGGTTAAGGAGGTTCCTATCACTTTACTCAAATTAGACCCACCCTTTCAGATGGGGGATGCCATCTGTCCTGTGCATGTGTGTACGTGTGTACATCTTCAAGATTGTGTGTGAGCGTTTTTAATCCTTGTGTGTCACAGAGCGTCTTAGTAAGTGAAGTGATGGGGCTAATTTTACTGCCTCTATCTCGGTCCTCTCAAATCATTCTCTGTTTTTTCTCTCCATTTCTTTCTCTCCCGCCTCCTGCTCGTCCCCTCTGCTTGCCTCTAAAGCAATTTTCCCTCCCTCTCCTTCCATCCTTTCCTCTCTCCTTCCCTCCATGAGGGTGTCACTCTCTAATCAAACAGCAGGCTTGCTTTCCGCTTGGTGGCTTTATGGCCGGGGGCTGTCTCTCTATCTCTCCTTCACTTTCTCCTCTCTCCTCTCCTCTTCCCTTCTCTCCATTTCTGCCCCCTCGTCTTTCTTTCTCTCCTTTGGCATCTTTCTCTTCCTCTCCCTCTGAGCGTGACTACTGCATTAGAGGAAATGTCTTTTCATGGAAGATTTGCTGCAATTTCCAAAATGGCTGCTTTGCCTAATGGACAACTGCCTTGGTTCTAATGAATGATTACATGTATAACTATGAGGGAAAGGGGAGGAGAAGGGAGGGGGCAGTGGACGGTGGGGGCAAGGAGAGGAGTAGATGGAGGCGATGAAGAGTAATATGAGGAAGAGGATGGGATGAGTGTGGGACAACAGGCGAGCTGTCAGGGAATGACTGAACACATAAAAGATGGAGGGGTGAAAATGTTTAGTTTCATTGCTGGGGAGGGGGCTAGTAAATTAGCACGGTTGTCAAGCACTGAGCATTACTCTTCTTTCAATAGGTCTGTTTCAGATTCACAGCACAAATCACTGCATTCTAAGATGGTTCTTTGTGTGTGTGTATGGTGTGAGAGCGGATGCGTGTGCATGTGGTAACCCAGCATGGTGCCATCAGCCAGCCAGCCAGCCAGCACAACCCAGAATCCAGATGAACTCCAGGAAGCTGCAGAGGCAGCCTCGACTGATTGGCATTTGGTACAAATGTGTGTGTCTATATGAGAGCATGCATGCACTCATGTGTAGCCAGGCAGGTCGGTGTTAATCCAGTCAGATTACCCGGGTTTAAGTGTTGGCGGCCAGGCACTCCAAAGCCGGTTACATCCGCTCATCCTGCGACTGCACCACATTCCAGTATTCCTAACAAACATTCCCACATCATTCGAGCCACTTATTATAGGACAACTGTACTTCTGTTACTAGAAACTAGAGTCTGATTGGCTTTATGAGTGGTGATGTACAAGTTGGAACCCAGTGCGCTAAACAATCAAGCTAGTCATGATAGGAATAACAAATAATTTAGTAGATTATGAGATTCTTCAGTTAAACCTTGACTCACATTGGTTATTATGATAATCAGCTTTGTGTCATCTACAACACCAGTATGTTGTTTCACTGCAGCACATAGTTTTATCACTACAGATGTTCAGTTGTCAATAAAGCACTATGCAGCGTTGTTTTGGGAACTCTATAAATATTATTATTTCTACATTGGTGTATGATTAACCAAAATGATATCTATCTCAAATTACAGGTTTAACTTCAACACTATATCATCCCTCCGATAGCAGTCAGACAAGTAACCCTGCCCTTCACAATATAGTGAAAGAATGGTCGACTCGCACGCAATCTCACACATAAAAGGATGAGATGTGGCCGCTGTGCGTTTTCTTCTTCAGTAGCTCAAGGTGGTGGTGTTGACAAGCCTCTCTCAGCTACGTCACTGCTTTCTCTCCACTACAGGAGTTCAACTAAGGTTCAGCTTTATGTCACCATGATGCATAACAATTCAGAGTTGAGAGATTTCAGCTCAAGAGGATCTGTGGATATCTCTATCAGGCCCCTTACTGCACACACATGCATTAGTTTGAATCCAGCGGTTTGCAGGTGTTTTGCAGCAGATAACTATTTTGCTGTAGTTGCTCATGAATGCGGAGTGGCCTTGTTGTGGTGTTGGCCAATTGTTGGAGTTGAAAAGTGTCTGAGTAAAGTCTATAGATTCTTGTATTTGTAGGGGAATCATGGAATTGAGCATTAACTGAAACTGTCCAGAATGCAAACCAGTATGGTCAAGCTGAGCTAAGGATGTTGCCTCCATTGATTTGCCCCGGCTGTTTCACCTCAGTGCTTTGCAAAGACAGGACAAGGCCGGGGATCCACTTGACCGCTGAGCACTGTCTCTATTGGTGGTCTGTGAAGGGTTATCTTTGTTCTGCCTGCAAGCCTTCATTATTGATTAGCCATTATTGATCAGCGAGGGTTTTTCATTGATTGATAAAACCCGAATAGCGCCAACATAGAGCAGAACAACTGTAGATGCAATAATAGTGCACAGAGAGGAAAGAGAACAGCAAAGAAAAGCATGAGTGATGTGTTTCTTAATCATTACACGGCCTATGTGACTCTGTGTGTCACTCTGTCGCTTCCACCCTCTGCCGCCGACTGTCAAATGTCAACCCCCGCTGCCACCACCACCAAAGTGATTCTGCAGTCCTGTGGACAAATAACCGTGCGGTGAATGATTAGCAGACATTTCTATGGCTGGTAATGAGGGCCGCTACGCTGCAGCAGCTCCGCCAACAGGATTACTTCCTTGATTAGCCTAGCCTAGCATTAGCTTTGCTAGCAAAAAGTGACTGATTAGTGGGCATTTCTGTAGTGGTTAATGAGCGGTGCTGCTGAATGCTATGGTATGCAGTCCATGAGAATGGGATTACAGGCAATTAATCAGACAAGATGCGAGCTGAAGTCATTAGCCGGCCCCACGGCAAAGTCAGTGCGTCTGTGGCTGATCCTAGCTCCTGGTTTCTAAATCGGGTTTGGCCTTGTCTCTGTCTTCTTGTCTCTTGCTACTTAATAACCCTGAGTGTCTGTCTGTCTTTCTTTGATGACACTCCTCTTTCTTCTTTTTCCTCGTTCACATCTTCTGAGATGGACAAGGACAGAGAGAAAGAGAGAGAGAAAGGCATCCCAAGGGGCTGCTCTCTGCATCCATTAACGGTATTGTCTTTTCATGTTCTTGGATGTGACAAGTCCAGACAGGATGTGACCCGAGAGCTTCTCCTCATTTATTTGTAAACAAACAAATAAATGCATCAATTTTCTGAATGCGTGCGTTTATGAATAAATACATCTATTCATGAAGTTGATGTGTATCTGTGGGAGTGTGTTTGTATGTGTGTGAGTGAGAGATGGCCAAAGGAAGCATGTGAACGTAGAGGAGAGGCTGACAAGCGTGGTAATTGAATTGTGGGAAAAATGCAAATCCTGTAGTGCCTCTTTGAATTAAGGGGAGGAGTTTTAACTGACTGGGACTGTTTTCCTCTACACACATACACACAGTAGGCTAACTTTTACCAAATCCCCAAAAGAGAATGAATGATAGCGTTGTGTCTGTATCTTTTTCTCATCATGCCTCTTTTTTTCCAGTCAATCATGCCATCCCAGGACTTTACTGTCTTTTGTTTTTGTGCATGTGTGTGCATCTGTGCATGTGAGGCTCCTGCCAGAGGAGCTAAAGTCCTGATGCCATTCATGGAAAGTCAAGAGTGAAGGAAAAAACAGATTCCTCGTTCAGCTGCACTTGGCTTGTCTGCTTCGCCCTAGGGCAGAGCTGTAGATCACCAGAGTTGCTCCTTTTTGAAGCTGCACACGTTTGTTTGTCTGTCTGTGTGTGTGTGTGTGTTTCTGCTTTCATTTGTTCATTCAAGCAGGCGTTGCATGTGTCTGGGTGGATGCTGTGTGAATGTGTGGCCTGTGTTATCAGTGTTCACACATCTGTATGGTGATACAATGTGTTTGTGTATCTTAAAGCACAGACTAAATATATCAGTGTTTCTTACATTATGCCTCTGTTTTCCTGAAAGATATGAAGAAAATATATAAATAATTAGTTTGAGAGCAATATTCGTACTGTCAAATGAGGTGTAATTATTTCCTATTATCTCCTAATTTTGATGCATGAAGAATATAATAATTTCAATTAAATTCTTGATGTCTGATAAATACTAACATTGCAGATCTTACATTTATACATTAAGCATGTGAGCAACATGCAAAAACTTTTCTTTCCCTAAATAGAAGATTGTGGGAAGTGGTTTTTACTTCCGCTTCATAGTGGTGCAGGTTTCTCTTCTGTTCTGTAAACAGTACAGACTTAAACATGCAGAGAGCATATGAAACACAGCTGCCATGAGTTCTCGTTTTGTTGTTCGGCCAATTCATTGACTTAATGGTAATTAACTACAGCGGACCAAATTTGCTGCTGACAATTCTTTATAGCTGGCAAAATTGTTACCAACTTTACTTTCACTAAAATTGTATTACATGTTGTTAACACAGACTAATTAAAATGGATGTTTTTGGATGATGGATGATTTTCAAAACTCGATTTAGATATGAAAATTATTAATGAATTTGTTCTTTCTCACGCCACACTAACTACACATCATCCCTTCGTAAGTACACACACACACACACACACACACACACACACACACAAACTCTTGTGTAAGCAGAGCTGGTCAAACAAGAGTTAATTCAATTCAATTCAATTCATCTTTATTTGTATAGCGCCAAATCATAACAAAAATCATCTCAAGGCACTTTAC
>JAUMHL010000015.1:8185485-8209421 GCA_032362345.1 Sandelia bainsii
GAATGTTAAAGTCACCCACTATAATCACTTTATCTGTACTAAGAACTAAATCAGATAGAAAGTCTGAGAATTCAGTTCAGAGTAAGGGACAGGAGGACGGTATACAATAACGAATAAATAAGTCACCTCACATGGAAAACTAAACACAGACGATTGTTGGAGTCAAACTTAACAGTTAAAAAGTAGGACAGGCCTCTCTTGTGATGATACTAAAGGGCAATTAAGCAAAATAGTGTCACCCCGCTGAATAAAAGTCAGTGTCAAAGCTAATCCAGTTATCCTATTCTTAGTGTCTATTCTCTACTCTGCTTCCTCCTCCTCTTCACCTGGCATGGCCCTGTAGATCTGAGCCAGGAGTATGTAGGTTTCACCTTCCCCCCCCCCCATTCCCTTTCTCTCCCCTTGCTTCACTCTTTCAGTCTGTCAAAAAAACTTTCACATCTTCGTCGTCCCTGCCACCATCCTGTCGTTTTGGTTTCTCAACGCGTGTCAGCTTCCTCCAGAGAGAGGAAGTGATGTGTCAGGAAGTGCTTTTATCCGCCAGTGATCTGATCTGATGTGAGATTGAGACAAACACAGAAGTGTAGAGCTCTCTCTCTTTTTTTTTCTTTCTCTTCCTCTTTCTCAGGAACTGTACGATGGAGGAGTTCTCTGTTTTTTTGTTAGCTGTGACTGTTTTTTCCTTGTGTGCACAGCCAGAAAAATCTTGTGGTCTTGGGGTGATTGCCAAATTACAAAGGGAATACTTGAGTGTGGGTCTTTTCATACCTGTTCAGTGCCTCAAGTCCTTAAAAAATCTGCAGTGAAACCTAATAAGAGAAGTTCAGGAAATAATCTTCCAATAAATCACTAGTTTAATCCCTTACGATATGTAATGTGTCTACCGTCAACCTTGTATTGTCTGTCAAACTGTCTTTAAGAAGGAATCTAAACCTCCACCTGCTCCCATTTTTTTATAGTCTATGTTAGGCTGTCAAAAAATGTAGAAAATCTATTGGATCACTTTCAGGAGCTGCTGTGCATACAAAGTATGCTATTGTGACATTCAGAAGACTGGTACATGAGAAAGATACAAAATACATCAATATTTCAGATTTTGCCTTGGGTTGTCCTAACAAGTACATAGATTGGCTGTTTAAGTTTAATAGAAATGGAAAACCCTATCCCACTGAGGCTAGACTATATCCATTTTTGTGTCTCTGCCTCTGAGTGTTATAGTAGTTAAACATGCAAGGACAAGGCTAATACACATTCATCAATATCTAACTGGATATTTTCAGATATTTTGTCGATTGAACCCGAACATTTATTTTGAAGTGTATTTCATATTTGGTAATCAAGATGAGGTAGTGAGTTCATCAGTGGACGCTCCCTGTCCCTGTCCTACTGAAGAGATTATGAGCAGTCTGTACAAGCCTCAGCCAAAGTCATGTTCACTCAAACCATGTAGCAGGATGCACTCATTGTGATTTAAATTTCAAAAAAGAGCCCACAGCCTACTACTACTACTACTATGTGAGGCTGTAATGCGTCAAGCACTGAGTGAATAAAAATTTGGTGCTTGATGAGAAGGCATTTGAATTATATTCTAAGAGTTCCTGAGAATTTTCACTCTGAATCACACATCAAACTGCTGCTCTTGCTTCAAGAGAAGACAGGTGTTCACTAAAGTCAGTAAGAATCATCTTCTGGGGACTAAATTATTATTAATTAGTGGAGATATTCAAGTCTAGATGTGGTGCACTGTCCAACTGACTGACATCACCGTCCCTACAGCCACGCTGCTAGCAAGCCCGGGCCACCCTTCCATGACATGATATCAGGAAGATGAAAAAGTTCTCTGACATGTCAGGCCGTCAACCTGGAAAAAAAGATTCATGCTCATTTTCTGTCTTGAAATAGAAGAGTTGTTTTTCACTTCTGTCAAACTAATTGGTGGGAAAGCTGATTGTCATGGTCAATGGCCTCCAAGAATAACTTGAATGTAAACAAGTAAACTGATCTTCAACAAGAAAAACTGTGAATAGAAAGCATTATACTGGCAACGAGAGAAAGTCAACTTCCCATTTAGATATGCAGACGTTCATCATACTACCGTAGTTAGTGCCTCTTCCAAGTCCCCAAAAAGGTCCTACAATGTGTCTTGGTCTTGGTGGATAAATTACTAAGCATTATCTACCACATTGACTAGTTTTTGGTTTTTGCTTGTTGTCAAAATGTGACTTGGCGGAGTATATGCTGCTTTAATTACACATACAGGACAAATGAAGCCAAAACAATGACTGTCCAACAGCCTTCTGAATGGCTGCCTGTCGTACTGCTGCAATCTAAATTTCATATTCTCTGTGGCAAACAGACATGGATGCTGGTGTCATTCTTAGAAAGCCAAGAAATTGTTGGTGATACCTCATCAGTTTCCAACAAATGTCACCCTGCCACAAAGAAGCCTTTAAGCACTGATAAGCTTTCAGAAGTGAATGTGTCGTTGTGAAGCAACTTGTGCCCAGAGATGATTCCCTTAGTAAATTGTGTAAGAGTTTCTGTTTATTTTAAGCTTTCTTTAACCAGGGAAGTCAATTCAAAACAAATCCTTAAGTACACTGAACTCCTATCAAAGGCAGAATGCTTATTCCTTATTTAGAGGACAGTGACAGAGTGGGATTAAACAGAAAATTAGTTAAAAACACGTAGTTAGCACATTTAAACAAAGAAAAATACAAGGGACGCAAGATTAAAAGACTAATCATATAAATAATTAATAATAATAATAATAATAATACTACAAGATCAAGAAAACCACTGAAACTAATTAAAGTGGTGTAGTACTGTTAGTGTATTGCTTCAAGAAATCTATTCCATATGCAGTCTGTTGTTTCTGTGGGTCCATAGCAATAAAAGAAGGAGAGTAGAGGCATTTGAGACATAAAAAGCCAAAGACCACGACGCAGCTTGTGTAGTCCACAGGGTCTGTTCCAGAAAGATGTCACTCCGTCATGAGTTGGGTTATTTCCCATTTGCGTGATTCTGGCCTTCTGCATGGTGAGCGCCACAATGCAAATACTCAAGGGTACTCATGCAAAAATGCAGAGCACGCTCTCTCTCACACTTTCTCTTTATGCCACACACATTCAGCCTCTGTCCCTCACTGACTTTATGGATGTTCGCTGTTTGACGTTTTCCCTTGTTGAATGTACCCCGCTCCCATCCCCTTTTTCTCTTCCTTCCTTTGCCTCTTCTCTCTGGGCCGTCTTTTGTCCGGCATCTCTTCACGCTTGACCAGCCTTGCCGTGACTCTTGACTTCAAAGAGCTACTTCATTCATCAGTCACTCATCAGAGAGAGAGAGGGCCATTCAGTGCTGCGCTAAAAGAGAAGGAGGGGACGAGGAGTGAGTGTATAAAAAAAGAGGGGGAACAAGTGTATGAAAAGAGGGCACAAGAGAGAAAGAGGATTCGCTCTTGATCCGTGGGGAACAAAAGCAAAAAAGGGACACACTCCCACACATCTACACACAGTCACTACATTCTGTATTGACTCTGTATGGGTGTCAACACTTAAATGCGCTCTCACATACATACTCTTTTAGTTTTGGTCCTGTTGGGCGCGTAGAGATGCTGCATACGTGATCCCTCCTTCCCTTTCTTTCTGTCCTATCTCGTATTTCCCTCATTCTTTTCACTGACAGTACAAAGAGGAGTCAAGGACTGTTTCTTCCTGTAATCCTTCATTGCACCTGGATGCTTGTACAATTGTGTGTTGTTTCACATCTTTCCTACGCTGCGGCCACTCTCCACTATTTCTAAATCTCACCGTCTGTATTTTCATCTCATTCGTGTGCCCACTGACATTCTCCCTCTTTTTTCCATTTCTCTGTATTTTGAGGTGGCTGGCAAACTAGTTTTCAGGTCAGTGGGAATTGCTATTGCTTCCCCTCTCAGCTGGAGTCTGGCTCACACTCAACTGCACACAAACACACACACATGGATACGCATGCTTTTTTGTGCATCACGCTTTCTTTGTGTGAGTGCCTTATACAGACATGTGGCTGTGTGGTCTTATACACGGTTGCCTAACTTGCTCGTAGGTGCGCCAGGTTTCTTTTCCATTCCTCCTTTGTCTCTTCATTATTCCATTGTTTATTTGTTTTTCTCCCCCAAGTAATAAGTCATAACTGAAAGTCTGTCACACTCTGTGTCATTCGCCTCAGTCCTTTTTTGTAGTTTGTAGTCACTTTCTGTATGAAGGAGAGGAGGTTTCTTTTGACTCACCTTGCTTGTGTGTGGGAATCAGCGTATGTAGCCTTTTACCCAGGTTAACCTTTCCTGTTCAACAAACAGGTTCTGATGTATACTTGTAGAAAAAAATAATCAGATTTTATGTAAGAACAGTCATCATGACCTATGCCTAGTTGAGTCAGAAACTTATTCTTGTTCATCAGACATTATTCACATGAATGGAGGACAAGAAGTTTGGCAACTAAGGACTTGAGTTATCTTTTTTTATATGGTGAAAAATGCTCATAGGTGGTCACGGTAACATCTTCAGATTAGTTTTTTTTTCCAACCAACAATCAGCAAGCCAAAGAATTTCAATTTACAATTACACACTTTAGAGAAAACATCAAATCACCAGGAATTAGTGGCAGTGACTAGCTAATTCAATCTTTTTTTCATATTTTTTATTCTGCATACATGTTTACTTGCTCGCAGTCTTTGTCTGCTCTACCTTCTCAGGGTCATTGTGGTGGTGGTTGTGTTTCCTGCCACCACCTGCAATTCAGTGAAGTGGAGTGAAATCACTGGCAGCACTGTGAATCGTTCAACATTGTTTCATAGCAAAAATACCCTGTGGTCAAAAACTCTACAGGCCACCTCTAACCGACTTTGCTTGGTGAGATGAATTCTCAATCAGCCTGTAGAAGCAGATGCACTTTATCTAGATATTATAGTTTGGAATAGACTCTACCTCAGTTTGGCCATATTAGATTACCAAAAGGACGCTATAAATGACTGAACAAACAAAAATGCAGTTAACACTAATGCTAAACTACAGTTACAGGTTTATCAGAAGTGTTCATTAAGCTGTAGTTATAGTTGAGCTTTATTTAATGGTAGAGAGTAGCAGAGATACACTACATTATATTTAAAAGTGTTGCTAATATTTGCTCATCATTATGTGTGAAGTCTTAAACTCATTCATCTGATCAAATGCCTGGATGCTTCTGAAAAGCCTAAAAAACATTGTTTTATTCAGTAATGACAGTGAGTAAGGGAATTAAAGTAAAACAGAAAAATTGTACCCACTGAGAATCCATCAAGAATTTGTCAAGAGAATTGGCGCATCCACAAACCACAGTGTTTGGATTTCAAATATCATCTCCACACACACAGTCTTTACTGGGCAAAGCTTCACCTTCACGGACACAAACTGCCACGTGCCACCGCACACCAACGACCACAAAAAGCCTTGAGAGAGTGGGTGTGGAGACATACATGAGTCACAGGTCTTAATAAAGCAGAGGAGGTGTGGAATAGTTAATGAAACACCTTTTTGTTTTTGTTATTCTGATTGTCAGAATGAGAAAGTGTGTGCATCTGCTTATGTTTAAGTAGCTGTACTTATACAGAAATACGTTTGTTTTTTTTATATTTATATTTTTTCGTCAATCACTCACAATTACATGCACACACTTGATCCAATGTGGTGAGTCAGTCAAGTTCTTATAAGCCAGCAAGCTGAGTAACAGGCCTGCTATGGCATGCCTGAACAGCACACACTAACACACACAGACACATACATGCACAGACGCATTAATCTTAAAATGGAGAAGGAGCTTAATAAAAGTGCCATGGAGGAGGAAATTGGAAGGGAGATACAACCTTGTTCAGGTCTGAAAACATAAAGGCAGGCCTGAGAGAAAGGGGAGATGGAGCAAGGTGTTGGATAGACAGAGAGTGGAAAGAGAGTTAAAAAAAAAAAGAAGTGGGAAAACAGAGGGCAAGAAGGTGAGGGAAAGTATCTCTTCATCTTCCCTTCCTCCCCCAAAGGAATGTTAATCAGCATAAAGAGGTCAGCCCTTTTGGTTTCTCTTTTGATGTGTTTGTGTGTGTGTGTTTGTGTATGTGTGTATGTGTGTGCTCGCTCTGGGGTGAAAAGGTCAGACATGGTGTTCTGGCCTTTTGGGGCCTTGTCTGAAGTGCTTCAGGCAACTGCACACAGGGGTCCATCACAAAGCCTTTCACAAGTTTCTTTACAACACAAACACTCTCTGCCACAAAATTCAGATGAACAGATTCATCAGTTTTGACAACATTATCATGACAATGAAGCACTGTGTGGAGACTTTATTTTTAACTCATCAAATAGCCAACAGTGAGATATATATTGATTATGTTTTTCAAAATGTTTTTTTCATATAATATGAATAAGTTACTATCTTCTAGTTTTCCATTTCCTCTGTCAGAGAGTGGCTATTTATTTCAAAGCATGGATTTACTATTTTGAATGCAAACTATCAACACTCACTCTATGCATCTCACAGGGGGAATTCTGTTTGGTAGACAGACACAGAGGGTTACAGATCACAAAGCAGCCAAAGAAACACGTCATGCGTGGCAGTGATTTAAAATCTATTGTAGTGTACATATTAATAAAAAGGTCTGTAATATTTCAGGGCAGCAAAGATCCTCAGCGTGAGAGAGAAGTCTTGAGCAGTATTGACAAATGCATGATAGATTTTTCTCCTCTGAATTGTACAAACTGGCATGAGTTGCATTGCACTTTGACACAGCTGTTTTCACACTTGAATTTTAATTTCACTGCTTATGTTATGTAAATGATACACAATGCATAAATGAAAGTGCAGTCTTGAGACAGCGGTGCTTTAGGATTTGCTCGGTTTAAATCAACTGGAGGATTTTCTCCAGAAATTATCTTTGTTTATTGGCCAGAAGATTCTTCACGGCACCAAATTAAGTTGTGTAGGAAGCTGTCTGAAACATTTTTGCTTTTAATAAAAGAACAGCCTCAGGTGATTCGGAAAGTGCAGCAGTCAGTATTGGATTGCCTTTTCTTTATATGATTCATTGTGTAGTGCCAGTACAGAGGCAGGTTTGAGACTTGAAGGTTGCAGTTATGAGAAGTCGTAAAAAATAAACCAGTCAAAGTTATCTTTGAAGATGTTCTGTCTAGTTCTGTGCTAAACAGTTTAGTGTTGAAGAAATAAAAAATTAAAAATTATTAAGACTGCTATTATTAATATTTCCATATTAACAACTGAGCAAATCACTAATTGCATATAGAAAAATAATCCTTTAGTGGCAAACCCATATTTATTGTCCCTCGATTCTAATTTCCATGAAGCATTTTAGCCTCTTTTTGCTGTTTTCTCAGATGCTGTTGTTAACTGTTTGGTTGTGTCTCACTGCTCTCACCTCTGTGCTTTCCAGATGCAGGCAGGTGTTTTTAGCGAAAGAGTTCTGATAAACCCACTGTAAGATAGCTGCTCAGAACCAAATGCCAGACAGAGTTAGCAACCAGCTGTTGGAGCACTGGATGGCTAAAGAGTCAGAGATTGTCCTCAGGAGTTGGTGGAGACAACACAAAAACAGAGCTAAAAGAGACAATACTGGACCTAAATTGCCCCAAACATGACTCAGAAAAAATAGCTAATGTTGCTTTATATTTGTTGTAGTTGTAGTTGTTTGCTACCAGCTTCATATATCCATATCTGCTGCCCTCAGGTGAAGAAAACAGTTTATTTCAGGTGTAAATAGATTAGATAGACAGATCACTTACATTTAAATGAGTGGTGGTGAAATGAAACACAAGTATTTTTTTTTACCACATAAAACTGGTACTTTCTTGTTTTGTTCTGAACTTTGGAGGCTGGAATTTTCTTGGTCAGTTTCTCACCAACCTATTTCACACATTTCACACAGCTGTATTTCTTGGGTCAGTAGTCCAATGTGAAGAGTGCCATTTTGTGTGAGTCTCCTTAGCTGAGGTAATTTTCACGACTAAATCAGTTGAAGCCGCTTTTTCAAACTAGATGTGATTTTTTTTTTTTCCTTTCAGTTTATTGGTCCATATAAAAAAATTAGGCTGTGTAATCTCACTTGGGACTAAAACAATCACTCCAGGGCTTTTATGAGGGGATGTGCTCAGTGCGTCTCACTGCACCTCTGTGAGAATCGTTTGGATTTCAGCTGTACAAACACTGAAACCAAGAAATGGAATAAAAAAGAATAAGTTAATTATTCAGAATATCATTTCATAAATAGTGGGATAATCCTTTGTTGTACATTATGACAACAACAAGCACAATTTCTAAGGGGAATGGGGTAGTTGGTGCAATGATCCACATCTGCAGCAACTGCTGATGTGTCATGTTTGTTAAGCTCCTAAGGAAGTCCTTCCAAAGAAACAAGGATCAGTGGGGTCAAATTTTTGTGGTTTAGTCATGAAAAAAAACTAGAGAATTTAACAGAAAGTACCTTTGTCCATTTACAACTCAGTCTGTTTAGAAATATGTTGTATTTTACATCAGCTTTTAGTTAGTTAAACTTATGCAGAACAGAAAATAGGCAGGCAGATAATAAAATGATTACCGATGCTGTTGTTCCGCAACAATAGTATTTGGGTAAAAATAGCAATAATGCCACACAAATATTACATTATAGGAAAAACTGTCTCATTTATGCACAGTTGTTATTGTCTTATTCTATAGTAAACTGAATATTTATAGATTTTTAAGTGTTTAACTGTAAAATGTAAAAAAAACTAATCAGCTAAGAAAATTATGAGTGGAGATGGCACTCCAGATCAACATTGAAATTAGTTGCAGCCCTACACAATGTACAAAGACATATTCCACCACGGTCAGACTGTCTGTTATAAGCATTCGACACAGATTTCCTGGTGCAGCTTTATGTTGGGAAGTGAAGGATTAGTCTGTTGCCTACAGTTTTACTGTTAAACTGTAAGCTTGTTTACAAGGGTCTTACCTTATTGGACTAGGTTATAGATATGTTGCTGTGTTTCTGAACTCCAATAGTAAGCAGTCATTATAACCAATAGAAATGATGACCAAACCGACAAAAATAAGACCCAGTTTTTAATAATCAGAATAAATGAAGGGAACTAGTTTAATGAGCAGCTTCAAACTCTTTCATTGTCTTCTCCTTGTGCATCCCAGTGTCATTGAATTGAGGTTAGAACATGTTGTTCGTTCCTCACTCTGGTATATTCCAGTCTGTGTGCTTGGGTTTGTGTGTGTTTTGTCTTGATAGCAATGTTGCATTTGAATGTGTTAATTCATATGTCCATGACCATACTTATGATAGCTTTTTGCCATAACTTCTTTTGATTCATTTAACTTAATTTAACTCGACTTAGACTTCAATACATGCTCACTTACTGCTGCACATCTACACATTCACATATTGTTTCTGACTGCTGTGCATATCTAGAATAAGATGTGATGCCCAAGGAATAGGAGATGCTGTCTCTGCCTCCTTGTGTCTGCCTCTGTGTCCCCCTCTCAGTGCTTCTTTCTGTCTCTTTCTCTGTCTTTCCATTTCTAATCTGTGCTCACCCTGACATCTCTGCATCTCTCTCTCCTCTGCTCTTCTTCTCTTTTGCATCAGACAGAAGCTACGGGCTGCCATCAGGCTTATTTCAGACACTGGCACACACGGTCGCTCCCTCTCCCTTCTCTTTTTTTTCACACTTTCTCCCTGTTCTTCAATTTCTCCATCCTTCTGTTTGACTCCATCTACCTGCTTGTGTGTGTGTGTGTGTGTCAGACTTGGATTCATTTCTGATGCTTTGGCACTCATCAGCAGAAGATCTGGAGGAGGACAAAAGCAAATCTGGGAATCGCTCCTCTGCTTTTTTTTTCTTTCTCGTTCTACCTGTCCATCTGGTTGCCTACTCCAGGGAAGGGATTTCTCAGTGTGTGTGTGTGTGTGTGTGTGTGTGTGTGTTTGTGTGTTTCTCCCCTGAGCGTTAACCTCTTTGAGCACACATCTCTCATTCATTTCTAATGAGGTGTCAGGCCATCCTGTCCTCGTGGTTGCACAAATTCACTGCTTTTGGCATGCTGTCTGTCATAACCAGCATTTCTGGATGTCTGCTTGTCCATCTCTCTCTCTCTCCCCAATTTATACATCTGTCTGCCTGTATGTTGCTGGCCTTTCACTTCTTTTGTCAAACAAATAGGTCCACCTATGAATTTGTCCCTCTGACTGGCCTACCTTCCTGTCTGTCTTTCTGTGTCGGTCTGCCCATCTCAATGCTCATTTTTTTCCCCCACTTGTCAGTCTGTCGAATTAATTCTTCTGCATCCCTTAAAATGAGCCATGGTGCAGCAATTTGAGCCATTGATCTTAGATGATGTGATTGCTTAGGGATTTGTGTAAACATTGTATAATGTTCAAACAGTGTCATTCTGTTGTTAGTACATGCCGGGCTGTCCTCATGTCAATACAACTGATTATTTACCTTCCTTGTCTTTCCCCTCTTTTTCATGGCCATCCTGTCATTCACCTCTACATGGTTTCTTCTGCAACAGGTAAGACTGTTTTTTTTTTTTTTTTTTATCTGACGTGTTTTGTGTGAATCAGAGTCAAAGTTGGGTCATGGAGGTTTGTTAATCAAACAACTTGCATTGTCATTGCTTTCCACACACAAACTCTGTCTCTTGTCCCTTTGGTAGAGTTTGTTAGTCACACATGCACTTCACAGTCACAGGTCACACACACTCTCCATATGTGTTGATTTACTGTGCTGGTGTTGATTTACTAAACTTGTTAAATGTTAACTCAACTTTGAAGGTCTGAAGGTCTTTGCGTCTGTGTTTGTTCTCCATTTGCTCTGTGTGTGTGTGTGTGTGTGTGTGTGTGATATCTCTCTGCTGGGACACTTCAGCTATCCCAGATGGGATTGGCCTTATCCTTCCTTCCATTCATGCAGCCTGTGGGACTAGTTTGTATTTGTGTGATTTCTTTATAAGTGTGAACATTGTGTAGTATGTGTGTCATCACCTGCAGGATGTTATTTTCCCTGAGCTGTCTCCTGTGAACCCTCTCGCCTCTGAAACACCTATTCTCTAATTTCCCATCACTCTGTATTCTCTCCATTCTCCATCCTTTTGTTTTTTTTCCTGCCATCTTCTCCCTCCAGTCCCTTATCTCTTGTTTGCAGCAGAGCCCAGCCCAGAAACAACACCTATACGGCCCTGTGTGTGTATGTGTGTGGGAGGGGTATGTGTGGTGCATTCTGGTGGAAAGGTGTGTGGAAAGGTGTTTCTCTGCGTTCTACTTCCCAACCGTCTGTTTTTTCCAGTTCATCTTTTTATCCTTCATTTACTTTCTTATGCCCCCACCCCACTCCCCCGTCTGTCTCTCTCTCTGTTTTTCATGTCTCTCTCGTTCCCCCTCCTCCTTCTCTCCACTGAGTGGTCTTCAGTTTTACAATCTGTTGAAAATCTGTGTTTCCAGCCCAGCGCCCTGCTTCCTTCTGCACATCCAAGTCTGTGTATGTTCATCTGTGTGAATAGTGTGTGTGAGTCTCTCCCTGGTCTCCAGTGCATTAAGCCCCATCGAGGTGTGTTTTTGTTCAGTCCACTGATGTTGACATGAAAGCATCAAGCCCACTTCCTCTTCTTCTTCCTTCTCTGTCATCTTCTTTTTCTATTTCATCAGTTTCTTTTTAACTAACCAGAAGGCCAACACAATCAAGCCTCCATCACCAGTATACTAGGAGCTCTGCTCTGGCAGGAAAAACTCAGACAAGCAGATATATAATTTTCTTGGCGTGTGGAGTTGGTAGAACTGTTGGTGATGGGAGCCATGGAGACTTGGGGGGTACTGGACTCTCTTCCACAGAAATTTTGTCATAAGCTCATTTCCTTTCTCCTCTGTTTGTTTTTTGTTTGTTTTTCTTAATTATTATATTTAATTAATTATTTTTCCTCATGTTCTATACCTACTTCAAACCCATAGGAAAACAAAAGAAAGGATGACCCAGATAAGGGAAGAATGAATGAGGAGAAACGAAGGGGGCACAAAAATAAAAAGTGCTAGAAATGTAGGCTTGTTTGAAGGGGGAGGGGAAGGGAGTCGAGAAATGTACTGGTGACACCTGCTTTGTGTCAGTGCTCCGTCGAAACAGACACATTCCTTCCTTTCCCTCATTGCTCTCCTCATACTGTCCTTTTTATTTCTGTTTCTCTGTGCTCGTAAAAAGAAAGGACGAGTGAATAGGAGGGGACAGAAAAGAACATATCATGCAGGGAGGGAGCAAGATAGCGTCCCATGTGTTCCTGTTTGTGTTTTCTAGTGTGTGCGTGTGTGTACACATGCACTTTCAGAGAATGCGTGCGTGTTTGAAGAGGGATTCTTAAACAGCATTATTAACTCATCTGGGTTTTGCTTAAGTCGCCTCGCATTCTCAGACAATACACATACACACTTTAGCACACATCCTAACACACACTCACAGAAAGCGGTGCAGTGCATCTTGACAGCTCCCCAGGCTCCTATACTGGAAAGGCGAGACAGGAGAGCACTGAAGCATGCTGGGATAGTAAAGGACCCGAACGTTCATCTTTGAGCCCCCCAGCTCAGTTAATAGTTAATGTCGCAGCGCACGCGCACACACATACATAGTAATAAACATGCCTGTGCACACACATACACAAGGCCAGGAAGACGTGCTTACACATAGACGTTCACTGTATATGAAATATTCAGGAGTCTATGAAATAATGATGAACATTGATGGAATGAAACTTGCTAATTTAACTGGGACCCTCTCCTTGCTTTGTTAGAGAAAGACAACAGACAATGGAGCGCGCACACACACTCACAGACACAGACACATTGACTGACTTGCTCACACACACCTTACAGA
The DNA here is from genome assembly GCA_032362345.1 of Sandelia bainsii. Classification (NCBI taxonomy): domain Eukaryota; kingdom Metazoa; phylum Chordata; class Actinopteri; order Anabantiformes; family Anabantidae; genus Sandelia; species Sandelia bainsii. Next base: position 8,198,400 of record JAUMHL010000015.1, read on the forward strand.
ATTATTTGCAGCAGAAAAAGAAAAGTGACACTTATGGGCACCACTGGGACAGTTTCTGAACGAAAAGCGTCTGTCCCATTCTGCTACTAATGTAGTGTGCGTGTGCAAGCGTGCACATGTTTTACTCAGTACATATCATATAGGGTTCATTTGAATTTTAGAGTGGTTTCATGTTAAGTATATATACATGTGGTTTGCAAGTAGGGCAGCTGTCCTGTTTCCTTCAGTGCAACATTTATGCACTGAGTGGGAAGTGCAGCAGTGTATTGCTATAAAGATTAATAATGCTGGCTGCCGTTTGTAGCATTGAGATAGAAGTTTGGTAATCAGTTAATTAAATCAGCTAATTAAATCAGTGTTTGGAGGCAAGCATGTTTTTCACATTTTGCTTTTCTGAATGGTGGCAAACAGTGGGAGGGAAACGGAGAGAAAGCACAAGGAACTGAGAGAGAGATGGAGAGAGGGCCCGTTGAAAGCTGGACTTCTTAAATGATAAGGGCATGGGACATGTTTAAATCTGTGTACAGGACAGACGCTGTGTCTTCACGTGGCTCGGCACGTGTGTAAGTGTGTGGTTGCAAGTATTTGTGCGCAAGTACATATGCTCACTCATGCACATGTGCCTTTTTTTCAGAGAGCATGATTAACTCATCTGGATTTGCTCCCCCACTATCATGCATGCTTACTTGTGTGTGCGTGTGTGTGTGTGTATTTAACTTATGGAGTTTCCAACACCAACAAGCTCACATTCCCCAAGTAGCAAATTGTAAGTGTGTAGTGCACATTTTCCACTGATGTCAGCATTTAGATGCCGAATCACCTTATAGTATAAGTTGTTATACTGAAATGCTTTCCCCCTGTAACAACCAGCATTAATGCAGTGTTATCCGGTCCTGATTGTACTCTAAGCTGTCAGATAGCAGTGGAGGCGAAATAAAATGTTTCCTCTTATATTCATGAGTTTCAATTTAGACAATTACATGAGCAGCAAGATTTGAATTACAGTAAACTTGGCATTTATAGAAGTTTTCAAAACAAAGTTAGGAGCTTTAAAAAAACAGTGAGGAAGCAAAGCCATTAAGATTAATAGTATAATGAGATAAAAATGCTAGACATGAGTTAAAAACTTGACTGCAACAGAGTAATATGTGATAACACAGCCAGAATCAAACCAAATTGAAATGATGTCAAAGCATTCCTGTGAACGTACATTTTAACAAGTGAATCCAAAGGTGGCAATATTTTTTTTCCAACCTAAGCTCCTCAAACAGTGTGTTCAAAAGCCTCAGAGCCCAGACACCACATCCAGGCCCCAAGGCTTATTACTTGCTGCAGTGCCTTCAAACTACTGTGCATTAAAGCTAAGTAGACTTTGTATCAGCATTACTCAGTGATTCTATTTGTCATGACTCAGGGTTGTGTAGAGAGGTAACAGGCTTGGACGTTACTGAAAAGAAGAGTTCAAATTAAATTACACATCCAACATGCAGTGGAAGGTATTTGTTTGAGCATGTGCATGTCTGTGTATATGTAGCTGCTGTGAGCTTGTGTGTGTGTGTGTGTGTGTGTGTGTGTGTGTGTGTGTGTGTGTGTGTGACATCGATCACTTCGTCCACTGGTGCTCTAAAAGTGGGGGATCCCCCACTGACTGGCAGATTGGCACTCCAGATCTCTGTTTGAATCACCCTTTAATCTATCTCCCACGCCATGCCATAATCCCTCCCCTGCCGACACGCACTAACAGGTGGAGTGTGCAGTGGGGTGTCCTTGACCTCCGCTGCATGGTGGGCTGGCGTTGGACTGGATCAGACCAGATCAGACTGACTCACTCTGTGCTTGTGTGTGTCTGGGAGCCGGAAAGAGCCACAGTATCAAAGAGACCTTTTTGGGATTTTAATTTTTCCGACAGCAAGTGCAATGAATCTCACCACACCTTATTTCATCTCCACACATTCTGGAGCGTGTAGGTTTCAAGTGGTTCAGGTATATTTAGCTGGAGGAAACTTGAACACTGTTGGAAAATAAACACTGGCCTGAATTTTATCCTTTCAATCCAGTTGCTAAAGTAAAAATACAAGAGCAGATTTTTATTTAAGTAATAGTCTGAAGTGTACTTTATAAGTCTTAAAAATAAGTTATTCTTCAAGTCCAGCTTGAAGCCACTGCTGTTGTGGTTAACATACATCCCAAATAGGAAAACAAGGATTTGATGGTTTGTAAAGTGCTATCATGTTTTTTGTAGGCCTCTTTCGTAGCAGAGACTGCCATCTTCCTGCAAGTGTTAGCCAATTGACAGTGAGCAGAGTAACATAATGCAGCAGTCGTCTAAAAAAACTCTGCCCAGGCACAGTGAAATAACAGTAACACAGCAGCTCTCACAAAACCAAATTAAGACATCATGTTTACTCTCTCGGGCCATCCAGCCAACACACGTCTGTAGAAGCTGTTTTTCATACTATATTAAAGTGAATGACAGCTAATGGTGTCCCCTTAAGGTAGGGAAATGATTGCAGATATTTTTCTGTTTATCCTCACTCTGTCCAGATACTAGCAGGAAGAGCATAAAGGGTCAGCAGAGCATATATGATTGGCTCAACTTAAAAAACAAGGCATTATCCTTCAAATGAGTGCCTGAGCACCCTGCAGGTCGGAAGAGATAAATCCATTTGTCTGAAGTCTTATTTATGCAGACATAAGACATGGTCATGTTGAGTGGTTCTTACTGGTGCTAAAAAGAAGAGCTGCAATACAACAATATTCTACTAGCAAATATAATGTTACAAATGTTTTCACTCCCAAAAAAGACCAGAGAAGGACAAAAAAGTAGCCCTTAAAGTTAGTAGTTTTTAATACACATGAGAGTGTTGCTTCAGGTTGGGACACAGACAGAATAATAAAGTAACAAGTTGAGTGTTAGAGAGGAAGATAAACACAACATGCAATGCTTAAGAAGAAAATATATTTTTTTATGTGGTGTTGTTTTTGAGCTACTGAACATGCTGTATGTTGATGTTACAGAGGTATTTCTGTCCACTGTCGTTCTGACAGTGCTGTCAGTTCAATGCTACTTTTTATAATCCTTTTCATAATCCTTATCAATTGAGTAATTAATTAGCACTTAATGAACAGTTTCAGCTCTACCTTGCAGTCCTACTGTTAAATACTAGTATTTGCTGCATCTGCATCCAAACAAAGACCCATATTTGTCATTTTGTTTATACACTAAAGTTGAATTACAACATATAAGGACGGATGATAAATCCAGGCCTGTCTAATACAAAAGCACCTAATATAGTATGAATTCCCACAATTATACTAAATGGCAAGACTGTCCTTGAGCTTGAAGGCCTGTGTGCGTATTTCCCCTAGGAAAACAGGAATCTACCTGGCAGAGGAGTCCATGTAGAATGGCAAATTCTTACCCGAAGTCCTTGGGCCATACATGGCTGCCTCAGAGCCACACCTTCCTCTGCCCCCAGAGAACTGTGAATACCCTCATAATCACATAATAGATGCTAACAGCTCAAAAGCTTCGGGCTGCATGATAACTTAGAGCTTTAGAAATGTCTCCTGCAGGGGTGATTGGTAATGTGGTCATCCAGTACAGACAAATGAGCCTGAATTCTCAGAATAACGGGCCATTCACACATACTGATCAAAAATGATGGATCAGCGTCAGCTGTTAGTCATTGTGAATGAGACCTGGCTTTGGAGCCCCAAATCCCCTGCAGAGCTTGACAGATTCTGAAAGTGCCAAGCCATACTACAGGGGAAAGAAAGGCCCAACTTTATGCAAATATGCTCTGACACAGAGCGTGTGTCAGCCAGATGAGAACCAATTCCTCTTAAGTTCAGCGGAAACTGAAGCACAGAGTTGTTCACTGCTATGTTGCCATCTTGGCTTGCCAGTTCTTCACAATGTGTCTTTGAGATGTTATGCAATGTAACGTGAACAGAAAAAAAAACGACGTATACTAGAAAACTGTCCAGGTGGAACAGAATATGTAGATTGTACTCAACACCACACAGAACTGTAGGTTCATGAAATGCCAAAAACAGCCAGCTACTTTGTATCTGTACGTGTAGATGCACTGAAAATGTCTGCTGTTAGCAGAATCAAATTTGAATCATGTTGCTCCAGTCAATTACCCCCTGGATCTTTGCTGACGCTCTCAGCTGTGCTCTAATGAAGCAAAAATATCTAGACAAAATTAATCTTCAAACAGCCATTTCTTAATTTCCCCTCACTAGACTGGTCTGTCTCTACTTTAATATTGTTCATTAACTTTTTCTAAGATGAGATAAGGATTCAATTTATTTTGGGCTATTCAAATTACAAAGAATTTTAGGCTTATTCTGTCCTGAATAGTATAATAGCTTAGGTGGGTATTGCTTGAACTTCATAAAAGATGGGCCACTGCTATCTGTAATGGCCATGTCTGCATGTCTCAGCCATAGAGTTATTATTTCTACGTTTTGATTTCAGTGTTGAATATTTCAATATTTGCTTGCTTTGACATGCTTACACACTTTGCAAACAAAATTCTGAACCCTGACTTTAAGCTGAATTTGGGACTGCTCTTTGCCGAAACGCTGTAAAACCCATTATGATCATCATCATCTCTGAAGCCCACTGGTGCCTAGACGATGGTGTACATCACAGTCCCCCTTCTATTTTTCCAGCCAAGCCCTTTTCCCCTGGCAGGCCAGCTCTGGTCCGGTGGCTATGGATCTGTGGAGCTGTAGTCAATAGCATCCTGTAGTTTTAGATCTGTGGTCAGTTCTTTTTAACCCTGTGGTCAAACATTCCACGGTACAGTATAGACTTCCAGTTATCACATGTGAGAGTTAGAAATTGAATCAATCCAATCAGTGAAAGATTTTTGTCTGTGAATGTGTGTTTAAAAAAAAAATTGTAACAAATTGTTCATCTGAGCTACATATGTGACCAATAATTGATGATGAATTTCAAAGCCTTCAGCACAGCTTGTTTGGACTTAATGGGAAATCTATTACTTTGTTTTTGAAGCCTGAGTTAGAAAATATTTTACCTTGACAGTGCTTATCCTTGGCCAAATAGCTTGTCTTAAATGTGTCATCTACACTTTTTTACATTATTGGTCAGAATACATTAATGGCAACACCTGTTGAGAAAACAAACTCACTCCATGTTTTATTTAGCAGCAGTTCTACAGCTTTACATCACATTAGACATTAACATTGAAACTTTTATGTGCTGTGATTCTGTTTTAATATTTTTACCTTATGTATTTTTGTATTAACTCTGTGCATTCTGTGCATTGCGTAAATCACAGTCCGTACCAGCAGGAGGTGTCTGCTAGGTCATTATCTATCTGTTATAATTTTTTTTTCCAAATTTCTATTTCATCTGTGCTCTTTAAGGACATTTCCTCAATGTTCAACGTAAAAGTTTAGGTTAAGAGTTCAGTCTTTCTTGACCTTTTCAACACAAGTGGCTAAACAAAACCAAGAAAAGTAGCTTGTGTGATATGATCAAAAGCTCCAGAACAACTAATTTGTCAGGGGTTGAACCTCAGGTGAAACTAATAGCTGTAGAAACAAATATCAAAGTCCAGCAGGTGTCGTTGCATCAGCCAGCAATAGCATTGTAAGATATGATGAAGTTTGGTCTGAAATTTGATGCAACACAAACTCAGCTAGGGTTTGATTACAGTGAACACTTGTACGAGGCTCTGTCGTGTTTAACTTCTTTATTGGTTTCTTGCTTTTCTTTATTTTGCTGCCAAATGCTGATTGAACATGGGAGTACAATGGAATGAAACAGATTAGAAATCTACAGTAGAATTCTAATTCTCCTCTTCTAATGGCCTACAGTAGAGTAATATGAAAAGGATTAACGCTGGGATGAATGCACAAGAGGAGGGAAAGAGCCTGAGATTACAATGAGAGCTTTGTTTCTCCAACTATCGAGCTGTGGTTTCTGCAAGGATCCATTATTCTTGCTTTGATGCTGCTGTCTCAGTGAAAAGTGTTTGGTGGCGATGCATTGTTTTAGCAGCAAAGGGGGATATCACTGCAGTGCTATTCAGCATAACATATTCTACCCCTCCCTACAGTTTGCCATGTGCAGTTACCTGCGGTGCTAAATTAGAGTGTGACAGTAGTGGCTAAATATGGAACTTAATGCCCACCTTCATCTTATCAAACTTTTAGGGGTTTGTCAAGCAGGAATCACTCCAAGAGGGATGGAGGCCCCTGATAAACATGCTGGTTACCCAGGACAATGGTTGACGAGGGCACTGTTTGTCAGTTATATGGGCTGGTTGTCAAGGAGCAGATTGTCAGCGACCAGGGAAGTCGAAGACAATTAATAGATGGGTGATTTATGGTGTGTAATTGAAAAAACAGTCGTCGTGTTTGGTGGGTGTTGACGAGTCTGAACGCAGCCATCCTCAGACGCTCGTACTCGATATGTCAGAGTGTGACAGATATTTCTAGCTAGCCTCTTCCAACATCATTTCCCATTGCTCTTCTCAGCACAGATGTTCGCCTGTGCACACCCGATCACACACCCCTCCGCACACATACACACACAAAACAGGCAGCACTCCACACACATTCCAGCTCCAGCTGTTCCAGCAGTTAGTGGGACATGGTAGATGCCTCTATTAGAGAGCCACAACTCCCTGCAGAGGTGGAGAAAAGAGAGAAGATATGGACTGAGCCATGGTTGAGGAATGAACAGAGAGGCATGAACAATGACCCCAGTGCTGCAGGGAGGGATCGTACTCTGGCTCTGGCAAGTCTCACAGCAGACATTCTGGACATTGCTGGATCCAGCTTCTGAGGTTTTTAGTGAAGGAGGAGAGATGCACTGCAGGGGTGCCTGGGGGTTTTGCAAAGGGGTCTTGGAGCGGGTGATGAATGCTGGCAGAATGCTCCAGGAATGTCAGACAGGGCTTTTTAGAGGCGGCCCGTTCAATGAGGGCAGATGTGGCCCTGGGGGAATCACAGGACCATCATTCCACCGCTGCTTACCTTTTTCCTTTAAACACACAGATTCACATGCACATTCAAGTTGAACATTCTTTGCCATACAACCATCAAGGGGGGAATTTTTAGGGAGGGATTTTTCCCCCGACCTTCCCTCTGGAGAGCAGAGGTTACCTCCAACCTTCACATATGGTTTTATTTAGTTTTTACAAGGATTTAAGTTTGTGAGTTTGAAGCTCCTGCCAGCTGCTGGTTGTAGACTGGAGGTTAAACACTAAAAAAAAGTACAGAGCTGGTAAAATCCCTCTGTTACAGCAGAAAATCTTTGGTACATGTTTTCAGCACCATACCATGCTTGACCTTTACAGAGTTCTATATTTTACATCTCCCATCTCTCCTATTTCTTCCTTATCCCTCTGTCCCACCATCGCTCCCCTGGGGCCACATTGTGAACTCACGGGGTTGCTGTCCAAAGCACTGGCTATGCATCTGTCCAGTTGTCAAGGCAAGACAACGAAGCATTGGCTAGATGCACAAACCTGTCCTGCAGGCTTCTGGTTGACTTGCTTTCCTTACGTGTCTTGAGGTTGATCTTTTTTCAGCAGTTAATAATGTTTCCTGTTACACTGGGATGAACCAGTGTGGGTGGATTAACAGAAAATAGGCAGTTGGAAGACATGGGAAAAAGACACTCTAAGCTTTCAGCTTTGTGACCCTGTGTGGGAGGTATTCAGGCCGGCTCTGATAAGGGGCAGACTGCTAACTGTTTCCTCTAGTTCCTACTGAATGCTAATCAGTAGCAGCAGAAGACAGTTTTGGCTGGTTTCTCTTATTGCCTCTTATTAAGCGTCTGCTTTTTTCCTCGTTATCCATCTCTTGTCCTCTCTTCTCATTCTGTTTTCCTCTCATCTGTTTCCCTTTTTTTCTGTTGCAGACTGGGCAGAGATAGCTGTTACAAGTCTTTGCAGATTTAGCATGAAAATGAGGGAGAGTACTTGGCTTTTCAAAGTAGACATGTTCCTCGGCCCGCGTTTGTCTCTGTGAGAGAGAGAGAGCTGAGTGGATTCTCACCATATGGAGTAACTTCATTTGCATAGTGTATTGTTCCCCTGGCATGTGGTCTCTTTTGAGTTTTAGCCATAATATAGTCAATCTCTCTCTAGTGACCAGCACGTGAACATACACACTCTGACCTTTAACCGCATAATCACTCATCCTAACGCACACTTTACCTTTTTTTTCCTCCTGCAACCCCACAGCATACGATTCAAGGATTTGTTTTGGATTCTCTTGGATTCACCCTGTTTTGCCCCATTTTCTGTGGCACATGTGCTGTCTGTACGTGTTTCTTCTGGCTGGGCACAAGAGTTTAATTACATATCAGCATCCACCCACACAGTCTTTGATATCTTCCAAGGAGACAAAATCTTGCATTGTTAGCCTTGTTGAGGGTAGGATGTGCAGCAACACATTTACACACACTGATACTATTGCTGTTATGTAGACATTCCATTTATAACATCCACTCCAAAGCCCAAGACTCAACTGCTATGACTAAGTGCCCATTTGTATGTACAATAGAACTGTTATACCTTGAATCATTATTTATAGGTTTAACCATCAGTTATAATAGCCTAACATTCTAAGTAACATCTGAGATATAGGAACATCACTACAAAGTGTGGTTACATTATTTGAAAGTAAAACCAAAATTTAAACAAAAAGTTCAACCAGTAATTATTATCTTTTATCGTGCCTAAACTGACAGTTTAAGCAAGGCTGGGTTTACCCAGCAAATTCTTTATCAGAGGTGGTAAGCAACTTATAAAAACTGTTTGTCTTTTTTCCTTGCAACAGGCTGCTCTAATGAATTACTGCACAGTATGATGTGATCGAGCAATCACCGTTCAGCTAAAAAAGACAGATCCTCTCAGATCACATGTCATCTATTCATCAATTTAGTAATCTTGATTAATGTAGTATTATACATCCATCTTACTCATTAAATATGTGGCTTTTGCTGTGTGCTTAATGCCACAGCATGTTTTTCCAGAGATGTAATAAGTCTAATATTTTTATCGAATGTAATAATTTTTTCTGCGGTTAATTACAGCATTCGTCATTGTGAAATGTTACAGGAAACGCTCACCGGGGAATTCTTTAAAACCTGTAAGACTGGTTGTGCTTTACCCATGATTCTGACTTTCACTTTCAAGATCTCTGCAGTTGGCTTCAGTTATCTACTTTCAAATTATTTTCAAACAAGCCAAAATATTTCCTACAAGAGTCTCCCTTTTTACCATGCACCAAATTAGTGGTATTAGCGAGTATAAAGACTTACATTACCTCAGAAATGCACATGCTACAATGCTACACCCTTTTCCAGTCCTTTTCATTCACCTGTTCCTGTCTTAAAAACAACTTTAATTTCTGTACTGAGGACTAGTGTATTATATGTGACCTTTAGAGGGAAATTTATTAATCTTATTTTGATATTTCTGTGCCTCTCTGGAAGAAGGACTCTGGTTTTGACCCTTGGTCTCTACTTCCTTTCATTCGAGTGCATAGGATAAACATGTCAGCCGTGATGTATTATTTTTTCCATCAGATTCCACTTGTTATTTTCCATTTTGTTCATGTTCCATTGTGAGCAAACCCCCAAAGCTTGGGCCCAATTTGTGCTGGAGCAGCAGCTTTATGCCACTTTATTTCTACAGTATAAGGCAAACGAGCAGATTTCCTGCCAAATCTAACCAGGTGGCACAAATTGTGAAAGGAACTGTAGACGCTGCCGTAGAGGCTGCCAGGCTCAAAATTATTTTAGTGCTGATTTATTGATGGTAAAATGTTCCAAATGCCATCATTTACATTTATCCTGCTTTAGAATTCTGACAAAATCATTCTGGGTGGGGTCCTCAGCAGAATACCTAATAGTTATTGACATGAATGTTTATTAAAGCTCTCTTTCAAACACAGCACTCACACACACTGCATGTACCCTGTCCTCTGCTGTGTTGAATGTCTGGAGGTTGATGCTTGATAAGTTTTTATAACCGCTTGGTTGGCAAAGCGCGATGCCAGACTGACAGCTGCTCTGACTCTACATTCCCCCGCATGTGATCCAGGATTGGAAACTCAGGCAAGAGTCTGCCTTGGATGGACGGAGACACACACACACACACATAGTGGAAAAACACATGTACTTAGAGGCACACATGCACTAGCTTACAAACACTCACACACACACACACAGGGTCGGGGGCTGAAGAGCTAGAGAGGCTAGATGTCACAGGCCTTATAATAGAGGGATGCCCTCTTAAGCTGCTTCACTCCAGAGCCCAGAAAATCAAACTGTCATATCAATGAGCAGCTCACCAAAAAAAAAAAAAACTCCCCTCTCTTCCTCACTTTCTTTTTCAGACTCTCTTCTATCCCTCTCCCTCCCTTATGCCGTGGCTTTCTTGAAAAGCAGGTTTGTAGTTTTGTGGTGGACTGAGCAGGCTTTTCAATTATCTTCGGTGTCATTCGTAATGGTTAAAGAAGGAGAGAAGAAGAGGGAGATGAGAGAAAAGGCAAGAGAGAGCTGAAAGTAGAGGAGCACATGGGCGCTGGCGGAGCTGAGCTGTTAGTGGCGGGCTAAATGGAGATCTAATTCAATTTTAGCTATGACCAAAGGCCAGGTTCCTTTACTAAAAGCCTGCTTGCATCAAAGACAAACAGAGCATCTGTTTTTTAATCCCTTTCTTCTTTTCAACTAAAGACAGCAACATCAAAAGGGCAGAAACTTTACATCCATCCCTAGTGTAATATCCCTTCCTCTTCTTTTTTCTAATTTGATAAAAAGCATCTCTAGGTCTTTTCCACCACCCTCTATGTTGGATTTAGTGCAGATCCATCTTTTGAATCCCTGAATGTACAGTCAATATGCACCCAACAGATGGTGTGTGGCTCCACTGCTTTTCTTATTTCATTTTTTTTTTTCTTCTCCACTAGCCAGTAACAATTTGCTGCTCTGTGCATGTTAGCTGCATGTTCCTCTGTTTGTTC
>JAUMHL010000015.1:8209521-8227914 GCA_032362345.1 Sandelia bainsii
TTTTTTTTTTTCTTCTCCACTAGCCAGTAACAATTTGCTGCTCTGTGCATGTTAGCTGCATGTTCCTCTGTTTGTTCTGCTCTCTTTCTCTTTCTGTCACAGATGTAGCCTGAAATCACGTCTGTCACACTGGCCTTAATCTCGGGGTTAGCAGCTGCCAGTTGATTGTGTGTGTGTGTGTGTGTGTGTGTGTGTGTGTGTGTGTGTGTGAGAAAAATCAAATAAGCAATTAAATTCACCTCACTGGTCTGGTCACCTGAATGTGTAAATGTTAGTTTGTTTAGAGCCAGTCAGTGGATAAGGAAATCAATAATTCGACATTTTGTGAAGCCGTAGAAAATGCTTTTTATTTGCTATCTTTTTGATCTCTAAATTGTTTTTATTTTGGTCCACACAAAAAAAACCCAAGAGATAAGTGGTACAGAGCCAGACTAGCAGTTTCCCACTGTTTCCAGTACTTGTGCTAAGCTAATGCTAACTGACTCTTTGCTGTCAAAGTTGCATCTACTTCATGGCAAGAAGGTATATTTCCCAAACTGTTCATTTAAGAAGAAGATGACTAGAGTACAGTGGATTGGAAGTGAGAAACAAGTAAACAAGGACAAAAAGAAGGAAGGAAGGAAGGAAGGATTCCACAGGCTCACAGCTTGTTCGAGGCAAAGCTGAGGCTGTGAGCTTGAGTTACATTGCCAGACAATGGGCTTCTTTCACCCAGACTCACCCACACTTGCACAGACACACATACACAACACACAGAGGCCCTCTCTCTCAAACTGTTGTTGCTCCTGTTGCACAATATTTGGCTCTTAATATTTAATTATGCCGCCTTCTTCCTGCTCCCCTTCCTCTCCGCCCTGGTTTCTGGTTTTAATTTTCTTGGCTGCACGTTTTTGTCTGACTGATTGCTGCTTGTATCTGTCCTGTACTGTGTGATTACATATGATAACAAAGGCTAATTTTAGCTGTGAAATCCCTCTGACATTGTGACTCAGAGTTGTGGCAGCATAATGACAGAAAATGCAGGCGGACAGGAACAGGGGAATGTAACACTTATTCTTTAAATCCCTGGAATTTTCTTTCCTATTTTCCTCTGTGTGTTTCTCATCCTATTCCCTCCCTCCATGCAGTGCTCATTAGCCCCCTGGCCCTCTCTGAACAGGTGGGGCATGTTTGGCACAGCCCTCTGACATGCAGTCAGGCTTAATTGGGCTTGGAGGACCCCTTACACGCACGCACGCACGCACACACTCACACTAGTCATATTCACCACCCACTTCACACCGTTCCCTACATTCTTAAAGAGCCAATTGTCCCCTTTGTACTCCCCAGGGTGAGGCTGCAGCTCCTAGGCCGGACAGTATAAATCCAGCCCCAGGCCTGTCTTCAGGCCTGGCTGACTGCCCCTACCCCCCCCCCCCAACACCACCACCACCATCTCATCTCTTTCCTTTCTCTGTCAAAAGATAATAACAACCACTACCCATCCAAGCTCCATTGATATGCAGACATATCCCCCCAGATGTCACCGGGTGTTCTCGCCTCTGGCTCCTCTATCTCCTCGCCTGCTTTTCTCTCTGCTCTCCACCTCGCCCTCCACAGCGTCTTTTCATCTTTTTCGTCCTAACTCTGGCGCTTTCCCAACTAGACTCTTTGTGCTTCCTTGTGTCTCGGTTGTTGGAGAATTTTTTAACCTACAGAGAGAGAGATTTCTATTCCTATTTCTTGCTTTTACTTCTCAAGGATACCCAGAGACTGAATTATCCTCATGTGACTCTGCTGCTTTGTGTTTGTGTTATGTGTGTGCATCTGCTGAGCTCCCTGGGTAAACGTGAAGCATCACCATACCTATGTCTGTGTAATTACAGCCACATCAGCCTGTTTTTTCCTTCCTGGGCAAAGACTTGACACTACCTTGCCTTGAAAGAGTGTTTTCTTCAAAAAACAAATCCTGCTTCTGCCTTCTGTCATTTTCTCCCTCTTTTACACACACACACACACACACCCATACACACCCATTCGTATAGTGACTACCCGCCACTGCTACTGGTTCAGCGATATCTCATTATCCTGTTTATTCATACAAACAACTGCCTATCCCTTTTTTCACACACACACACACACACACACACATATATATATATAGATGTAGTACTTGAGTGAAGAGAGAAAGAAACTAGCGCTGAAGTGTGTTTATATCTGTGTGTGTGTCTCGGTGTGAGGTTACACAGGGCAGGTGCGGAGGTTTGAATGTTAACTGCCTTATCACTCCAATTTCACACTCTCGCCTCCAGTCACACAAACAATGCACATGCACAGAAACACCCTGTTGCCTCCAGTCTTGTATGTGACGACTGATTAGCAGGGAAACATGGGGTCTCTCTCTAACACACACACACACACACACACACACACACTTGCACACAGTAATCCCAGCCAGAGGGTAGGTTTTATGTGTGTGTGAGTGTGTTAATGAGTGTGTGTGTGGCTGCTTCTGTAATGGGGCCACCTGTCTACTCATTAGCCTCGTTACCCAGCCTTTTAATTGCCCCCAAACTCTGCATCATGTCTCCTCCTTCTTCCCCCCCCCCCCCCCCCCTTCTCCTGGTGCTTTCTCTTCATCATGTTAAGTGAGCTATGGGGACATATCAATAATCTGACATCACTACATACAGAGAGGATTGTGTCATAACATGCAGGTGCGTGTGTGGTGGGATTGTGTGAGTGCACATATGTCAGCATATTAGCAAAGTGATTGCTTTGACCTCAGTATCAGGAGGCAAATGAATATGACGCCAGTCAGAGGGGAATTTGTACATGTGCACACGCACATGTACACAGGGTTATCAAGTTGATTTGGTTACCTTGAGCAACCTAAAGCCCCACCTCCTTCCCTCTCACTTTCACACTTATAATGATAATTATTTGTCTGGAGGAAACTACAGCAGATTGGTTTATTGGATTTTTTGCAGCTTAGCATACATTTACACATTTCTCCAAGATGAGAAGAGAGTTTTACTTGTATTACAGTCTTTATGTACAAAATTCAACCAATAATGATTTCTTTTATTACTTTGGGGCACAGGTACAACCCAAAGGCAAACTTAACCAAAAATAAACTGAGATTTTTGCAAGATGATTTTTTTTAATGCTGTAGCTAGACTAATCAGCTCTGCTTCTCAAACTGTGACTGTTGTTTTGGCGACATGATGGCATTAAACATTTCATATTTCACATGGATAAAATATTCTATTACGTATCCAGTAAATGAAATACCTCACGGTCCCAGTACTTTATCACAGTGGTGCGAAAATCTGAATTAAATGTCATAAAAAGTCCACTGACAGACTCATTAGTCAATCCACAGAAATTTAGTGTGAAACTATTTTCATAATTGATTAATTTTGGGTTTGGAGTCTTGTTCAGTTTGTTCACATTTGTAAGTTTTCAAGCAATGCCCTCAAATATTAAGAGATGTTAATATGAGAGATACTTGGTTTGAAAGCTATTGCAAAATCGCTAATGGTTGAAAAGTGTTTATTTCCTGGTGATGTATTTTATGTCGTCATATCACTCAACCCTCAAGAACGCATAACTTTAAATTGTGAAAACATGAAAAATGATAGGCGATTACTTGTGCAACTCCTCTTGTCCTCCACTCATCTTGCTCTCACTATTTTCCACATATCCCTACCTCCCTCTCTTCTTCTCTGTGTATCTGTCAGACAGCTCTCTGGGCTGTTGCCAGGCACATTACATGAGAGAACAGGCGGCAGTACATTCCTGCTGAACATAGCTTTGCACTCAGGGGATTCCCTCCCCTGTCTCTGTCTCTGCCCTCTCTTTGTTTTTGTCCATTTCTGTGTGAGAACGTCCAAATCGAGCAGTGGGCTACACTTCCATCGCAGGCTTACATCCTCTTGTTTGCTACTTTTTTTATCAGATAAGATCATAAGCTTTTTTTTTTTGCTCAGATGCAGTGAGCCATGCATTATTTTGCACTCATGACATAAGCTAAGTTTTCACACACGCCAACTCTCAGTTGTGTTGCCAACTTTAATACTTGTTAGTGATGGTTCTGTACAAGAACCAAAATGTTGTCTGTCTTGAACAGGCTTGAAGGAATCTTACAGTCAAGAAGACAGTTTCTTGAGGTTTAAGCAGAGACACTTAACACTAAATTTATACCTAACATCATTAGTTTTATTCTGTTGCAGCATCTTACATGTGAGTAATTACTACTTTTATTCCTGTGTTGCCTTTAGGAAATTGTTATTTGAAGAAATAATATTTTGCTATTTGTCTGTTAGACACCCAAAATGTTGGAAGCTGCATTGTAGCCAGTGGACACAATTTTCATGCTTTCTATTTACCAAATAACTGATTATTCAAGACAGTAATCTGTGGATTAACACGTAAATTGGATTGATGTAGGGTATTAGTATTAGTATTAGTAATAGTATTAATGACACTAATACTAAAATCAACTCACTTCATGCTTTGCAATTAGAACACAAACAAAACTAACTGACAGCTATTTTGATAATTGATAAATTGTCATTTTTTTCTCACACATGATGATGTGCTGTTTTGGGGTGTAAACTCTGTTAACAAGCAATAAGATATCACCTTTGGCTCTGGGAAACTGCTGAACATTATTTGCTATTTTTATACATTAGATAAATTAATTGCTAATGAAAATAATCTTTAGTTACAGCTCAAGTAGTAATAACTGCATAGATTTTTAATGCATTATGAAGTCCAGACTTGGCCGACTTGTCCCAGTTACATTGCTTGGCCACACATCAGTGCACAGAATATCAAATTGCATCCAAAAGTCTGCAAATCTCAGGCAAAATGATATCATATATAGAAAATATGGACTGTTTCAATGGAAAATATTGAAAAACCATAACTTCTTGGCACAATCTCTCTCTTTGCTCAGAAAGAAATAATTTCCTCAAGTTTCCTCATATTTAACCACAATCTCATGGATGTCTGCTTCTGCCCCCCTCCCCCGTCTCTCTCTCCAACACCTTTGCTAGTATCACGCCTTCTCTCCATCTCTTCTACTCTACTCTTTTTTTTTTCTCTCTCTGTCTCTCGTACATCTTCTGTGTTTAAAGTTCAAACTACTGAGGCAGACTGACTGAGTCCTGAGGCTGTTATTGATTGACTAACAAAGAGAAAGAAAGAAAGAGACAGTGAGAGGTACCAGGAGGAAGACTGAGCCAGGCCCGGCAGAGAAGATGCCTCGAGAGTTTGTCTGAACTGGAGGGTCTATTTTTGTCTCAGTGCGTCATTATTGGACAGAAGACACCCAGGGCACATGGGATGAGATGACGGATGCTCAGCGGAGGATTAGGAGGGAGAGTGAAGGGTTAAGTTTAGTCTTGAGAGGTCACTGTTGATTTGGTGCTGTAGACAAAAGATAAAGAGATGAAGGGAGGGACCTTTTCAGTCTGGTCCGGTAGCCTGAAGCACATCTCAACCAACTCTGATGGTTAATTTGTCTGATGCATGAGGCAGATACATCTCTAACCTGACAATCAGTGGTTACACGGCTGGCTGACTGTGTGCAATCAAGTGTCTGACTTGAGAGTGTTAATGATTAATTGATTATCAATTACTTTTTATTAATAAATCAATTTCTTGACATGTATATTAACCAATAGTGCAAAAGACAAGGAAGTGTTCTATAATTGACCAGAACTGTACTGTTTCCTAGAGTACCTGATCACACCAAGTGGTGCCTTTTAATGTTTAATGAGTTGGAGTTACAAATTATTATTATTATTATTATTACAATGCAAATTATCTACATCTCCTTGCTAGTGGTCGGCTGATATGGGTTTTTCAATGGCCGATGGCAATCAATATGTTTTCCAGTGAAGCCTGTGAGTTGTTCAGGTTTGTTTGCAGTGTGTAATACTCTAGAATTTGTCTGGCAAATCATTGAATAGATAGCAATGTTGTTATTTAGTTTCATTTATGATTCAAGTAATTTGATATTTACTTAATCCGCTCTTTGGCAAGCAAGGAACAGGAAGAACTTGGGAAATCTATTGAGCCCTGGCGTGTCATACAGGCACACAGGCATATACACTTGGTTGATATCATCTGCATGTACAGCCAGCAAATTCTTTGGGACCATTCTTCTGAAAGCGAAGGTGGGTGGAGACAAATAGGCCAGGGCTTTCCCTAAAAGTTTACACAGAGGAGAGTTCACACACACACACACAGAAAGAGTTAGGTCTGGGTTAGACTTAATTCAGTCTGGTTTCATTTCTCCTTATTTATTCTGGTTTGTTTCAAATGTTCAGTTTTGGTTCCACTACAAGTAGATGACATTTGACATAAGAGAACTACACATTTAGCTTTAACCATGTGTAGAAACCCTGCATGTGCCATACTGCTGTAAAGAGCATCTCAGTTCATTTCTTTCTGACAACTTTGCAATACAGAACACTAATATTATACCTGGCATATGGAGCTATAAAAGTAATATTATCTACAGTGGATTGCTATGGTGTTAAAATTTTAACTTAACAGAGAAGTTGACATTAGTGTGTTTGAAACATCCACGCTAAAGCTCTTTAAAATGAAGTAGTCCTGTATTATTGTTTTTAAAATTTAAAAGGAGGGTTCATTGCCATGTTTACTGTTTTGTTATTTTATCTTTATCTTTTGCAAGTTTCACAAGTTCAGTTTTTAATGTAGAGTTTAGATTTTCAACTAAATTCTCGTCAAAGGAAAATGCAAATCAATTCATGTTCCCTTTCGGTCCACCTGAAGGTTAGTCTCTTAATACATTTAATATCTTTTCCAATTTAGAATTCAGTACCTCTCAATACCAAGTTCTAACACAGACCCGGTCTTAAATGTACAATCCAGTGAGTTATTGCAGGTTATGGATTGTTTGCACATTGCAGCATCCAGCAATTATTTGTTAAATCAGGGCAAGAAACACACAGGCATCCTGCCACTAACGTTAAACCTTGTTTTCTCTTTCTTTGTTTTATATTAGATTCTATTATTTGTTTTGCCAAATGTGGTTTAATTCTGGCGTGATCTCCATATCTTGTGTATTGTCATTCCGATGGGCAGCCACAAATGCAACACATGGCAGGTGAAAAACATGCCTCTTTACTTTTCTCTGGCATGATTTTGTTTTGTTTTTTATTTTAAGTTGTTTGAATTGAGGTCCATTTTTAGAAGTGGAAAAGAGCTGCGTTGTTAAGGGTATCTGGTATCAACAAACATCCATGAACTATTAATAAATCATGGCTGCTCCACTTGGTGGGATGCTGTTGGCGTCACCATGTTTGTGTGTCTGGGTGGACGTATGTGTGTGCGTGTGAATGCGTAAATCATACTAGGAGCCAAAACCTTATATTTAAACAAGGCTTCTAAACTTTTTAACACCCTCTTGAGGGAAAAGACTTTGTGGCAGCAATACACAAGAGATACAAACCACCTCCAGTATTTCTTGTGCTCCTGTTGTTGCTCTCATGGCTTCATATAAAGAAAGCTTCCAAAAACACTCTAATTGGTATTAAACCTTAACAAGAAAGCAGCTATGATAACATAACCTTAATTAATGTGTTTATAACCTTTTACTTAACTGAAACTAAACTGGTTCAAGAGATTAATGATGTAATTTTCACCATTCTTCATTTTGCAGCACACCTAGGACATTACTCAAACGTCATGATTTGAGATTTTAACAAAACCAACTCCTAGAGGGGAGAACAAAAAAGAGACGGACTGAAGGAAGATGGGCGACAGAAAGGGAAAGATTTAAACACAAAGGGGATAGAGGTTAAAGAGAGAAGGTGGAGGTTGTACAAGTGGTGATTTGTGACCCACAGGAAACGGGTAAAGGGCTTATTTTCCCCAGGCTCTCAGAGACCATAACAGGCGCTATGTGTTTCCTCTTGATAAAGCTCAGCGAGCTCACATGTACTCACACTGACTAACTAGCAGGCTATATTTTGACTACTACAACTTTGTGAAGGAAGATCTTTTTGTTTTGTTGAAACGGCTGATGTTTATTCTATTATCTTTTTACATTTGACGACTGCTGTACCAAAAATGGTGAAGTATTACAAGAATTCAGTGTTTCCTCCGATAATTTACTCTTGGCACAGTGGAAAAGACTCACAGGCCTCTCATTCTCACTTATTTACAGCGTATATAAACACACAGCTGTGCACAGGAGATGGCAGAGATGATGAAAAAATGAAGGATAAATGTCAGAAAAGTAACCAAAAAGATAAGTGGAGAATGAATGATTGGCATAGTGTATTTTAATTTTTTCTTTTTGCTGCGTTTGCTTTTAGTCAACCATGCGGCTCCTACACTTAATGTTAAATTTAAATCTTCAGTTTTGCATTTATAGTGATCAGAACAAAAAAGAAATTAAAAAAACAGAAAGTGAGAGAGAAAAGACAAAACTGCCCCTGTTCAATCTGATTTCCACAGTGGCCTAGACAATAGCTTCTTCACACCTCTCCCTGCCAAAACACTTGCTTTTTTATCAGCCTACTCTACACAGCCATCTGATAGGATAAATCAATAAAGCGATAAAGTGTTTGCTAATTAGTCAACATGTTTGACACTTGATAAATGCAGTTTTTGAACGTTTCTGTGCTAGGGGTGTTTTATCCATTTGTTACATGCAGGAGAAGTTTTGTGAAAAAATGTATGCACATAAATGTTGTCTGCAAGAAGAAACCTTCAATCTGCTGTTTCCCTGACTGCAAATACCTGCACTCAGCCGGAGGATGATGCGCCTTAATGTCGACGGTGAAAGATTGAGCGCTGCTTATTAGCTTTGAAGTTAATTTGACAAGTGCAGGTACGTTTCAACTATAAGCAATATCAACTCTGAAAAAAAATATATCTGCAGTAATGTCCTGTCACCTCAGAGGCAGTGGAGTGTGTACATGTGTGTTAAAAGGAGTGAACTTGCTAGTGAGTGGGTGAATGTATGTGCGCGTGTGTCTATGTGGGTTGAAACATCATTACCTAGGGATCTGAGTACACGGCCAGACATCATTAGGCTTTAAGGCGAGAAAGTCTCCACGGCACCAGTTTTGCAGTCTCTCTGACACGACAGGCAGGCAAGCCATTTAAGATCATTTATTTGGGTTTGCATGTATGCCTGTATGTGTGTGTTGTTGTGGGTTGCGTCTTGGGTGTGTTTGTGTGCATGTTATTTATTTATTTTGCCTGGTAATATGCCTGAGCCTTCATTATAGCCGGAGCCATAACTTTGATAAATCACTTGGGCTCGGGGCCCTCACTGCTTTCACAGTATTAGAAAACTAATTGAAATTCTCTTCCGCCCCCTCCTCTCTCTCTCTCTCCCTCTTTCTTATCTTTCTTTTACTTTCACTGTTTTTCACCCATTCCTTCGTTCTGTCTTCCCGTCTCTGTAGCAAGGGCCAAACAGTACCGTGTTTTTTTCTGTGGAATAGGAGCCAAGAGGGGAAAATGTCATCACTGATTTAATAGGCGTAGTGTTACTCAGAAACACACACAGCAGGATCACACGCACGCAAACACACACTGCACTCTGGGGAGTGTTAGGAATCCTGATAATGTCATCATAGGAATCTCGATAATGTGCCCCGCTCTCCTGCAGGCTCCAGTTTTACTGTGCCTCTCCTCTCCTCTGCTTTTGATTAGACTGGAGGATGAGATTTAGGTTAAGGTTGATGGGATTTAGAGTTTAAATACTTCTTTCTATGGCCATGATCCCCCCGCTGTCCTCGGATTCAGGGTCTGTTTGGTTCGTTGCCTGGGATCTCCCAGCTGCCACTGGATTTAGGGTTTAGTCGTTTCATTGTGCATGTGATCCCCCTGCTGCCACGAGATTTGTATTCATTTGCAGGAATTTCTCTGTGCTGCAGCTAAATTCAGGGTGTGGTTGTTTGGTTTTGAAGGTTCTCCCCGATGAAATTTGTTTTGGAGTTGTTTTGTTGTTCAGCATCTCCTCACCACTGCTGGATTTAGGGTTTGGTTGTTTTGTTATGTACCATCTCTCAGCTGTTGCTAGATTTAGGCTTTAGTTGTTTTGTTGTCCAGGATCTCTCCATTCCCACTAGATTTCAAGGCTTTAGACACTTTTTTAAATATCTAGACTCTGTTACTGTCTAGATATGACTGTGTGTTTATGGGAGGCAGCTTGTGTGGATCGGGTGATTTCATAGACTCCTGTCAGCACACAAGATTTTTCTCTGTAAACATTCCTCTGACGTGATGCAAGCCCAGGAGAGGATGGCAGTGTGTGTGTGTGTTTTCGACTGGCAGAATTTGTCTGTTTCCCAGACAAATCCATACCATCACTTCCAGAAATACTGCAGGCACATAGCCATACATGCACAGGTTGCATGTGTGTGTGGTTAATGAGGATGTGTTGATTGATTTGACTGCAGTAATTAGCTGGAGTGTGAAGACCTGGAAAGGTCTGCGCTCTGGTGGGAGTGTCCCCTCTGGAGAGACATTGAACTGTGCTATGCACCATTACGTTAGTCACACACACCACAGAAACAGTCCCATCCAAATCTCAGATGCGGGATGAGTCATCTCTCCGAGGCAGACCTAATACTCTGTGTGGTTGTGAGAAGAGAGGAAGCATGTTTGGTGTGTGTCAGAGCCTGAGACATAAGAATGTTTACAGCATGGAGATGTGTGTTGCGGACTGAGATGTGCTTGTGCCAGCACTTTCCTTTCCTGCAAAGTGTGGCCTGAACACTGACCTGACAAATCAACTCTCGGCCTCACCTCCGCCTCATCCTGCTCATTTGTAAATTCACTTCCTTTCTGCTACCCAGATCTTTTTCGTGCATCTCAGGACTGTTTCTCGTAAATGCATTGCAAGTATGACAACCTCAGTCTGTAGCCTTTCTCCTACTGAGTACCAAGGATGCAGAATAAATGGCTGCAGTAAACTGTTGTAAACAGTGCCGCCACATGGATGACTGCAAAATTACACATGATGCAGCGCTTTAGAAAGCATTATTTCTGTGCTTTTTTGCTGTTCCACTTGATCTGAACAATTAAGCAATTATTCATTCCTTATGTTGAACAAAAAGGAGAAAGTGAATAACATTCAGTTTTCAGCTGAAACACTTTTTTCTGTTTTTGTATTTTTTTGTGTTCATGTCCTCTTAATTCATGTGTTATTTATCAAGGCTATATAGAATATGCTTTTCTGTGCAATTAGGGCAATAGATTATTAGTGTAACCTTCTTCTCCATCTCCATTCCCCCTTCCCCTCCTCTTTCGCCCATAACAGGAAGTTCTACTACATCACCCTGCTGAGGGACCCAGTGTCTCGATACCTCAGTGAGTGGAGGCATGTGCAGCGAGGAGCCACGTGGAAAACCTCCTTGCACATGTGTGATGGACGGACACCAACGCCCGAGGAGCTGCCCTCCTGCTACGAAGGCTCTGACTGGTCGGGGTGCACCCTGCCGCAGTTCATGGACTGTCCATACAACCTGGCCAACAACAGACAGGTGGGGAGAAGAAGATTTTTAACTAAACAACAAAAACTTTACACTGTGAGCTTCAGAAAGAGGATAGGGTGCTGGGTGGTGACATTGTTTCACTTAACATTAACTGAGCTGAACAAAAGAAGGAAAAAAGTCCTCCATCATTCAGGTCAGTTTATGCACTTCTTCAGTTTTACTCCAAAAAAGTGCAGCTGATTTCAGTCTTAATACTGGCATTTGTTACTGCTGACCAGCGTCTCTACATGTGACCTGACATCTCTCCTGTCTGACTGTTTTATTCAATAATAAGATTATAATGCTAAAATTGTCAGTCATTATCATATATCCAGGCCTCCTGGAAAATACTACAACAGGGGAATCATCTTTACAAAAATCAGATACAATTTTAACCTGTAAAGGTTGTCAATCAGGTATTAATACCTTAACTTGTACTGGTTATATTGTAGTTAGAGATTATATTGTAGTGAGAGTAGTTAAAGAGAAAATTTAATTTACTTTCTCCCTTTACACACACACACACACATGTGTATATATATATACATATATATATATACATACACACACACCCATGCATAGTGTGTAGCTTGCCTGCTGGCCACAAACACCTCAAATTCACACCTTCTTTTCTCATACTATCACAGTCTTCCACCTAAATGTGTTGGCCAGCTTATCTCATCTCAGCCTAGGGATGTTATTACTCAGGGTCCCATGATTTCTAAATGTAACACACATACACTTTAGGCATCCTGGAGGACCTGCAGGCTGAGGTACGCACAGTGTACTCTTGTAAATCCAGCTCAGTATGCAGTCCTGTTCCTCCACTGTAACAAAACAGCACTAAAGTGAATTCACAGTAGTAATCTCTTAATTCTGCAACCAAATCCAGTGGAATATAAACTGGTTTAGTTTACCAAGTGGTTAATGATGTGGTAGGTAGGTAGGAAATTATTCACAAACTGGAGGTCTTCGGGATCAGGTCAGCAACTAATACATTACACGCTACATTGTCATTTCATTGTCTGGTCTTTCTTTCATTTTCTGTTGTTATTGTTGATGTAAAACATTGTGTGTGTGTGTTTTCCTCTGTCTCTAGGTTCGTATGTTAGCTGACCTGAGCCTCGTGGGGTGCTACAACATGTCCACGGTTCCAGAGAAGAAGAGGGCCCAGCTTCTCCTGGAGTCGGCCAAGAAGAACCTGCGAGATATGGCCTTCTTTGGTCTGACGGAGTACCAGAGGAAAACACAGTTCCTGTTTGAACGAACCTTCAGATTACGCTTCATCAGGCCCTTCATGCAGTACAACAGCACCCGGGCTGCAGGAGTGGACCTGGACAATGCCACGGTTAGTCCTACTGCTCAGTCACATTTGGTAGATTTAGTTCTGCATGAGCAATACCTCCTGGACAAAATGACAGCTTCTAGTACATTTACAGTAGCGCTTAGTGTACATAAGACAAATGTGACACTTATTATGGAATTAACAAGATTGCTGTATTATTCTAGTATTTTGTATTTTAATGTGTTTTGTTCAAAGGAGGTAAACAGTAAAAATATCTTATTTTCTGTGATGCCCAAATCTTCTTTTAAAGAAAGATGTGGCAGCTGTATTTTAATAAAAATCCTAAAGTGAAAGATTGTGAGAAAATAGGTAGAAAATAGAAAATGAGGAGAACAGAGACACGAAGAGTAAACATTGTGGTTTTATATTGCTGTGAAATGAGCTGGGATGATTGTCACCGTTAAAAAAACAGCAGCTTTAAACATGTTCTTCACACTTTGATTGGTCCAATGTGGGAGTTCTTAGGCTCAATTCCCAGTGAAAAAAAAAAACTCCAGTACACAGCAGGCTGGTGATTTTTACATCAAAACCAGAAAGGAGAAGAGAAAATAAAGTATGCCCAGCTGACAGATGCTGTGGACCGATGATTATTATCACACAAAAAGACAAAATAAAGTGGTGAGAGTTTGGAGTCTAACAAGTGGGAGTGTGTGGCATTTTGAGTAAAAATTAGTTTTTAAAATTAGCTTTCAAAATTAGCTTTCAAATTAAATGCCTCTGAAGGCACTGTGTGAAATTTTGTCATTATTTAATTATTTTTAAAAAGTCAAATAATAACATCAGCGGGCAGGAGAGTATTTATTTTCGACTTTCCTGCAAAGCTGCTGAAATCCCACTTATACCCTGATTGAAACTGTTGTCTGAATTTTTCACTGTTCTGTAATACATGAAGTCTTTGAGTTGAGATCAGCATTATCTTCTTGGCTTTGTGCCAATGTCCCGGGTGTTGCCAATCAAACATCTCTAAGTTTTTATTGACGCTGCGAGCTGCTTCCCTTTGTTGTCACACACATTGTTCACAAATGATATCCAGCACCCCATCACAGTTTTCAAAGGGATCGTCTTAATTGAACACGGTTCCCCCTCCATCTTCACACATAGCAGATGATACACACCAGTGAAGCCAGCTGCTTTGCACAATCTAACATCAAACATGTTTCTGTTGTCTCGCTTCACACGTTGCCAACACTCTCTCAGTTCGCTCTCTCTGTGTTAAAACTTTCTCACAATGGGGTGTTTTCACCACAGAAATTTTCTAAGGAACTCTGGAACTTCACCTCACGAGGAACCAGGGATTAAATTTAGTTCCTTATGATACTACCACTCGAGTAGATTTTACATTTCTGAATGGTTAATCAGACACAAGCTGCCTGGGAACTTATGTACCACTTGATTTATAAAATAATAAAGATCTAGTGCCATGGTATCAACACAACACGGCTCTAGATGTTTATTGACATTGCAAACAAAATCATGTTGTCAGCTTCCTGACTAGTTTCAGAAGATAGTGTCAGGCAGTTGTGAAGTGAGCATGATAATCGTTATTTGTTAATTATTGTACTAAATTATTAAATGTACTAAATTATAACCAATAAATAAACCCAGGATATGACTGTATTGTTTTTTGTGTGAAATCTGCAGCTCAAATGTCATTTTCAATTGGTAAACTTCATAATCCCTTAAATGCAATAGAAATACAAACATTAAAGCAAATTAAGGCTGCCTTAGTTTAGTTCCTAGTTAGCAAAGTTCCTAGTTTAGTTTCCTCAATTCAGTTCCTTTTGTGTCTATAGGTCATTGAACTATTTAGTGGAAAATGGCTATTTTAAAGCACCTGCTCTGAGAGAAGCAAAGTTTTTCTATGCTCAGTCTTGCTGAATTAGAAGCTCTGGATGCTACTAGACCCAATGGTATTTGTTAACATTAAAAACTATTTAGACTGATGTCACTTGTAGATAAAATGGGAAACACAAGAATCCATCATCAGCCTAATTTGCTTGATCTTCAGGTTTGTCTAGACTCACTGGAACATGCAAACAGGGCAAATATCTCCTTTGGCTCCATAGATCCTGAAACAATTTAATCAAAAACATCACTTTTTCTCTTTTCTGGATCCCCTTTTCCTTCCTGTCTCCAAAGTCTATGCTGCCCAGACCTACCTTATTTAATATTACTTAATACTAATTTAGACATTTTGTCTTTGACCTGATCATTAGGTCCAGCGTATAGAGGAGCTGAACGAACTGGACATGGAATTGTACGACTACGCCAAGGACCTGTTCCAGCAGCGTTACCAGTACACCAGGCAGCAGGAGAGGCGGCAGCAGCGCATAAAGAACCACATGCAGCAGAGCCACCAGGGTCTGGGCCTGGGCGTCAATCTGTGGCCCTCCGGAAGTCGGCCGAGCTCATCGTTGACACTGGAGGACGGGGAGATAGAGAGGGAAGAGCGGGAGGAGGGTGAGGAGGGAGGCAGAACGGAGGAGGCAGGCAGTAGGCTTCCCACTGAGGACTACATGAACCAGATCATCAACCGCTGGTAGCAGCAGAATGATTGCAAACACACATCCATGCACATGTAATGTGAAATACATACACATAAACTCACGCGCGCACGTACATACACAGAAGGTGGCTCCTTCCTACCTAGACCTAAATGACTGACAAACAGGACTTTACAGGAGAGTTGAGTTGCGGGAATGAGAGTCCAAGTGGTTGCTATGGAGACCTGGGCTTGGTTGATTGCATCAGCTCACATTATTTAGGTTTTTCCTGTTGTTATTTCCTCCCGTTTGTCCTTTGCACCCCCCTCCCCAGTTTCTCTGCCTCTCCCATTATCATTACTGACTGAGCAGAGGAGAGATATTAAAAGTTGCTGACAGCAGAGTATCTCATCCAAATTTCCCCTCCTCCTCCTCCTGTATTCTTCTCGTTCTCTCTGGCCTGATACGGAGCATGAGAAAATTAAAATTAAGTCTGTGAATTCCCACTAATCCTTGCTAAGGACCAGTCAACTCTGCGGATGCTCCAATTTCAAAGGAACTGGGAAAGCTATGAAAGTATGCAAATGGCTGAAGTGGACAAAGAAAGTGGTGGGAGTACATGAGAGTCGGGCGGGAGGGAGAGTCTGAGCCTGGTAAAAAGAAGCAGAGAAAAGTTGGGCTGAACTGTGTAATAAAAGCTTTCTGCTTAAAAAAAAACAATCTGCCATTTCACCCATGGACACGCTTTGGTCATGAAATAGTGAAAGTGTCATTCTCATTTTAGGATGATTTAATTTGTATTTTTCTTTTGTGTTTATGCTTTTTTAAAAGCAGAATTGTAATAACACTGAGACCAATATTGCTGCCTAAAGAAAAGTGATTCCTTTTTTCTTTATTTTTGTTTGTTTTCTAAGTCAAAGCTAATGGATTGGATTGATGTACAATGGACCATAGCCATTACTAAAGCCTTGCTTCTTGTGGGGGGAAAATGTGGCCTGTTTCTCTGTTAAAGGTTCCCAAAGCTCCTGTTGCTTAACAAGTTCATTATTTCTCTCTTTCTCTCCTTTTTTTTTGTGCCACAGTCCTGCAGAGAGTGACAGCCAATTATAGAGCCGAATTTCACATAGGTGTGAAGAAATCAAAGTCAGGGAGAGGAGGGACCCTGCTGCAGGTTGTTGCCAGAAACTGTGCTGTGCGAGCAACAAGCGCTTTGGAAACCTTAACTCAAAACAAATGCTCGAGATGGGAGTTGTGGAACTACTGGTCACCATGGCAATGTGAGCCCTTAATGTAGTGGTTGGCATTTCTAGTTTTTATTTTTTCGTCTTACCAAGAGCTGCATTGTAAAAGCAGCGGTCTCAGACAAGCCTAGGTCCCACCTGCTGAAAGGGCGCACACAGTGCTGGTGACCTTTAGTTCATTAGTTTGACCGGTATTTTACTTGGTTTCTACCTTGAAGAATGAACGGGGCGAGGAAGCAGTGCCTCTATGTACTGGGATCATAGTCAGCATAATTATTGCCAGATATTAAGTCTGCATTATACTTAAGTAACTTCTCTGACTACTTATGTGTCTGTGTGGGTGAGTGTATGTGTAAATAATATGTACAGTATGCCTTTGATTGGTGTATGTGTATGCCTTTGTAAATAGTTTGCCTGACTGAGAGAGAGGATGCCTGTTGAGTTTTGTGAATGACTGGTTTCATGACCAATTATCTTACCATTTTTTGGTGGTGGAGGACAGGGCAACAAAGTCGTTCAGACAGAAAGTCATAGCAGTGTGACTATCACAGTGATGCAAGCCAGAAATACTCCATTAACTGATGTCTTTCCCCTTTTCTTGTATCCTCCCCATAACTTTATCTGTAATTAGCTAAAATCTTAATTTATATTTTTAACAAAATAGTCTGCCCTTGTGAAATTTATTACACTTGACAGCAAAATGTACAAGTAGGGTTGGGCTACAATAGCTGTCTTCTTTTTTTTTCTGGCATTGCACTAATTTCTGTGATCTGATCAGGAATGAGGAATTTTGGTTCATGTTTTTTGTTTTTGAGTCACAGATTTTGGTTCAACACTGCTCCTTGCTTGACAAAATATCAGATTTGTTCTGGTTCTAGCTAATTTTAGCTCTCAAGGAAAATGAAACATTAATGCAACTTGCTGGTTAAACCGATGACCCATCTGTCACCTGAGCTCTCTGTATGCTAAATTGTCATTCAGTAATCCTATAGCGTTCCTTATGCAATGGGGGAAAATCAAACCGTATTTTTTAATAAATCCAGCATCAAGTTGTATCTTCAAAGGTGTTTTTCTGACTCCACAGGTGTAAGCTGTCTGTGTGGAAAGATAACGTGTTTGCCAGCAGCAAATATAACATTTCAACTGAAACTTTCCATAAGTTGTGACAGCCTGGCATGGCCCAGGTGATTAGTATGTTTCAACACTGGGGAAGCCTGTAGAAAACCCAACAGTTTATTACTCCAAAATTACTTTGAACGCACAATACTAGATAATAAAAAAATAATAATAAGATATAAAAGTAACATTTTGATCTTTTCCCCAAGGTTTGCATAGGAAACACCAATGTGACCAAATCATGGAGTAACAGATCACAGATATTGCTATGAGCAGATCATATAAGCTTTATTAATTCTTTGAGAGCAGAAATTAAACTTTGGCTGCTTTATAACTGCAAGTGCATTATGTGGTTTTCTCAAAATTTCAGTTGAACCTTTAGACATAGATTATCCATATTTCAAGAGTGTCAACTTTATAGAGACCTCCAGAGCTACGAGTAAATTTTCTTCAAAGTGAAACTTTTATTTCACTGCATCGTATGCATTTATTCAACACGTCATACACTCACTGGCCACTTTACTAGATACACCTGTACAATCTAATGTAATCCAATACAGCAGCTCTGCCATGACTACTATTTTTACAAGGTTATTATTTCTCAGTTTTTATCAGAATGGTGATAATTCTACTATATGTGTATTATTGAGGTCATACTGGAGGGCATTATATTAACAGTTGTTTCTTGTATT
>JAUMHL010000015.1:8232685-8252406 GCA_032362345.1 Sandelia bainsii
TGGACATGTGCATTCAAAAGTTTAGGGGAGGTCACATTAAGTTCACCTGTAAAGGTTATAGTGCATTTTAGGTTCATACTGAAATTTCACCCGAAAGCTGAATATCCCTAACTTTTTGTGAGTAGTGTATGATAATGATATATACGATAATATATAAAAGTCTCCTGTTTAGACCAGACGTGTGTCTTTGCTAATCCTGTAATGCTGCAGCAATCAAACTAAATATGGAGAGGCTTTTAGTTTTCAAAGTTGTGCTTTCAGTCTTTTGAATGTAATAACTTAAACAAAGCCTACCATTAATTAAGCATCTTTAAACTAATTCCATAAAAATGAGTTTCACCATAATTTATAGCTGCAGACTGTTGTATATGGTAGTAAATATTGATTTTACTGTTCAAACTTGCTGCACAAATTAAATTGAATTTTGGCTTAATCTTATTTCCATTTAATTGATATTCTATCACTGAGACACTGCTTAACAAAAAATAGAAATTTAACTATCCAGTTATGAGATCTACATTATGCTTTAATGTCTGTGTGTGATGGCATAGATTTAGTGTTTCCTAGGACTTATATACATTTTTAAAATTGTAAAATCTGATTTTTTTAACCGGAATATAATGTTTATGACAGACAGCCTGTTCATCTGTTTTAAATACTCTAAGCTAAACTTTTAATTGAGTAAAAAAAACATTTAATTATGCTTTTGTTAGTTTGTGGGGCAGAGGTTAGGCAGAGAAATTACTACATTAGATTCGGTTTCCCCGCTCTCCAGTTTTTAATTGTCTCTCAGTGAAATGTGCTGTTCTGTGTTCAAGACACGTTTGAGATGAACAGTTTATTTCTAGGAGGATTTCAGTAATTTTGAGCAGGCAACATTGTAGTTACCTAATCCGGTTGTCAGGACCCATCCACTCTCAGCGGATCATGGATACAGGAAGCTACGGAGCCGGCTTCGGTGAGAATAAATCATTCATTTCTTGTGATGAAGCTATGTATTAATGTATTTAAGGTTGCTTATTGTTGTGTTTTGGAGACCGCGACTTTTGCTGACTGTGAGTAAACGAAAACTGTTAAAAATCATGTAGTTTCTCTTCTGTGGAGGCAGCGTTAGCTAGCTGCTGCAGCTTTTTAGCTAACGTTCAATTTCAGGTAGCGTTAGCAGATGTCTGTTTAAAGACTCTTTACGGACTCTAGATGTGAATTAAACTTACAGTAAAGCTTTCACCACTCAGACTTTAATACACATGAAGTCAGCCATTTACTCTTCATTATAGCGATTGTGACAACTCTGAGGATTGTCATTGAAACAGTCCGGATGTCCACACTGAGCATTCATTGGACGGAGCAGACACGCTGAACTTTTCTATTGGACAGAGACCATCGATCTTTATGTTTACTAGTGAAAAACTATGTAAGAGCTCCTAAAACACCTCTGGTTTAAAGTATCTGAAATAATGAGTGAGATCATGATCCTCACCTTCCTCATCTCCCATTTGTTTCTCTTTCTTAGCCGTTGCTCAGGTCCTGATTTCTTGTCTCCAAATTCATCCATATGTTGTTTCATGTCATGGCAGGGTTTAGTTGTTAGACCCAAAATTCACTCTGCATTATTTGGTTTGTAGTAATTTCATTATGCATCACACATCTTAATTTGGAAACATGCACTATGTGAGCACATTATTTAAAAAAAACGTTTTAGGTCCTAAAACGAGGCCTAAGGACCGTTGATAAGTCTGGGATACAACGCTATAGAATCATGTAGGACTAGGGGTGAATGATATAGACTATAAGCCTATCACAATATTTTCTATAGTAATGAAATAAATTACAATATAACAATGGTATCAATGAACACTAATTTCAGTCAGTGGCTAAAAATTTCCCTGACACCATGTTGTATCTATGGTCCATTTTAAAAAACCATTCTCCTGAATTGCTCCTTGTCAACAGTTTTGTTGGATTGTCTTCGGCTCAACAAAATGCCACTCCCTCCATCAGTTCATTCCAGTGTTTACTTGTTTTATAGTAGGGAGAGTCACTGATAAAAACGCTGACGTTGTTATTGCTGTTGCACTAACATCTGCCATGATCGCCTCCTGATATTGATGGTGTTTGTGTTTGAGCTAAAAAAAATCAGTGCATTTCCACCATTTCTTAGTACTGGTTTCTGACACAACTTGCATATCACACATGTTTGATTCACTTCTGATTTGTTGCTGAACCATTTGCAAATGACAGATTTGGCTCCTTTTTTCAAAAACTGTTTGTAGGAATATGTGAACGATATGCACTATGACAGTATGAAATAACACAGCCATGACATGAAATCTGTATTGCATCTGCTGGGTGTAGCTACTGTAGCTGGTCCAACTGGATTGTTGGGACAAAAGAAAAACAGTAAACAGAAAAAAATTAAGTTTCTCACAGTTCTTTTGTGGTTTTAGACTGTGTCACTGTCTTCTGTCTCTTGATGTAATTCCAGATTCACACCATGAAGTCATTAATCAATAATCAGCAACTCTTTCAATAATCAGTTATACATTTGATAAATTTTTCATAACAAATGTGAAATGCTATTTATTCCCTAGAACTCGTTTCTTTTAATAAGAAGATTTGCTGCATTTCTGTGTCACTGTAAACTTAGTTTTTTTGGTTGGACAAAACAAGACATTTTAAGAAATTACCTTTGGTTCACTGAATGTTGACGCAAGTGAACATTAATTTGGCAATCTAGCTGAAATAAGTTGAACTTCATACATAGCTTTATTTTGTTTTATCTGTGGAAACTCACCGCTACCCAACTGTGTTTGGCAGCACATCTGAAATTAAAATGTCAAGGACATTTTTCTGATATGTAAATATGTGTATTAATATATATATTTATGATTACTCCTCTCATTTGACACCACTTCCCAACTAATGTCTCCATCTACTGTTTTTCCAGGCATACGCTTGAGGATGTGGCTTCTGGGGGTCCTGCTGCTGTCTCTGCTCTCTGCGGTGTCTGGAGGTGCCGACTCCAAAGCTGTCACCACCACCCTCACAACCAAATGGGCTGATACTCCTTTGCTGCTGGAGGCCAGGTACCACACTGCAGTAGCAGCCATTTGGCTGACATTAACTTTAGGAAGCAGATAATAGATAAATCAATGTCCTGAGGGCTCGTATGGTCATTACTGGGACTGTCCTCCAAGTCATTTTAAACTTATTTCTCATTGATGTGTCCTTGAGCAAGACTGAATATTTAAAGGATTCAGTTGCTGTACTGTTCGCGAGAGCTGATCCTGTGCTTTAACTTGTGCAAGATGAAAACTTTCTCTTTTCACTTTGTTTTTATTGTATGTAAATACAATACATGTGCATCTTATGAACCTTTCGTCTTCATCTTCATCCCCAGTGAGTTCCTGGCAGAGGAGAGTCAGGAGAAGTTCTGGGACTTTGTTGAGGCCAATCAAAACATAGAAGGGCAGCATGATGGTAAAGTAAAGCTGCTTCAGCCTCTCTAAACCTGTTTTAATTTTAGTCTCTGTTTTGTGCTGCATCATGATTTATGATGTGCATGCAATACTCTTGGCACCAAATGCAACGTCAGTGTTTTCGCCAAGCACTTATGTGAGCAATAATGTGATAGAAGAGAGCTGTGCACACTGTATTTGTACAACCATAGCAATATTAACACAGTGTTACGAATGTCTTCTGTATGTGCAGGCACAGATCAGGCCTACTATGACCTGATTGTGAAGAAAGCCAGTGCCTTGCTCAGCTCCGTCCAGGTGAACATGCTGAAGTTCGCCCTGTCCCTGAGAGCCTACTCTGCAACAGTACACTCCTTCCAACAGGTACCAGCAAGATGACTTAAATTCTGCTTCTGAAGGCTTAACGTGTGAAATAGACTGAATGCGAATGTGTTTGCATGTGTTGAATGATCTTACTGTTCTTCATATTTTTAGATAGCGTCCAATGAGCCTCCTCCATCTGGCTGCTCAGCTTTTTTCAGCGTCCATGGGGAGAAGACGTGCAATGCAGAAAGTTTAGCAGCTTTGCTGAAAACTTCACCGGAAAGGTAATTAAAGATATACATATACAAAACTGAATAACAGGTATACTGTAAATCATTAACTCAAGGGCTGGTCTTTATAAATGACTTCATTATCTCTCTTTCAGGCCAAAGCCATACCTTTTCAAAGGCGATCACAAATACCCAGGATCAAATCCAGATGCTCCTGTTGTCATTCTCTATGCTGAGTTGGGAAAGCCAGATTTCCAGAGGCTTCACCAAATCATAACACCCAAAGTCTACGAAGGCCAGGCGACTTACGTACTTCGTCATTACCTGGCTGTAGGTGTTCTTCACACAAAAGATTAATTTGACAACATGTTAATATACTCACAATACAACAGACAATACACATCACATATACATTATATACCATATAGTTAGGTCCATTTACTATCTTTTGTCACAGCTTTCAGAAACTTCCAACTAGAGGTATTGAATGTTGTCTTTTTTGGGAACAAACCTAATGATACAGTAGGAGGTTTTTGACATTAAGTTAAATTAACACTGGACTTCTGTGACAGGCCATTTTCAAACATTTTAAAGACCAGACAATGAATACAACGATGATAATTAGTAATAAGTTGACCAGTGGAAAACTACCTTCCTAAACTGAAAGTTATAATTTAACCCGTCCTCTCACAGTGACCTACATGTGAATAAATTCTATATACCTATTAGTGGACATGAGGCAAGATGGTGATTTTAAAAACTCTGTAGTTTAATTGGACTCCTCATTTACACCTAGGATGAAAAGTGCTTCTCGAATTTATCACATCGCAAAGTTGGATTGCTTCCTCTCTCGCATGCAAAACAGTTGATAAGTTCTTCCCTGTAATTATGCTAAATTATTCCCACCATCTGTCTGCTGAGCATGAATTCCCAGGCACCGGAGAGGTTGTAACACTTAGTGCCTTTTCTTTTTACTTCAAAGCTCGGGGCCAGTCCGGGGACAGTTTAGTGTCTTCAGCACTTAGTGAGCAACAACTGGTCGTCTGCACGTGACAGCTGTCAGAGTAGACAGCATGCACACGTGTTTGTAGGTGTATCTGCTGCAAAATATAACAAAGATGAAGCTTACATCAGTGCATCTGCAGTAAAATGAGTAAGACACCTTGGTTGCAGTCTACCATCATGCATTTACACATGCATTTAAGCACTGAATATATAACTGAATACATCATCAAGTGATGTGACACACTCCTGTTGAAGATAAGAATGTCTTCTCCCTCTTGTGTTTTTACAATGCTTTCTTCTTTTCCTGTAGAATCCAAGTGAAAAGAAAGTTTATCTTTCTGGGTATGGAGTGGAGCTGGCAATCAAAAGCCAGGAGTATAAGGCAAAGGATGACACACAAGTCCAAGGTGCGCATATACAAGAACACACACTGTCAATACACACATGCCCATAATGGTGTAATCCCAGAGGAGTCCTGATGTGAATAACGAGTTAATTGATTGTGCTTTCAGGGGCGGAGGTGAACACTACAGTGATCGGAGAGAATGATCCAGTGGACGAGGTCCAGGGCTTTCTTTTTGGCAAACTCAAGTGAGTGGTTCTGTGTCAGACCAAGATAAAAGCTTGGATTCATTCCAAGAACTCCACCACGCTCACTCTAGCCAAGATTTTTTCTTAGGTTTTTTTTTTTTCTTTGGTTCTCCCCTGAAAGCACTGATCATAACCTTTTGTCTCAGTGAAACTAATCTAAAAAGAAACAAATCCATGAATCCAACCACCCTCCCATAATTTGGGCATTTAGCACATGCACCTACTTTCTGTTTTACCTCTTGTTCTCTCTGCAGGACTCTCTACCCAGAGTTAAAAGAGCAGTTGAAAGAGTTGAGGAAACATTTAGTAGAAAGCACCAACGAGATGGCACCTCTGAAAGTCTGGCAAATGCAAGGTGAGTCTTTTAATTACCCCCCTATCATATTCTCAACAGATTTTTTGTTCATTTTCTGTTCCCTCCTGCAATGTAATTGGATTTCTCAATACAAACAGGCCACACAGGAAGTATTTATTTATGCATGTTGACATTACATCAGTTATAAATTATTGTACTTAATAGACTGTTAATAGACTGAAAAGTAAAACAAATATCTAAAATTGACAGAGGCAACGTCACATAAATGGAGGCCTGCAAAGCATGCACCAAAGTCAAACCCTTCCTCAGCTTACAGTTAACAGCTTCAGGCATAATTATTGTGACTTTAATTGAGATTAAGAGAATTAAATGTGTGATCCTGTGAATATACCCTCAGGATATTATGAGCTCTTTGTCCAGTTGGTCCAGCTAAAAAAGATAATTGATAAAAAAAATAATTATTTCATCTCCATCTTACTTTCTTGACCCAGGGAGACTTTTCTCTTTTTACAGTTTCACAGAAATGTGGTTTTGCAGTTTTATGGGTATCTTGCTCAGCTGACCACCAAACTAACTAATGATAAGTAATAAAAAAATAAAATCTTTCACCTGGGCCAAAGAGCCAGATTTAGCTTAACATCACTGCTCATTTAAATTTAACATGGTGCTTACACAGCTAATCTGTCTGGTTCTGTTTAAATTACAAATTTCAAATGAGCATTTTAACATCTAGTTTGATTCATTTAGGTTTATTTTAAAGCTGTCAGTCATTTTCACACAGATATCCATGTTATTTTAAGACAGTGGATCTGTGATTTTTATCATGAAAGAAGCTAAGCTCATATAAGTAAATAAATAAATCTATGAACAGTCTTACAAGCAACCTTTATAAGCACCATACATATTTATTCAAGATCATGTTGTAACCTTGGTCATATGTATGCACATCAACACATAACTGCAGGATTTTCTCTGATAGATTAGAGTTTTTTAGCAGCTCCTCAATAAAATGTAAATGAAGTGTAAAATTACACTGTACAAGACACCTTTTCTGTCCTGAGTCGACCTGTTTGCCACCATTTATGAGTTCTGGTTGCACTTGTAATTAATTTTCATAATCAATTACTTCTTGACGCAAGCTTTTTAACCACTCTACATTTAATCAAAGTGCTGTAAAACACTGCATGACATGCGGTCAGTCACCAGAATTTGTGAGGGTGAGTCAAGAAAATTGTCCAATCAGTGTTAAACCTGTCAGCCAGTACAACTTCATGTTTACAGCAACAATATATTTTTTTTTTCCATAGTCCGGATTGAATATACCAATCTACATGTGTGAAAGCACCTTAAACTGCACATTACAGTATGTCATAAGCTGATTGGTTTCCTTGATGATAAAATATTTTCTTGTAATTAAGCCCTGTGTAACTCTCAGTTCGCTAAAAGCTTTGAAACTAACGCCACTGGAAAAATTTGCATCCCCAGTGCAGTTTGATTTATTTCCCATATACATTGGTCATGAATAAATAAAAGAGAATTAATATTGACTTCTGTTGCTTTAACGGTGATATCACAGCATCAGTGACTCAACCTCTGCAGCTGAAAATGTATCCGTCTAGTTCTGTAATCAATAACTGCAGTCGATCAGTGTTCTCTTGATGCACTTGAGTCATAATATCTTGAAGATGAGTGCATTGTCTGCTGCAGTATTAAAGCATTATTGATTAGGATTACATCATCTATTGAATCTTAGACTTAATTATAAGTCCTTTTAAATTTTGTCCGTTTTTCGTTGCTCACACATATTGTACATCGAGCTATTTTTTCTTTCCTGGTTCATATACAGAAATAACCTTATCTGTATCACACAGAGTGGTCAGGATGTAAGCATGACTGTGAATTGGTGAATAAAGGATCTGGAGAGATGAGTCAGTTCAGCTTGACTGTCATGTGGGCACCTGTCTTTATCTTTTACCCCGCTGGGGCTCATTAGCTTAGCCTGTTTACAAAGAGAGTGATACCTCCAGGGCCTAATAATCACATAAGCTACAAGACCATTATAGCGATGCTCACTGCATTGAAATAACCGATCACTTTCATCCAAGCAAAAGCTTTTTGTGTACACAGTGTCATTCCTACACTACAGTATACCACCTGCATGTGTATTTATTCTAAGCTATTTTTTAGATTTTGTCTTAAATACTTTTTATGATGTTTTTTATGTGAAATGTCTCAAGTATTGGATTCATCACCTTGACATCTGGCACAGACATTAATTTCCCCTTCAGAATGATTTGTGTTCACTTTGGTGATTGCTTGACTTTTCATCTAGTGCTTTTCATCAGATCAAAGTTATAATTTGCTCAGTACTTTGGTTTATGACTAAAAACTAATGATGTTCCCATCACCCTCAACTGTGTTTTGTGCTAAACTTCAATAAGATGATAAACATTTTATCTGATAAACATCTGCATATTAGCAGTGTCATTGTGATCATGTCAGCATGCCAATGTTAGCATTTAGTACAAACTTCAGTGCCCAAGCACAGCCTAACTCTTGGTGCTGTTGAATGAAAGCTGATAAGTTAACCATTATTGCAGTAACCTTTGACTTTTCATGTATGTTTTGTTCTGTATTTTTTTCCTTGTTCTTAAGAAACTTGAGCCTTTGTGCATTAATTCTTTGCACATAGAGAACAGGCTCTGACAAGTGATCAAGCCTTTTTTTATTTATTTGAAACTTTCTCTCATCTCTTTCTTTCCCTTGTTACCTGCTTCTCCTTCCACCCTCTTTTTCTTTTACAGATCTCAGTTTCCAGACAGCAGCTCGTATTCTTGCTGCTCCTGTTGTTGATGCCCTCAACGTGATGAAGGATCTCAGTCAGAACTTCCCTACCAAAGCCATGTAAAGAAACAAAAAAACAAAAACAATAGCTACAGCAAAAAGTTTTGGGTTACACAGATATTGATTAGTCTGCAGTTTTGTGGTTCAGTTTGCCTGTGTCTCCCACAGATCCATCACTAAAACAGTGGTCAACTCTGAGATACGCAAAGAGATCGGTGAAAATCAGAAGGTACATGTTGTTGTTATTTATCCGTTCATCTTTTATTCCTTCTTTTTCATCCCCTCATCCACTATTTTTCTAACACACTAACTCACTAATGGGTGAGGCTGGACTTACTGTAGGTCATGTTTTCCATTACCAAAACCAACAGGGTGTTAGTCTATCTCTCAGTTCTTTCCAATTTCCGTTTTCTGTCTGTGGCATTCAGCCCCA
Source organism: Sandelia bainsii (assembly GCA_032362345.1). Taxonomy (NCBI): domain Eukaryota; kingdom Metazoa; phylum Chordata; class Actinopteri; order Anabantiformes; family Anabantidae; genus Sandelia; species Sandelia bainsii. Next base: position 8,241,887 of record JAUMHL010000015.1, read on the forward strand.
TCCTCATCTGTTCTTACTGAAGGCATACATTTTTAATAATGGGTCACTGACATATTGTTTAAATTTTAAAAAGGACTAACTACTATCCTGAAAAGGCTGCACAGTGTAGTTTTTAGCCAACATTGCTTAAACAATATAAAAAAATGCATTTGTTTGGGATCAGCTATGAATTAATACACATATTGTGGTCCAGTAAATATTTACAGCAGGAAGATAGTGTATGTGAGATTAACTAAGGAGAAAACTATAGTGCCCATATTCATAGAAACAGGGGAACACCCAGTGCCAACACCAAATAGTTTTAATGAAGCTCTGTGGCACAAAGGGACATTATAAGCTAAATCATACTGTGGCTACAGTAGGATCAATACGTTGTGGTTTTGGCCTTTTCATGCTGTTTGTTAAAACTTGTTAAAGAATATTGCCAGCCTTATATTTTAAGGTCAAATCATTAATCTTGAGTACATGCAGCATGTTGATAAGTCAACATTATTGGCCCAAACCAGAGATAGTAAATATGCTGTTATTGTCTTTCTTTTTTAAGCAGTTTTGCTTTGTTTTAGATTGTGACAGTAGAGAGCTGACAGAAAAGAGAGGAGAGAGAGTCAGAGTGGGGGATGACATGAAACACATGGTCAGCATCTTAAATCCGTAGATCACCAGGACCCCCTGCTACTGTCATTTTTTGTTGTTGTAAATGTCATACTTCACACACCAGTTATACTTTTCTTACAGGGAGAATAAGTTAGCTAGTTTATTGTAGCCAAAATGGACAGAAAGTATGTTTTAAGCTTAGGATGGATGTTTGAGGAAACTTTACAGTATGAACAGTCATGTCCGTATGTATTTGGACAGTGGCACAATTTTCATTGTGTGGGGGTCTGTGATTAGAAAAAGGCTTCAATTCCTACATAGTTCAAACCTTATTGTCCACACCATAAGCACATCTTGTTTCATATCAGATCTATTGTGGTGGTGTACAGAGACAAAATGATGACACTGTCCAAATATATACAAAGCCAACTGTATAAATATTAATGTTGGACTATACTACACAGATCACAGAGGACAAATTTCCCCTCATCACTGCTTCTTGACATCTTTATCCCCTTTCATTTGTCTTTTTGTTATCCAACATGTCCGTATTCTTACCTTCCTGCTGACTGTTGTTGAGTGCTCAGGGATAATTTAGGTTCAGTTGTTTACCAATCTAATCTAATAAAGGAGAACAATAGAGAAAAACAGATAGCATTGCTGCATACAGCCACAACCACAACCTCTCGGCCTCTTTTCCTTCGTCTTTCGGGAAATATCTCAAAATGAGATCTGCCCTTGTTGTTTTTATTTTCTTCCCCTCACTTTTTATTATGTGATAAATTGTAAACATCATCTGACTTTAAATACATTCAGTTTCTGACAGTGTGTTTGCTTTGCCCTGCTAATGGAATAGGTAATCACCCTTTTTCTTGTCAAATTTTTTTCCTTCCCCCAATGCTTCCTCACCTCCCCCTCCTCCTCTTCAAGCTGTGTTCACATTATCTTGGTGTGCAGACAGGAGTTTGGGTGGGTGGTGGGGTTGAGCAGCAAACGTCGTAATTACTGAATCGGTGATTCATTCGGCAGGAGCAGCGAATCCTGCGGCGAGAAATGATTATTGATTGAAGCAGTTTGGACACATGCACTTGCACGCCGACGTGCCTCTGCCTCACACACACTGTTTAAGTGGGATGAACAATATTTGTGTTAATCATGTCTTGTTGTAATTGCAGTGTCTAGAGTATGATTAATCTGATGTCTTTGTCTTTCTATAATGAGATTTGACTGCACCAGAATGACTTTGAGCTTTCCCTTTGCAGATACACACAACTTTTCACACAGCGTACAAACACACATTCACACACCCTTTCTCTAATAATTAGATTTGTTTAGTGTTGGGTTTGATCGCTCTAAACAGACAGACTTTAAACAAAGCTGTCGTTGCTTGTTTGGAGCTGTCAACGTGCCTTGTTACGGCTTTGTATTGACTGTTGCCTTTAGTTTTACTGTATAATTGACTACTTGACGGTCAGCTTTGATGATACGTGCTACACAGCGTGGCGACCTCCTCAGCTGGAGGTGAGTGTGGAGTCGTAGGGTTTGATGTGAACAGGACGTCATGTTGATGTTTGTCTCTCTGTAGTTTTTCAAAGGAACTCTGGGGCTACAGCCTGGAGATTCAGCCCTCTTTATCAATGGGCTGCATATAGATCTGGACACACAAGACATCTTCAGGTACACAAATATATTTACATGCACTGTATTTTCTTTGAGTTAATCATTTGTGTAAAATGTCTTTAGTTCTGTTTCTCCCACAGAAATGCACTGGATTATTTTTTTTTCCTTTACCAGTTTAGTGCTACAGTGATTAGTCAATTAATCAATTAGTCAGTTGACAGAACATTAATACTCAACTTATTGGCTGACATTGTGGTAAACTGAATATATTTGCGTATTGGGCTGTTGGTCAGCCAAAAGACAACATTCAAGGTTATGACCTTAGACTCTATGGGACTGTAATAGACTTTTTTCACTGTTTCATATAATATAGACTGAAAAAATGTAATAATCACCAGATAAATTGATAATGAAAATAATCAACACGTGCAGCACTGGAATGCCAGGCTGCTATTGAGAATTATTTTTATTGTTAATATGTTGATGTTTTTCTTAATTAGTTGTTTAGTCTGTAAAATGTAAAATCATTTTGAAAAAAGATTCCATTTGCAATCTCTTCAAGCCCAAGGTTATGTATTCATTTAGCTAGTGTTGTCTGACAAACAATCCAAAACCTAAATGTATTTAATTTACTGTCTCATGTTAGTTAAAATGCCAGTGATTTATATTTTTTAACGAAAAATAAAATAACGAGCCCTTGTTATATATCAGCAGTCATATCGATACATTCATGCCCTACATAAAAACCTACCGCAGATAACCACACTCACTTTTGTCACTTATTACCTGCAGTGTGTTCGAGGTCCTGCGCAGTGAGGCGAGGGTGATGGAGGGTCTGCGCTCCCTGCTGATCGAGTCTCCCTACATCCACGACATCCTGAAGCTCAACGTCCAGCCCTCTGACTCTGACTACGCTGTTGACATCCGCAACTCTGCAATCAGCGTAAGAAATCACATAACTAAAATCCTCTCAATCTAATCACACTTTTAATTAAGCTGTTATGCTGGAACATATAATACAGTTTAATTGTTGAATCACAGTTATGTTACATAGATTTATCGTTTCCACATTCTTGAAATCCTTGAGAAGGCCAAATTCAAAATCAGCTTTAGCCATGAAAAAGTATAGAATAAACGTAGAAAAATGCCTATTAATTATTTTAATAATTGTGAGACCTTTCATTTAGGTAAAAGTAGCAACAACACAATCTAGAAATAAAGTTATACATTCCAAAAAATTTACTGAAAAAGCATGAAAAAACATTTAGAATACCTAAATTGATGATGTATGTTTTCAATCATATTATAATATAATTTTGCTTTTGTGTGCACATCACATGTTGCAGATGGTAAAGATAGGATTAATTCTTATTTTCTATGCTGCTGGGTAGCTTGTGAATTAACATCAAAATGTGATGTATTGTAGATCATATTTAGAATTATGATTCCCAGCCTGAATTGTACTATACTGTTTACCAGTACATAATTAGTTGATTGCTTAAGTCACTCATTAAATTAAATATCAAATATTGTCTTTTTCCTGCCAGTAATTTGAATATCATTAGATTGTTGTTTGGATAAAATTATTTGGTAACTTGCTGTTTAGTTATTTCTTGTTTGCACTCAGGCCATTTGATTTCTCTTTTCTTTTTTTTAGTGGATTAACAATTTGGAGACAGACCACAGGTACAGCTCGTGGCCCTACAACGTGCAAGAGCTGCTCAGGCCAACCTTCCCTGGAGTCATTAGACAGATCCGCAAGAACTTACACAATCTGGTGAGTCTAAACCTGGTTAATGAACGTCGTATGAATCCAAATCTGTCTGAATCATTGTGAAAAATACCTGTATTTGTCTTTGACAAATTTATTATTTATTGTGTGTGTGTTTGTGTTTGTTTTTCAGGTGATTATTTTGGACCCAACCCAGGAGAACGCTTCTGAGCTGCTGAGTGTTGCAGAGATGTTTTATGCTAACAACATCCCACTCAGGTTGGTATTTGTGTCATCAGGGACATGGTAGGCTGTTCCTCTTATAATACATTCTTTATGTAATGGGCATTAAATGTATTTTCTGATAAATATGTCAATAACAAAGCAACAAATTATATTTTTATTGCTCCAAGGTAACTGCAAAAACAAGGAAAATCAAAAGAGACATTGCAGATGCAGTCAGCTGAGAAGTGTTGTTAAAATCCATTTAAATTTTGTCGGGCATGTGTGGTAGACCTTTGATACCTTCTGCATGTGGTGTCTTGGGATGTTAAGTTTGTTTGAATACTGATGAAGCAGTCAGCACACACTTTGAATTTTAACTGTCCAGTATTTACAGAGAGAGAGATTGGTTTGGAAACATCTGTAACCTCTGTGTGCATTTTAGGATTGGGTTGGTGTTTGTGGTGTCAGATGATGACGACATAGATGGTATGCAGGACGCAGGTGTGGCGCTGGTACGAGCCTACAACTACATCAGGGATGAGGTGGACAGTCAGAGTGCGTTTGAATCCGTTATTTCGGTGAGTCGACCTTTTCCAAACACTGTGATGAAGACACATCACTGATGGTATATGGAAAATCCTCATGTTGTTTAATAAAACAATGTCAATCCTGTCTTTCCTTTTCCCTCTTTCTCTTTAGATGTTTAACCGTGTGCCTATCGGTGGACAGCTGAGTGTTGGGGATGTAGTTAAAGTTCTGGAGAAGAAGTTTCCCTATGTGGAGGTCAGCAGTGTCCTGGGCGCTGATTCCAACTACGATGGCAACAGGAAGGTGAGACGGGCCTGAAGCTTCCTTCTTTTTCATGATACTGTCAGCACATTTTAAACATGGACACAAAAGTAAAATTGTAGGCAAAACATAAGTTTTAAGGTTCAGATTTAAACATGTTCAGTGTTTAAAAATCCATAAGATCACCTGGGTTTTCATGCAAGTTTGTGCAGTTTCGTAGCTGAATGCAAATGTGTTTGTACTGATCCTGTGAACCAAACACATTTCATATGATCTGTATGATTGAAATTTATATGGTGAAAACACATGACACATGACAAAATGTGATTTGTTCCTGGCACAGTTAAGTGATTTTTAAATGGGTTGTTTCTTGTTTGAGCTCTGGCAGATGCGTGTTACAAGTTTTTTGAGTTAACCTGACAAAAATGTCAAAATAGTCAAAGCAATTTAACATAACAGCATGGATTAGCTTTTCCAGGTCCTGCTTAGACACGGGCGTTCATGAAAATTAAAGAAATACCTCCTGATGTTTCCTCTTCCAGGAAGGACGAGCATACTATGAGCAGACAGGAGTGGGCCCATTGCCTGTGGTCATGTACAACGGCATACCGTACCAGCGTGAACAGCTAGATCCAGATGAACTGGAGACAGTCACCATGCAAAAGATCCTGGAGACAACCTCCTTCTATCAGAGAGCCGTCTACCTGGTCAGTTAGAGCACACACATACTCACACACACCTGATATGATATACGATTGCAGTGAGATTTCCTGATCCTGAATATAACATTATATTTCATTACAGTTAGATACAATATGTTGAATAAAAGCTGGCAACAGTCTGTTGTGTTTTTTTGTTTTTTTTCTTTCATTTTATTTAGTTTTCATTGCAGATGAGTCAACAGAAAAAAATACTGACTGCAAATTTTGTTTAATCTCATCAAGTAAGACTTGACAGAGCAGGCTACATATTTACAAGTAGTTATTTTGTGATTAATACCACTATTCATTTGTGTTGTTGTGTTGTTTTTTTATTTGCTCAATCTACTACAAAGTATATATAACATAGTTTAATTTAAAGAAACCTAAAAACTGAAAGGAAATGAGCAGAAGAGCTCTAGATCATTTCTTTCTTTTAAGTCAAGCGGTTGAAAAGAGTTGTTCATTTTTACAAGCACACTGTCAAGGATTGTAGTGATTAAATAAATTCTCTTTCAGTCAGGATCTTTGTGAGCGTGCCATCTGTCACACTCCCCTGTTTTAATGTTGTCCCAGCACTCAGACGAGCCAAATCTTTGAAATGGTGTTTTCAAAGGTTTTCTAAAGCATTTGAGCACAGTTAGGAGTGTTTAATTTGTTTGCTGTACGAGTCTTAGTGGACTGGAGTGTTAGTCATTACTCTTGTTTTCTCCTTTTTAATGTTTAATCCGAACTTGTTGGAGGAAAACTTTTCAGTCGATACACGAGCATCAGTAACTGCAGTGAAAAAGCTATTAACGCTTGAGAGGGTTTGGGATGAAAAGCAGGCAGAAAAGGAGCTCCTGTATCACTGTCGGGTCCACAGTAACGGTGAAGAATGTCCTCTCAGAATGACTCCTTTACCCTCCTGAATCATGTGGCTTACAGGGTGAACTGGCAACAGATCATGATGTTGTAGACTTCATCATGAACCAACCCAACGTTGTTCCTCGCATCAACCCCAGAGTCCTGTCCACCAGCAGAACATACCTGGACCTGTCTGATACAAGTGAGTACACATACACTCACACACATAATGTAAACTAATATTAATAAAAATTATATAAAGTGAATATTTTCCCACTTTTACAGCTTTGTGTTAAATGTATATTATTCATTTCACCTTCAACAGTTTTAAGATACTTTTTGTTTTTGGACAGCAGGTTCAAATGCAAATCTTTTTTTTCTTTTTTGGCAGCTAACCATATGTGGCATAAAATGTCTTATAAATGGTAGTATAAACAATTTAAGACAGAAATTGATGCACTCTAGAATGATTTCAGCATCAGGTGTAGACTAAATCCCCTGTGTTTGGTAAAAATCCAAACACTGTTATTTTTGTATTGGAAGCAGATATCGATTGCAGCTTTGCATCACATCACTAGTACACATTCAAACATATGCCTTTTGGTATTAATATTTCATAGATATTATATCATATTTGACATTTGCTATGTGAGCTTCAGTTCGCTCCTTTTTCTCGTTTTTTTGCAGATAACTTCTTTGTAGATGACTATGCTCGCTTCTTGACTCTGGACATCACACAGAAGAGCACTGCTGTGGCGAACACCATGAACTACATGACTAAGAAAGGTATAAGTGTGTAGCACAGCTTCATATGATAGCTGACAGCTAGTGATATAAAAACAAACAGTGATAGGAGGTGAATGTTTGAGGAGTCTTTGGTTGTTTCTAGGGAAGAGACTCGAGTCATCTTCATGCCTAAACCCTCTCTTCATGTATTCTCCTTCTGTCCCCTCCTCCTCTTCCTCCTCTTATTTATGTGTTTTAAAACTGTTCCTGAATCAGGGATGACCACCACCAACAGGCATGGTAATCGCCCTTTTCTTCCACATTATTCCCTCTCCTCCTCACTTGCTCTTTTTTTCTGCTCTTTGTGAACAACATTGGCAGAGCTTAGATGTGTTTGTGATTCCACCATCACTCCTCCATCTGTGTTGCATTTCTCAGAGGACACAAACGAATAATTTACGCATGTCATGACTGTGTATTAGGGTCTGAAGTATGGGTATTAAAGAATGTGCTTACATAACTGCCTAACATTATTATTCCATATTTCTCAAGGTAGAGCATGATAGTTCATTAGGTGTTTATTTGGTGTCATTTCTTGTAGCTGCATGGAGACTGAGATGCTGTTTCATTTGCTTTTTGGACATGACAAAGATTTGAAGGTTCTGATAAAGAATAAAGATTTGAAGATTCTTTTGTTTTGTTTCTTACAGCCCAGTATGTTACTGATGTTTGTAAATGTTCACTTAAGATAATATGACTCATCTGTTTTACCTCAAGTTCACCTGTGTGGCATCACCTCAATCTTCTTTTGTGGTTGTCAGATGACGGCATCATCCGTCCTGTGACCTTCTGGGTAGTTGGAGACTTTGACAAGCCTTCAGGACGTCAGCTCCTTTACGATGCCATCAGACACATGGTATAAAAACTCTTACTATAGCATGTCTTTGGGCTATTGGTGTTGTCCTTCATTTAATTTTTGCTGGAATCATATTGATAGGAATATATGATATAAACATTGTTGTCCCAATTCCAAATGAATGATTTCCAGTAAAGTTTACTTAACGTTTTAAGAACTTTTTCTACATGTCTGCCTTTATCTATGTGTATAAATAGTAAACTATAAAACAAAATTGGCCTACCAGCAGATGTAAAGCTCACTAAATAATTAATTGTTGTCAATTTTGCACTTTGGTTGTCATATAAATAAAACACTAAATGCTGTGCGTTTTACACAGTCAGCTTTAGAGGTGTTGGTAGGAGGATTTTGTTACCTTCAGACTCTGTTTCCCTGTTCCCAGTCTTTATGCTGAGCTAAGTTAAATGCTGACTGTAGCTTTATTTTTAACAGACACAAATAAGAGTCTTCTCCTATAAGTTGAAAAGAATGTGAAAGTGTATTTCCCAAAATGTTCTTCCTGTCAAGTCCTTCTTTGTCTGTTACAGTGTAGCTGTTATCATGAACATAACATATGAGAAAAAATTAAGCACAAGTTCTTCCATTTTTCCTTTTTGTCACCAACAAATTTTCTAAAATGAACTGTTTTACCAATGAACTAATGACAAATTCTGCCATAACTCAACAACAGAAAACCAGCAATAATGCCCGTCTGGGGATGATCAACAACCCATCAGCTGCTCCATCTGTTGAGACGAGCCGTGTGGCCAGAGCGATCTGGGCTGCCATGCAGACCCAAACTGCCAACAATGCAAAGAACTTCATCACCAAAATGGCTAAAGAAGAAGCCGCTGTCGCCTTGGAGAAGGGAGTCGACGTTGGAGAGTTTGCTGTTGGGGTGAGGGGATATGACAACGTCACTCATTTACACAGGAGGTTGAACATTTTGCTCAACGGTCAAAGTGCTGCAATGATTCTAACTTGCTCGATTTTCTTCTGTCGGGACTGAAATAATAACACTTATCCCCTCCCTATTTATAATTTAAATTTTCTCTTATCAACTGCCTACACGTTATCTATTTTTCCTTCAGGGTATGGATGTGTCATTGTTCAAGAGTGCATATGAAAGTCCCAAATTTGACTTCCTGCTCTCCCATGCTGCCTACTGCCGAGACGTGCTTAAACTGAAGAAAGGACAGAGAGCGGTTATCAGCAACGGAAGAGTGAGTCACATTCTTGTTTATTATTAAAAATCTACATTTTCCTGCAGTTACTATAGCTGCTTAATCAATACTTCTGCTTCTTATTTGCAGATCATAGGTCCGCTGGAGGAGGAGGAAGTATTTAACCAGGATGACTTCCTGCTTTTAGAGAGCATCATCCTGAAGACGTCTGGAGAGCGAATCAAAAGCAAAGTGCAGCAGTTTGGAATTGAGGAGGACAGGTATTTTTTTGTATTTTATTTTGTTTTCACAAGGTTAAATAATCTCCAGCTTCTTCAGGAACCTCACAGAGAAAGGTTTTTGTTGGGTTTTGTGAGATAACACAAGGTTTCTCTCAGGGCTAGTGACCTTGTGATGAAGGTGGACGCTCTGCTCTCATCTCAACCCAAAGGAGAAGCCAGGGTAGAATATGGCTTTGCCGATGATCGCTACAGGTAAAGTTGTAAGACTTCATAATTCAGACAAGCAGGTTTTCTTTATTCCTTGGGGAGACTTTACAAATTGAATGTAAAAAAAAAAATACTGGGTGATTTCACTTTATTTAAAATACTGGGCTATCATAGGCAATTATTAAAAGTTAATATGCTATGTTCACCCTGAAATGGTAGCAAATACAAAATGAACTATAAAAATGAGTGTTTACTTGATCATTTATTTGCTGATTTTTGGCAGTGCTGTGAAGATCCGTCCTAAAGAGGGAGACATGTACTTTGATGTTGTTGCTGTGGTGGATCCAGTAACCAGGGATGCACAGAAACTAGCTCCTCTCCTACTGGTAGGTTGAATATGATTCCTATTTGCACTGGATCATCTATCTTTTTTCTATCTGTTATTGATAGAGCTAATTAATTTTCCCTCACTTTGACCACATCTTATTTCAAATCCGTCTTCATTGTGCTGTCGCCAACATGTCTCCCGCTCTTCACCTGCAGGTTCTGAAACAGCTGATAAATGTGAACTTGCGTGTCTTCATGAACTGCCAATCCAAGCTGTCAGAAATGCCTCTGAAGAGGTGAGATCACGTGTTTTTCTCCAGAGTGAATACTCAAAACATTATGACCAGTAATTCAATTCAATTCAATTCAGTTTTATTTATATAGCGCCAAATCACAACAAATAGAATATAAGTAAATACAGAATAATGTGGAAAACCCAACAGTCCCACTTGAGCAAGCACTAGGCAACAGTGGAGA
>JAUMHL010000015.1:8252506-8312016 GCA_032362345.1 Sandelia bainsii
AAAGTCACCCACTATAATCACTTTATCTGTACTAAGAACTAAATCAGATAGAAAGTCTGAGAATTCAGTTAAAACTCAGTAAGGGACAGGAGGACGGTATACAATAACAAATAAAACTGGTTTTGACTTTTCCAGTTTGTCTGAGAGACTAAGAGAGAGGCTCTCAAATGAATTATAACTATGTTTAGGTCTGGGGTTGATTAATAAATTGGAGTAACACCTTGACCATTCTGCTTTCTCGTTAAAACGTCTTTTGTGGTAGGAACCATTAGTGTATGCTTAGGGCTGATTGTTTTCTATACACTATATTACCAAAAGTATTGGGACACTTGCTTTCACACACACTAACTTTAACGGCTTTAACTCTTCTGGGAGGGCTGTCCACAAGGTGAAGTGTGTTTATGGAAATAGTTGACCATTATTCCAGGAGAGCATTTGTGAGGTCAGGCACTGATGAGAAGGCCCGGCTCACAGTCTCTGCTTTAATTCATCCCAAAGGTGTTCGATCGGGTTGAGGTCAGGGCTCTGTGCAGGCCAATCAAGTTCCTCCGCACCAAACTCAATCGTCCATGTCCTTATGGACCTTGCTTTGTGCAGTAAATTAATTGATTTGGAGGTGTGTCCTGATACTTTTGGCAATATAGTGTATCAATAATTATTATTAATAAACAAGTGAAATTAATTGTCAAAATCATTATTACAAAAACCTGGAAGTGATTGTAAAAAAAAATCTATCATCTGTGCGCATGTTTTAGTTGTGAACATTGATTGTTTTTAAACTGACAGATTTGGGGATTTTAAAAGTTAGTTTTGACTTCATTCCCAATTTTCTGTTTACTTTATATTTACCAAACCCATCAGAAGAAGAACCAGCCTGTGGTGTTTAAGTGTGCAGCTTAAGACCTGAAATCACAAAAAGAGAATGAAACCACTTTTTCATTTGTTTTTGTTTGTTTTTTTCAAAAGCTTTGAAGCATATGACAGTGTTTTCATATAATTGGGTGGAATTTGCTCAGCAGCTCTTAAGATTTAATCAATAGCCCTTTTCAGGAATTTTTAACTTTCTGCTATTGGTTGAAAGCTCAGGGTGAGATTGCAAAGCTATTTAATAAATTTGATGTTTGATGACCATTTTAATCAGTCTGTTTCTTTATGTATTACCAAGTATTTTTAATTAGAAATCTGTAAAATTGTGCAGTAGTTTATCAAGTGATTCCCCCCGTGTTTTCTTCTAGTTTTTACCGTTACGTGTTGGAACCGGAGGTGGTGTTTCAGGCTGACGGTAGTTTCTCTCCCGGCCCCATGGCCAAGTTCCTGGACATGCCTCAGTCTCCGCTCTTCACTCTGAATCTTAACACTCCCGAGAGCTGGATGGTCGAGTCTGTGCACACCCGATATGACCTGGACAACATCTACCTGCAGGAGGTACAGAAAATCTGTCTGGATTCAAAATCAGGATCAGTAGTGGTGAAATATTAAACGTTTTTTTGGTTGTTTTTTTCAGTTGTAAGCATTTAAGTCTCCAAAGCCTAAATGTATCAACCCACTGCACTCTGCTCTCTGAGTGAATGTTTTAATTCTGGTCTAATTGTTTGTGTGTTTAATGTGTCTATCAGTCAGTGTTTAAGCACAGCATCCGTGTAGCTTGTCCCCATTAGAATCCAAATGGGGGAGATAGTTGTAATATTTGTTTTGGCTGAAGGCATTTTTAAGAGAGCAGGTGAGGGTTTTTTATTTTTCTCTCGTCTTACAGTTAGAATTTATTTCCCATGCAGTATAGTAAATAATTACATCAGAAAGACAACTTGCATCATGGTCATTAAAGTGCACTTTGTCATATGCAGAGGACTTTGAATCTTCGCTTATGTGCTGAGGATATTCTGGACTTTCCACTCTTTGTTTCCTTACTGTCAGCCTTTTATTTATTCTCAAATCACTGTTATTATGTGTCTTTAAAACCTCTGAATACTGAGCTGCACAAAATAAACTATTTTTTGTTTTGACTGGTGTTTGCAGGTGGAGAATATTGTAGCAGCAGAGTATGAATTGGAGCACCTTTTGCTGGAAGGCCATTGTTTTGATGTCAGCTCAGGTCAGCCACCGCGTGGCCTCCAGTTCAACCTGGGAACCGCCTCCGAGCCAGTAATCATGGACACAATTGTTATGGCAAACCTGGTAAGATTCAAACTCCAATCCTGACTTCCTTTTGTTTAACACCTTATAGCGAAACGTTGCAGGGCCACAAATAGCTTTTATAGTTTGTTTATATGTCTTAGTGCTTTCCTGCATGTTATTCAGTGTGTTCTTTACTTTTTGTTTGGATTTTGTCTTTATTTTTGTAGTCACAAACTCTGTAAATCACCTTTGTTTTGCTCTGTAGGGTTACTTCCAGCTGAAGGCCAACCCTGGTGCCTGGATACTGAAGCTGAGGAAAGGACGTTCTGATGAAATCTACAAGATTTACAGGTGAGAATATGGAGAGTTAACTGTGTCACATCACAGAGTTCAAATGTCTTATTAGTGCTTTAACTTCAGCCTGTGCTGTTTGTGTTCTGATTATTTTTTTCTTCTCTTTCCTTTCTTAATGTTTCAGCCACGACGGCACAGATTCTCCAGCAGACTCGGATGACATTATTGTCGTCCTGAACAGCTTCAAGAGCAGGATCATTAAAGTCAAGGTTAGTTTAGCTGTGATAATGGGATGACTGTCTGGCACAATAGCATGAAAGCGGTGATAGAAAGATGCCCTTCAACACAGTTTAATTTTTGTCCTTGAATAAATTCAGGACAGTGAGTTAGTGACAACACTTCCAGTCTCCTCAATTTCTCTGCTTTCTCATGAATTTTAATAAGTAGAAGAAACTGCAGTCTGTGTTGAGCTTTGTATGTTATGCAGAACATATATATAGTATGTACATAAATTTACATGAGTAAAATGATAAATCTCATTTGGACATTTACATATCATGGATGAAGCCACACTCTAGAACTACAGACAAAACTACATTCTAACTCAGTTTCTATCACCTCTTTGCTTTTTTTAGCGTTTAACCATCTTTGACAGGACACTGAGGCTCCATATTGCCTGTAGCATAGAGATAACAAAACAAATAAGTAAATAAATGAATATGAAGTAACTAAATGAATGAATAAAGAGACAAATAAAAGTATAATTTTGACTCATTCATTTGTAAGTAAATGAAGTCATAAATTAAAGCCCCTACATACGCAGATTCATTTATTTAACATTGTTTATCGCAGTGTATTTTTTGGTACTATTATTAGGAGCTGCCAGATTTTTGTTTCTTTGATTTGTCGTTGTTACACATTAACAAACAACTCTCACCAGCTGTTACAGATTCATGTTGACAAATCTACATCACAGCATAAACATAGCACATGTTCTGTGCAGTGTGTCGCAATTATCTTCGCACAAAAATGTTGCATAAAACTGACTTTCTCAATGGCACTTGACAACATTTTGCTATAATTTCAATGTGCAAGGTTATTTTTCAGGTTACAGAAATAATCAAACATTAACAGTTGAAATAATTACTGTGACAAATATCAGCCAAGTGCAAAATCTCACATACTTACTTCCAAATATATCATGTTTTGTCCTCTGTAGGAGCTAGATGAGCTAAGAACGATTATAGTAATTTAAGTAGTAGAAATAAATATTTAAAGCCCAAGTTAACTGGATAAACACTGTGTAAATCAGGTCCAGAAGAAACCGGACAAGTTCAACGAGGAGCTGCTGAGTGATGGGACTGAAGAGAACGACACTGGCTTCTGGAAATCTCTGACCAGGTACAACTTTGTTTCACACCTGAAATACTGTGTTGATTCTCAGTCATCCAGGGGAAGTTATCTGGAAGTTGAGTTATGGCAACTGGACTCGAAACGTTTCACTAGTCATCAAAGTAGATTTACTTTGTGTTTCTTCAGACTGAAGAAGCAGCTTTCTTGTTGTTCGACCTAACAAGAAGGAAGTCCATTTGCCATAACTCAACTTCCAGAGAAGCGTTCACAGGGTATCTTTTGCGTAAATGCTCTTTGTGATTGTTAAAGCAACGTGGAAAGATGTCCTAGCCAACAAACTCCAAGCTGTTTGACAGCCCTACTACACACTTAGCTCTATACACTTCTCATCTAATAGATTGGTTCCTGAGGTTGACATCCATGAGCAGGAATTGAGGTAGAAGTTGACCCAAAATGAATGAGAGTATATAAGGAGATCAACAGGAGAAGTTGTTTTTGGGCCTAAAACTCTGCATATATATATATGTTATCTGCATCCTTCAGAACAAAAGCTAATAGAAACTAAATGATTCTCCAGAATGAATCTCAGAAAATTACTTACGAGTAACCTCATATACAGCCTCTACTACTACTCCTGCCTCTGGTTTGAAAAATAATTTTGAACCCCAGTTACATATGTCCAAACTCCAAAATTATCACTGATCTATCAGCTGTAACCTGCCAGGACCTGAATGGAAAAAGCCTTTAACCTTCAATATAGGCAGAGACTTTTTAACTTTGTGTCTTATGGCTTGTTGCATTCATTCATTCCATCTTGTAGGACAGCTACAGTTATAAACTCCCAAATGTCTTGTATTCTTCTGTCTTTCAGAGGGTTCACAGGTGGAGGAAACACAGAGGAGCCAAAGCAGGAGAAAGACAATGTGATCAACATTTTCTCTGTGGCCTCGGGGCATCTGTACGAGAGGTTCCTAAGGTGAGTGTCAGATATGTGACCAGACGATGAAAGGAGATTGGCCTGTTGGCAAAAATCCTCGAAAACTAACATCTCTGCTTCTTACATGTACCAAGACTTTATTGATTTAAGTGACTTTGTTCTCCCAGCTCTGTTGCCACCTGTCTTCTGATTTCATTCCTCTTCCCTCTCAGGATTATGATGCTGTCAGTTCTGAAGAACACAAAAACTCCTGTCAAGTTCTGGTTCCTGAAGAACTACCTGTCACCAACTTTCAAGGTATTTTTCCGCTGGTGCTGCTTTAAAAATCGGCTGGCATCTCATCGTTGATGTGGAGATTTTCTCTGATGGCTGCGGCTTTGTCTGTGAACTTCAGACAGGAGTTCTGAAAATCAAGGGGACACATGGAGCAGTGATAAGATTTTTACTCTCCTGGTAAATGTGTAGACTTCAGTGCTTCTCCTGCCTCACAGTACAGTTCATCATTACAATTCGTGTTTTCACATTCTGCATTTAGGTGTTGTAGATGGGCTTGTGCATTACCTCCTCCTCCTTCTTCTTCGCCCTTCTTCGCCTTTCTTCTTCGCTCTTCTTCTTCGCCCTCCTTCTTCTTCGCCTTTCTTCTTCTTCTTCGCCCTTCTTTGTAGCCCATAACCCTATCCATTATAAGTCTATTCCACTGTTACCTCCATAATACCTCACGTTCTTCAGTATAAATTATTGCTCGTAATGTTCCCAACTTGAATCTGCCAAAGCAAAAATGTAACGGCAAAGTAGAGACAGACACATTCATAGCATTACAGGATTTATTTACAAGCCTTTATTTAGAATGGTTCTGCATTGTTTCTCCTGAAAATTGTGGAGATTTGTGAGCTTTATGTAAGGTAAAAAAAAAACAAAAAAACATTAGCATCTGTCACCTCTCAAAACATGTTGTACAGCTGTGTCTGTACTAACATGCACATTAATATCCTGGATTTTGATCTTATGCATGTGCGACTTTACAGTTTCTTGTTGTTTCTGTATTACAGATGTCAAACCTTCCATTTTTATGTTTTGATCGCCATTGGATTACATTTTTTATCGTTATATGTTTTGTATTACTGAAATAGTAGATAGCATGTATTGTATGATCATGTGCCTACACACAGAGAACAGTCAGACACCAGGATAAGATGTTTACATGCAAAATAGATAACCATTATATTCTAAAGTCCCAATCCTAACCAAGTGTTATGGCTGTAAGCCAACATGTATTACAGATATCAATTATTGGTGATACTGTATGGCTGAGTGTAGTTTTCATTAAACTTCACCCTTATGTAATTATAATACTCCATGTTAAAGTAATTATCAGATTCCCTATATATACTGCTTGGAAAGATTATATTGTACTCTCTAATTTATTTTTTGTGTAATCTCATGAAAGTGCTGACATCACTCAGTAGTAATTAGTATCTGTTCCATAAAATCACACTGATGAATACACAAACTGATTTATCTGTTTTTGTGTATGACCTTTTTGCAGGAGTTCATTCCCCACATGGCTAAGGAATATGGTTTCCAGTATGAGCTGGTGCAGTATAAGTGGCCTCGCTGGTTACACCAGCAGACAGAGAAGCAGAGGATCATCTGGGGCTATAAGATTCTGTTCCTGGATGTGTTGTTTCCTCTTGCCGTTGACAAGATCCTCTTCGTGGATGCTGATCAGGTTAACTCATATGTAGCTGTGCAAACACTGACATTCATTCTGCCTCTATCCAATGTCTATTACCATTGGTCTCTTCTATAAAGTCTTTAGAAGTTTGGAAATTTAATCTTTATGAAAAAAGTGGAATGAAATGTTCAGTTCTGCTACATGAGAGGACAGATTCGAGTTATAATTCACATTCTTTGGTGTTTTGGGACTCTTTGGCATAACCTAATACTAATGTTGTTTCACTGACAGCCCAGTAGCACAATAATGCAGAGCTTAAAAGATTGACCAACATATTTCATGAGGAAAAAGTGCACAAACCTTTTTGTTTCTCATTCAAATTTAAAATATTCAGGTTTATGGCTGTTGGTTAGACAAAACAATCAATTTGAATTTTTTTTAGGATTCTAAAAAAAAATCATTTTATACACACAATCAATCAAGAAAAGAATCCTGTGCTGCCTTAAAATAATCCTGTTTATACCTCATCCTCTTCTCCTGCAGATTGTGCGTACAGACCTGAAGGAACTGCGTGACTTTGACTTGGAGGGAGCTCCGTACGGTTACACCCCGTTCTGCGAGAGTCGGAGGGAGATGGATGGCTACCGCTTCTGGAAGTCGGGCTACTGGGCGAGTCACCTCGCTGGCCGCAAATACCACATCAGGTACACACTGATAGTTCAGCTGCAATGTACCACATTAGTCAGCGCTGTGTCAAAAGTAAAACATGCTCACAAACTCTTTTTCAGTGCATTTTTCATACCTTCATGCATATTTCATGTGTTGCTGTCATTTATGCTCTGCAGCGCCCTGTATGTGGTCGACCTGAAGAAGTTCAGAAAAATAGCTGCAGGAGACCGACTCAGGGGACAGTACCAGGGACTCAGCCAAGACCCCAACAGCCTTTCCAACCTGGACCAGGTCTGGAACTGTCTGTCACTGGCATGGCATAGTCTCTTATGGAATACAGCTCACATTATTGCCATCCATTTTCAAATTAGTTTAATATGTTAGAATGACACTGTCAGATTGCAAGAAGTCCCCAATGGTGAAAACTTTACCCTTTGTGCCCAATTTTAATGTGAGAAATGACCAAATGTTTGTATTTACACAGTTGTTTTCCCTTCTAGTTCAGATTTTTTATATTAAAAATATGGTCTCACTGTCATTTTTTTTTCCAGGATCTGCCCAACAACATGATCCACCAAGTGCCCATCAAGTCTCTGCCACAGGAGTGGCTGTGGTGTGAGACCTGGTGTGATGACAGCTCCAAGAAGAGCGCTAAGACGATAGACCTGGTAATAACAGTCTGTTTATATATAGCTGAGATCAGGACAAAACAACACATACATTTTCATAGACTTGCAGCTCTCTAAAGAGGGAAGTGTTAGAAATCCTAACAAGGGTCATGCCTCCTAACAGCCACTAGAGGGCAGTATAGAGCGCTGACTGATTGCAAACAACAGATGAGCTCTCTGTTCAGATAAAGCTGAACTCCCTTTTCTTTTTTTGTATAAAGCAGTTACAGACTCTGTTTTCGATTTTCTATTTTAACCTACTAAACAATGTCATATGAATCCTCTTCAACACTGGAGCAGGTCAGATTCTATTCAGAGGATGAAACAGACTGAAATTGCTCTTTTGTGGAAATGTGAGGGATAGTGTGTTAACACCAGTGATCTTTCTGAAGACTTTGACTATATGATGCATCCTGTTCTCACCACCTGTCAAGAAGAAATAGTAAACAGTGACGGATTATTTTACTGTATGTTCTTTCTCATTTTTTGTGATTTCAGTGTAACAACCCTATGACAAAGGAGCCCAAGCTGCAGGCAGCCGTGAGAATCGTGGCTGAGTGGACAGATTACGACCAAGAGATTAAACGTCTGCAGACGAGAGTCCAGGAAGGAGCAAACCACAGAACAAAGCAGCAAGGCACAGGTAATGAACACTCGCAGCCCGTCCATGCAGATATAGCTTGAGCATTAATAACAATGACTAATGTTTCTCTCCTGCTTTGTCTCTCTGCCAGATGTTCACAGCGAGTTGTGAACAGTGTGATGAGGCGTCGAACTGGACTCTGTTTAAAGAGTCTGCTTCATGAAGAGGCTCCTCTCATGCCTCGGGGACTGCTGACAGCCTGACCACAAACCAGTGCTAAATTGTTGAAGTGTTTTTGTTTTGTTTTTGTAATATCTACAGGAGAGTTATAGTGGTCAGGTTTAAGAATTTCTTTCAGTTTGTGTGTATGCGGTGAGAATGTATTTTGTAAGGTGGATATAAACTCTATTTTATTTTTCAGACTAGTTTTCTTTCCCTTGTAATAGATGTCAGTCTGTGTATGTTTGCACTGATTGGAATTCTTGTTCTGGCTGTGGTTGAAGCACAAAGGGAGGTGGACTCCAGAAAATCTCACTGCTGGTTAACTTGGGCTTTGATCTCTGGCGAACCAAACATCTGCTTTTGGGAAGGATTTCTGCTCATTCACTGGGACAAAACATGAATTTCAAAGCTGTTGTCAATAATGTACTCATTTTGGGACCGTAAAACCAGGCCAGGGGGTAATATGTCTAAATCAGTTTCATAAATGTTTTTTTAATATGGCAGATTCATTCAAAATAGATGTAAAAATAAGCAAACTGACATACAGTGCCGTGAAATTTGATCATTTGTTCTTGATGACGTCTGATTAAAGGTTCAAACATGTAAAACAAAAACTTTAATGACTCAGTTTGTTTTTTAGTACAGTTTACCAGGAGTTATGAATTTGGGTAACAGAGTTTTGTAAAACAATATTACATCTTCCCATTTAGATCGCACGTACAGTATAATTTTTGCACAGTGATTACTCAGCTGGTCCTATGTTTAAGAATCATCTCAAGCTTATAGCAGATGCGCATCTAAATTTAACAACACCATTTTCCAAACACACAAGTTATGTGTATGGAATTTAGAAATGAGTGGTTAATTAAGTTTACACTCAACGTTGACATGAAGATTAAGACAAAGTCAGCAGGCTTGACTGAATCTTGGTAACATCCATGCATTTATTATCTTCTTTTGAATGTCAAATATTTTTGTTAAATAAAAATCCCCAATAAGTGCTACAGTGTATTGTCATTGTGTAATTTATAATTAGAGTTTTCATTATTGTTTTTTATCTAAATAGTATTTGGCTTAAGGCAGTTAGTTAATTTCTATGTAAATGTACTTGCACCACAATGGGTACTTCTGCAGTTGCAGTGGATTGATTGGAAAGGTGCAGTTAAGTTATGGATAAATGGCCAAAGCAGCTGAAAGTAATGCATAAACATGAAAAGATCAACTAAAAGTAACAGGTAAACAACACAAACAGCTGAAAAAGCTAAAAGTAGTGCTGCTGACTGAAACTGAAACAGCTGAAGGTAATGCATACATCTGTTGGAACAATTAGCTAAAGATAATGGATAAATGGTTGAAATAGCAAAGAATAATGGTTAAACAGCAAAGAGTTAGCTTAAAGTAAAGGGTAAACAGTTGAAACATTAAAATAATGGATAAACAGTTTAGAGTAATGTATTAATTTATTGAAAAAAATAGCTAAAAGCAATTGAGAAACAGCTGAAAGTATTGCAAAAATAGTTCAAATAATGTCTAAATGGCTGAAATAGCTCAATTGAACCAATTTGTATAAACAGTTGAGAAATTTAGATAAGTTATGGATAAAGAACTGAAATAGCTCCAAAGTAAAAGTAATGTATGAATACTCAAAACAAGTAGCTGAGAGTAATGGATAAACGGCTGAAACAATACTCCAAGCAGTTAACTAATCGTGAAACAGATGAAAGTGATGCATAAACAGTATAAAATATCTGCTAAAAGTCACAGCTGAAACTGTTGACTTAAAGTATTATATTACTACAGTTATGATGAAAAATAAAAATTACTGGATAAACAGTAGAAATAATTACCTAGAATAGAAAACAGAAAATAGATACCTGGAAAAATATAGTGTATAAATGGTTGGAATAGTTATGACTATAAGGGATGGATTATAGAAATGTTAAAGCTAAAATTCAAATACCTCAAATTACATAGTCGTAAATAAAAGTTATAAATGGATGGACGGTTATGTACTTATCTCAAAATACTATATTACTGAAATTAGCTAAAAGAAACTTGTAAATGGTTGAAATAGAAGGGTCCAGCCTCTACTACTCCAAGTGGTAATAGCACAAATACAAACCAAAACAACCTAAACCCAGAGTTTATCTTTTATGAATGTAGCAGTTCTGTACAATGTCCAGTGTTGGATTTTGTCAGTGAAGGCGTACTTGAGTTCATCTGAAAGGGGCTTTGGGGAACGAAAAGGTTAAGAAACACTGCTCTACTAAAAATTTAACAGATCTATCAATATATCTCCAACTCTGGTTACAAAATACCAATATAATATTGGTCATTTTTGGTCATGGTCGTTTTTTTTCACCCAAAAATAAAGTCTGGAAACTGGTAGCATCCTGTAATTAAACTTTTGCAGTTGTATTATAGCAGTGGATGGCATTCCTCCTCTCTCTTCCCCCTCATCTCTCATTATCTTGCAGCTGCCAACTACTGATTTAAACAATGTCCAAGCACAAAAATGCCCTCATTGTTCTACATGTAAGGTAACTTGAGACTGCCCTCTGCACACAAAACCTGTTACTGGAAGGTTTTAGACTTTTATTGTGATCCATTTGAAAAAAGGTTTTACAAAAGGTAACATTCAATTTTTACACCAATTCTTTAAAAAAAATCACTTAAAATAAGGTTTTGATACAACAAATTCAGTTAACTAAGTAATGGCTTCTATAAACAATGTGAAAATAAGATAATATACATGTAAATGAATGGTACAAAGGACATAAGGACAAACTCAGGAAAAGATTATATTAATTAAAATAATAATAAAACAAAAGAAAAAATGGCATGATTGTTTTCCTTTTGACTTGAGTGACATCGGGCCAGAATTACCAACAGAGCAGTTATTGCAAAACTCAACATCATCTGGTTTCCAACTGGAATGTTCGATGACAAAAACGCCTTTGAGGGTTTACCGATTTGTTGCATCCGTTTCTCAATTTCCTCCACATGGCAACACGGGTGCGCGTTTTCCTCCTGCGGCCATGTGCATCAGACATGAATAAGAACAGCCCTCTCTACACTTTAAAAATCTATGACCGCCATTATGTGGCTTAGTTTTAGACGACACTCAGTTCAGGAAAGATACATGGACACAAAATGTGCATTTACATTAAAAATATAGAATATAGGAAAGAAAAATAAAGATGTGTTTAGACGTGGACAAGCACAGTGTATTCTGTGCTTGTGGGGGACAGATGAGACATTCTGCTCAAGTTGACCCGATTCTGGAAGAAGTTGCCCTCTTTCAGAGCGGCTTGCATCCATTTCTTTTCCCCTCACGGTGGAAAACTTCAGTTAACAGTGGGGCTGTCGTCCTACTCTGACCAACAGATGAACCTGCCGCTCCCTTTGAACCAGTGCAGCATGACATCAGTGTCACCATCCTGTGGGCTACCAGTGACAGGGCAACAGGTGCTGCACACTTATTAAAGGAGAGGTTCAACATTTTGGGAAAAACACTTCACTTTCTTGCTGATTAATTAGATTGTATATTCTTTGTTTAATCACTTCAAAAACAAAAGGGGTGAAAACAGTTTGGCTACTCACAGGGAGTTATGGTTCAGATGTTTTCTTGGCTAGGAATGGTCTGGAATATAACCCTCCATGAAACTACTAGTTGTTTTCACACTTTGCTCTTTGCATGATTAAACAAACACACCATGTAACGTAATAAGTAGTGATGATTTTGCTACCTTTTACAGAGCCAGACTAGCTGTTTCCAGTCTTAATACTAGGTTAGGTAGATACACATTTTCCACAAAACACGGGAGTCATATCAATCTTCTCATCTAAATCAGCAAGAACAGAAACGTGCAAATTTCCTAAAAAGGTCAAACTGTCTGTTTAGAAACAAAAGCGCAAGTTCATGGCAGTTCAGCACAAATGTTGCACTACTTAACCGAGTTTCGTCACAGCTCTCCAGAGACAAAACTTCAGTCATCTTCGAGAGGCTTGTTACTTCCTTGTCTCTCTTCCCAAAACACCTTCTCGCCATCATCTCCATTTCACAAACACGTATATATCCGTTACAATTACATCATCTGCAAAGCTTAAAATAACACATGCACCTCCAGCATTTTATACAAGAGTATGATACAAAATAAGGCATTTCATTGTGTTGAGTATTCATGTTGTTTTGAGTGTTAATGCATGTTTTCCTGTGTGTGTGTTTATGTGTGTACATAGCAACCACATGTAATGTTTTTTTTTTTGCCCGCCTATAAAAAGACTGCAAAAAACAAACAAAGTCATGATAACTCTTACTTAAAATATATATATTTGTCATATATATTTATGTATATATTCATATGTAAAAAAAAAAAAAAAAAAAAAACAAGGAAGAAGGGAAGAGAAGAGCCCAAGAGGTCCCTGTGACAGGCCATTTCTCAAAAAGCCACCTCACCCCATTAACCCTCCTCATTCCATGACCTCGCCAGGCGCCACGGTGACCAGTTGCAAGGGGATCTCCTGATTGGCAACAAGATCATGGGCCGCGGAGGTCTGGAGGATGAGCGTGGTTCCATCGGCAGTGATGACGGCATCTGTGGTGGTTGGAGACGTGGAGGCGGCGACCCCGCCTTTCTTATTCTGGTGAGTCTTTATGTGCTTGGCCAGGTGGTCGCTCCGCATGAACCTCTTGGAGCACTCTGTGCACACAAACTTCTTCTCTCCTGAGAGGTCAAGGTAAGTAAAAGGTTAGACAGTGAGCAGCAAAAAACAGTGACTGATTAACAGGCCAGATGGATTAATGAAGTTTAACTCTGTATGGGTGTATATCTGTGGGCAAATAAAGTAACAAGAAATTGCAGAACAGAACAGAAAAGCCTAAAATCTGTTTTAAGATCATTTAGTAACAGCAATTCTTAGAGGTTTCTACAGTGTTAATAAAAGAATGATTGAAAAGATATGCAAAGCAGCCTACAATTATTAAATTATTGACATGTACATTGGCTGAAACTCAAGGATTATCCATGCGCAATCTAGTGTTGCACAAATTCCTTTTTTTTAACAAAAAACACAATCATGAATGTTTTGACATCATTCATGCATTGCTCATCTAGTTTTCTAAAAACAAACACTGTGTTGATAACAGGTCACTGTTACAGTAAATTTCCTCAGAATTTAGTCTGAAGTCAGAAATAAAAAAAAAATCACCATCAGAGTTTTGTTAAACTAAAAAGTACTGAATTTATGAAATTCATCTCAGTTTGCCTAATTATCTGTAAGATTTGCAGATACACAAAACATAATCACATACATTAACATGCATTTCTTGTCTTGAACTCATATATAATATGTGAAGTGGCTTTAGATGATTCTGTTATAATTTGGTACTATGTAAATAAAACATTCTTGCCAGATGTAGCTGTGTATCATTCAGATTTTCTAAGCATTTTGCTTTGGAGCTGCTACACCTTCTCATTTTCTCACTTTTGAGATCATGCTTAACACCTCTTATCACTAAACGTCGTGTAAGCAAAAACAATTGGCAGCTGCAGACATCTACCACATTTGCAAGAGACATGCGAATTAAGTGGTAAGAAAAAAGCGATGAAAAGAAAAATGTGAAAATAGCTACATAAACTGTTAATAAAATGTGATCTAATCTTCATCTGAGTCTAACCACACAAAATGTGCTTAAACTAATAACACAAATTAACAATTAAACTATTGTATGCCTTTAGTGAACACACCTATTAAACACTCACAGCACAGGTGGAAAAACTAAGTGAACCTTGCATTTAATAACTGGTCAAACCTCTTTTGGCAACAGTAACCTCAAACTCTTCTAGTGGATCAGACCTGCACAATGTTCAGGTGTTGTAATAACTATGCATAAAGTTGTTTTTTGTTGCCACACCTGCCACAACACGAATGCATGTTTGTTGTCTACCACTGTTAACTTCTTCCAGATGCACAATCTTCATTTGTTATTGCCTGTTGTTGCCTGATTCCTGCCTTTACTTATAATAAAATTGGAAGTAAAATCAGACCTTCAAACCATAAGGTTTTGACTGTACAACTGTGTTAAGAGGTAATTCAAATGGTGACCAAACTTGTGTGAGCACCGTCTCACCTGTGTGTGTCCTCCTGTGTCTCTGCAGCTCGTCGCTCCTGGTGAACCTCTTCCCGCAGAACATCCAGTTGCAAACAAAGGGTCTCTCTCCGCTGTGCCAGCGCAGGTGAGCTCGGAGATGGGACGTCTTCCCATAAACTTTCCCACATCCGGCAATGTGGCAGATGTGCTGCTTCTTCTTCCCCACGCCTGAACCTCTGCAACAAAGGAAAAATAATGGGAATGAGCAGAACATTAAAATAACATGGACAACCGAAGTTGATAAATTAAAAAGCTGCTGAAAAGACAAAGCAATGAAGGAAGCCAAAACATTTGCATTTTGTATTTAAAGGGATGCGTTTCCACACAAACAAGGGTTTACATGGGAACATGAATGTTTAGTGACAAATGAACAGGACTGAAAACCAGTTTAACTTAAAACACTGAATGTAAAACTATGAATATTTAAATCGATCATTTCCAGTTTAACACATATTAACTCTGAAGAAGAAATAATAGATGAGCAAACTGGAAATTTTGAGATTTTATTTTTGTTTGGATATTAAAGTTATTTTAGTTAAATGTGTCACCAAAATGAATTTTATGATTTTTCCTGCGTAATACCTTCAGATCATCTGTTATTATTGTAAGGTTCCATATTTAAACCACTTAGTTGTTCTGATTGTTTTTAACACTTGTATGTACTATTAGAGTTGTTTCTCATATTTATCTCTTTCCCACCTTCCTCCAGACTCTTTGCAATTAGGGCAGGTGCAGGCCACTCTGCGGAGCCTCTTGCCCTCCCCACCCTGCGTGTCCATGTCCTCATCTCCCATTGGAACACGCAGGTTGTTCAAGTCACTCGGGTTCAGTGTAGAGTCCCCGCCCAGCTGCCACTCCTCCGAGTCTGGTTCCTCCTTTATCTGGATGCCTGAAACAGGAAGATTGTGATTTAACATGAGAAAATTAGGTTCTGAACATAAAAATGAAAAATTAGTTCATGCAAGTATCCCATACCAGCTGGACTGTTTGCATCCTCTCCCTGTGTGTACTGAACTCCACTTTGTGTAACAGAGCTGACTGTGACTGTCTGGAGGTTAGGTAGGCTAACCTGACCTGCCTGGCCCAGAGGGAGGGTCTGAACTGGGGCTAAGGTCAACTGCTGGGCCTGACCCTGGCCCTGGGGCAAATGGAGCCCCTGGAGTGACTGAACACCCTGAACCTGGAGAGCAAGATCGGATATGTTAGCACCATACCACCACACAAAAACACAACATGCTACTGTCAGTAGGAAATTTAGACCGTGGAACTTTGAACACTATAATTCACCTGGAAGGTCTGCCATTGGATTTGTCCGGTAGCGGTGACAGTTTGGGCCTGGATGAGGAAGGTGCCCGGATTAACCAGTTGCACACTCTGTAGAGTCTGGCCTG
The DNA here is from genome assembly GCA_032362345.1 of Sandelia bainsii. Classification (NCBI taxonomy): domain Eukaryota; kingdom Metazoa; phylum Chordata; class Actinopteri; order Anabantiformes; family Anabantidae; genus Sandelia; species Sandelia bainsii. The sequence continues at coordinate 8,268,568 of JAUMHL010000015.1, forward strand.
CTGCTGTCAGGTCCTGACCCTGAGCCACTTGGGCTACCTGCGCCTGACTGTCCCCAGACAGCTGCAGGATTGGCTGCGAGATGGGTGTGGCACTGGAGGATGAAACCTGCAGAGTAAAGTGAGCAGAAAAATGAAATACAATTGCACACAAAAGCTGTGAAGGTAGCATTCATATAATGTTAAGTCAGCCTTAATGATGTACAGACTAAGAACATGTTTGACCACCAGGGTAGAGAGCTCTGAACACTTCAACTGGTTACACAAATAGCACTGCATTCAAAAGACATCTGGTGAAGTCTTTTTTCCAATGCATATGAATTCATCATTCTACCAGCCTTTACTTGTTTTGTGTATGTTTGCGTGTACACAGACACACACACACTGGCCACTTGATTAGGTACACCTATACAACTTAATACAATCCAGTGCAGCAGCTCTGCCATAAACTATTTTTACACGGTTACATTTTTTTGTTTGCTATAGACAGAACATGGTGGAGTCCTACTGAAGTGCATTATATTAATGCACTAATGTTTTGGCCCTTTTATGAATTTTAAATAGGATGGCCAAAACATTAGAAACACCTCTTAATATAATGCACTCCAGTATGACAACACCCACTATGACTTCATTAATAAACACTGAACCCAGCTGCATGGCAGCTCTGCCATCAGTGTGTGTGTGTGTGTGTGTGAGTGTGAGTGAGAGAGATTATGTGTGAATGGGTGAATGAGAAGCAGTGAAAAGTGCTATATAAGTGCAGACCATTTCTTTAACTAGCTAGGTCAAACAACAGAAATGTGGGACACATACCAGACACAGTGAAAACTTAAACTTATTCTCAAAAATTGAATGTGCAGTAATACAAAAACATGCCATGAATAAGCTTTGCTGTAACCTTGAGGAAGTGGTTCTCCTACATTTGGCTTATGCCCATTTAAAACAAATCTTTAACCTCTATTTAAGTAACATATTTCATTGAGCTCGGTATCATTTGATATTTTTAAATAACAGTGTTGCTATGATATCTGAATGGCAACACCACTATATAACAAAAACTAGATATTCTGTGGTGTTTTTTGTACCATATCCTTGTTTTCATTTAGAAAGCAAGAAGCCAACAGAACTCTGCTTTCTTTCTTAAACTGTTTCAATTGAAGAATATTTAAGTCTTAAGGATGTTAACAACCCAATTAAAAGCAAATATTTGAGAAAAATCAAATAAACAAAATTTTGTCAAACAGAATAAGATATTTTTTCTTATATTCTCAATAAGTTTGTAATCTCTCTGGTTTAGGTTTGGGAACCACAGTCATGAATCATACAGGCCTGACAGAAATGCACATGACAAAGGCAGGCACTCTGACCTGGATTTGCTGCAGGTGGTTGTGGGAGTTGAAGTTCTCTGAGGAGGAGGGGTCAGACATGCCTGCAGACACGGCGGTTGCTTGGGTAAGAACCCCAGTGCCATCAATGGTCTCAGGAAGCTGGGAAGAGTTGGACGAGGAAGTGGTGGTGGTTGGCACGTAGAGCTCTTGGTTGGCGCTGCCGTCGCTCACTGTCACCAGCGGTTGTTTGCTGCCAGAGTCCTGACCCTGACTCTCCAGTGGTTGGCTGCTCATGATCAGCTGACCTTCAGCTGTTAACCCTGTTGCTATAGGAACTGTCTGCGCTGCAGTGAGCCCTAGTGACTCCAGATCCACACTGTTTATGGGGACAAATGTTATGTTGCTGGGCAGCCCTACAGGTACTGTACCCGTGTATGCTGACCCACCAGCCAGTGGGACACCTTGGATTGACTGCACTTGCCCTGCCTGGGTCAGGAGGTCTGTGGACGCCGACGTGGCACAGCTGATCCCGATGCTGCTCTGGCTGCCATCTTGAAGGAGCTGAATCTGCCCCGTACCATCATCCAACCCCTGCGTTGAGAATCCTGCAAGTGTCCCATCTGCATTTTGGAGTTGGGGGATGACCTGAAAGAAAGAGTTATAGTTTTGAGCATGATCACCACATGACAGAACACCTACTGTTATAAAAAAAAACAACCTCAAATATGTCTGTGTCTCTTCTTACCTGATACTGTATGCCTGACACTCCGTTGGCTGCATGCTCATTCCCAGATGCTGCAACGTAAATGGGCTGGCTGGGCAGAGCCCCAATAGGAAGCACGTACTGCCCACTGGAAGTGACAGTTCCCGAATTTGGAATGTGAACAACTCCCTGGTCTTCCTTCCCAGTTGAGACAGGAGTTAACACCTCCCATCGGTCTGAACTCGTCAGCTGAATGGCCGACATGTCTGTTGTCTAGGAGTAAGATGAACATTTTGATGAACAACAACAGACCACACTTTTACATTAAGACAGTGATTCCTATTAGATTAGGTCATAGGCAAAGGGAACCAGCCTGGCTATTGTCTGGAAATCAGTTATGCATTCAGAGACTCCTGATTTATCAAAGACAGAGCAAATCATGTGCAGTGGGGGAGCATGTAGGATGGACGATAAAACAGGCACAAGCCAGATGCAACCACCATCACAGAGAGAAGATATCAGGCTCAGAAATGGTAGAGAGCAGGGTGTGGGGGATGGGTGGCTATTACACCACAACTGAACGCTACTGTTTTGATTACGGACGCTATCCCTGCCATATTATCACACCCATACAACATCCAAGCACAAGGTACACCGGTTATCTTCCAGCGAGCCGACCCAAGTGACTGACTTCAGTGTCCTACCCACTATGGGCGGGTTTTACAGGGGTAAAGTGGGTGGCCGTTATTGAGGGGAACACAGGAAGTGTACGGCTTTCACCCCATGCCATCAAAATTTTAAAACGTGTGATCTTCATGCTCTCAAAAACACAACCAGCAATCGAAAGCGAGCGAGAAAGACGAGCTAGAAAATGTCGGATACCTGTGTTTCCGCTGCGCCGCCGGGTTGCAGAAACTCGCTTTGACTGCTGTCCACGTCCGCGGACGCCATTTCTCCTTGTTTCAGAGGCTGCTCTAGCGCTAGCAAGGAAAGAGGGGGGAACTCAGCAAAACTCTGTAATCTTCAACTCCTGCCTCCCAGAAAAGCCCGCAAAGCATCCCCACTCTCCAGTCCAAAAGGAGCTGACTGCGAAACTGAACTTTGCTGCAGAGATTCTGAGGCGATTTCGGTCCAGACTGACTGTTTACTTTGTCAACTCCGTGGCTAGCGAGCTAGCTCCGTTAGCTAACCATATCTAGCTAGTTAGCAGCAGAGCAAAAGATAAAAAGACGCAGCTTGCTTCGCCGTAGGTTGCACAAACTCACCGATTAGTTGCACGCTTCGATGCGCTAAATGTTTACGTACCAGTCATAGCGTGAATGGTAGTAACCGAGAGGATTATCTGATCAACTAAACTCCGAACATGATTATTTTATCAAAGGCGGGCTAGTGTTGATCGGTGAATTCGGGTCGATTTTTTTCTATTTTGATTGACGGTGCGGGAAACACAAAAAGGTGGGACTAACAAGCTTGACCGTCGAATTTGCATCACATTACAGGACGTCCCGCCCTTCTTGTCTAATGCGATTGGCTGAACAGAAGTTTCGGTTAGACGCGGGTGGCTAAACCTGGCTGTCAATCATTTTTTTGTAGGACGTGAGTTTCCTGTTTGTTGTTGAGAGAAACGAGAAAGAATGTAGTTGTTAAATTGTGAACACATACTCGAAAAACAGCGGCGTGTCGTTGGAATTGTACGACCAGATTCACCTTTTAAAGAAAAATAAACATATATTCGACAACATGTTAGTTGTTTAATACGGGTTGTTTCCATTTCACATAACTAAATATTCGACGTGCGACAGGAGTCAGTTTTAAAAGTTTAGAGCGCATATGTTGGCTGTAAATTGTCAATTATCCTCCATTATTGCAACCAGGCAGTTTTCACAAGTTGTTACACTCCTACACACTTAACCAAAACATTGCTAGCAAGGCCTTTAAACGCATAATTTTACTCCACCAAGGCTTATTTTATCCGTACTCATGATATAACGTTATACTTAGGAAAATACACCCGGTGTTTCAGACTTTCTTTTATATTTAGATGTTGATAATAGTATGAAAATATTCTCCCCCATCAGGTTGCAAAACATTATCATCTCTTATGTAATCTATGTAAAACTAACATTTACAGCTATACCTTTCAAATGGTCTTTTTTTTGTCCACATGCTTGTTTTCTATGATCAGATTAAGTTTGCACTGAAGCGCCCAGAATAATGCAAAGTTTGAAAATCAGCAGTGTTAAAAACACTGAGAAAAAACATACTGTCTTGATGAAGACCGTGTAATACAGTCAGATACAGGGCAAATACCCTTCTTTTTTGAACAAGAACTAAAATATGTTAGTAAATGTTTTTATTTAGAAGTTGTTTTTTTAAATAATATAAGGTCAGGCTATTATTTCATAAACTCAAAAAGACAATTCCTTTTAATCAGTGCAGGAAACCTTCACTACAAGGTGCTTTAATAGATGTTGTGGAGCTTTTGATCATATCACACAGTGAGCAGATGGGGTTTGCCCAGTTCTAATGCAAATTCAGATGCCAGATTAAACATTAACATTGGAAGTTCATTTTTTTTATTTGGTTTGAATTTGAACCTTTTTCTTGTCCTTACAAACAACACAGTGTGAATACTGCTCTACGCTTCCCATATAGTTAGCATTTTGTAATCAAATACCTCATTGAAAATGCAAACGTTCAAACACGAGTAAATATCAGAAATATACAGAGCGGTGACAGAGATCCGTTTCCTTTTATTGAGACATGCATATTAATAAGGGTGACATTAGATCCTTGCTCCCTTTAAAGTTTCTGTTGTGTAACCCCGTTCCTCGGCAACTCATTATGGTTGATAAAAACTGCTGGATTTCTATGTCCACAATTTGGCAAGATGTTAGGTGAGGGGATGTAAATAAAGACTTTGACACTGTGGAGGCAGTGAGGAGAGTGAAACAAGATGCATTTTGAAGAAGTATAGTCCAGACGAAACATGGAGCAATCCTGTAGCTGTCCTGATTCACAATGAAGCATTGTCTTGTTTTTTTTATGAGCTCAAACATAAATCAATAAAAGCAGCGTGTATAACATTCTCTGTTCACATGTCTGACCAGGCACTGTCAAGGATGCCTTCTTTGCCCTTTCTAAATAATATCATTCCTGTTCAGAGTACAGAACAGTACTGGCCTCAAGTGTTAGCACTTTGTGATGGAGTTCATTCTCTCTTAAGAAGAATCACAGTCAAATGTTTATAGAAACAATACACTTATTAACTTCAATATGTGAGAGTTACATTGTGAAAAGGGCAAGAGGAAACTGAAAAAGTACATATATTTTTTTAATTTTAAGGAAAAGACTATTTCTGAATGGCCTAGATTTTGTGTTTTGATTATGCACCAGTAGGCGACAGCTGTATCATACTCTGATACCTCATAGTAGAACTGTTCACAGGTTTCCAAAGATCCAAAGGCTGGTTCACATTAGAGCACCTCTGCCTTTAATAAAACCCAAATTAAGAAACTCATTAGGATTGAGGAGCTTGCCAGTTAATCAGCAGTCATCATGAGGGTAACTGTCAGCTAACAACTGCACAGACAAGCTGTTCTTACTAAGAGGAAAGAAAAAAGAAAGACAAGCACTAATAAAAAAAAAAAAGATCTGTTGCATGTTCAAAACCTATAGAATATGCTACAATACAAAATAAACCATAAACATTCCGCTGAAATTTCTTGAATGCTTTCAAAAAAATAAAAATGTATGTATTTTTAGTTTCAGTTGCACCTTTTCTTTCATGTGACCATGAAATCTAGAATGTTGTGATGTTTTCAAAATTATTTGACTGGTCAAGTAGTTGGTTCCATTTCAAATTAGCTCACAATCTTGCACAGTAATGTGTGTTGTGCACAGAAATATAGAATATTCATAATAAGATTCTGATCCAGACCTGGGAGGTCAATTGAGTAAATGTCTCTGTCCAAACAAAGGTGCATGTGGATCCTCTGAACTCAAGAGAGAAGTATGAAAACCAGCAGAGACGGTGGTAGCTCTTAGGGACTTGACTAAACTGTATTCTGAGTTTTCCTTCTGGTGACAGTGTGGTCTCATTATTTCTTTTTGGGTGCGTTGGGTGTGTTGAATTTGAAAAAGATAATGTCCCCGTCCTCCACGATGTAGTTTCTGCCCTGTTGCCTGTATTTCCCAGCAGCCTGAGAAAAAGGGAATTAAATCAAAGAAGAAAAAAACAAATTTAATAGTAATAGTTATTGGCAGGATTTCAACAATGTGGCAGTTCAAGCTTTTAATTTGACTCTATACAAACACACACCTTGACTGCACTTTCACTGCCCTCCTCTTTGAAGTCGCTGAACTTCATCACCTCAGCCATAATAAAACCTTTCTCAAAGTCAGTGTGGATTTTTCCTGCAGCTTGAGGAGCCTTGCTACCTTTCTATTGGAACAAACAGAAGATTAACAGAAGCATGTTTTATCACTTGTTCAATTCATGTAAAAAAAAAAAAACACCACTAAAGTTGTAAAACAGGTTTTTTCGAAAATCAGGAATCATTTACAACCTGTAATTCTGTTTCTCAGAATTTAAGTATAATGAATGAAGGCTTTGTACAGTGGCTTTTTACATACAATGTACATATACAAACGTACACCAAGTGTTTGATGGTACTTTATCTGAATAATTGTTGGAAAACTGTGTTTTTGCAATTGTGAAAGTAGTGTTTTGTGCCGTTTTGTTTGTATTTTCTTCTTGAGGGTTACGATGATCTTTTGTTAGTTGAAGTTCATGTCTTTCATGAGGTCCATCTAGGGACAGACGTTGCAAAATAGCTTTGGTATCAATGCTGTGGAATGTGGCTTCAGACTTTTCAATTGTGGCTCAAATGTCAGATTTTAAAATAACCACAAAACAAAGGCAAGTCAGTTTTTATTAGACTAAGAAAATCCAAATGCTTGAACTCCAGCAAATAAAACAATAATAAATTTTTTTTTAAAGAGTTTTCAGATGTATTTATTATCAAGCATATGATATTGTAGTAACATACTGATATATTTAACACATTTAAGATTATATACAGTCCCCTCCTGAAACAGAAAAGCTAATTCATTTCTTTTTGCTGCAAATGAAGACCTTTGGGTTTAGGATCAAAAGGTAAACAGGATAAGAAAGTTCAGAATTTTAACTTTTATTTGATTTAAACCTTAATACATCAAACAACATAGAACCGTTTGTATCAGATCACCCACATTTGCTCATATGAGCAATTAGGGGAATAGTTGTTGACTAACGCATTAATAAACATATACAGTACATCTTAATTGTTGCTATTTAAAGTTATACACTGCTTATAAATGCTAAAGACTAAATTTCTAACAAAACATTTAAAAAAAAAACCTTGGCAGCATTATTTAAAAGTTCCTGCTTTGTTGAAATGAACCGTTAATGATACTTTTCAAATAACACTGCTGACAATGTTGAAATTAACTCTTCAGTCGAGGATCTATTAAAAGACAATAGAAACATAACACAATAAAAAGAAGAGTTGTTCTTATCACAACACTCACCCTGATGGTCCACGCTCGCACCTCATCTGGTCCCGCTGTGAAGAAGTATTCCAGTTGTAGTGCTGCATAGCCTGTCTTTATTATTTTGGTCAGAACACTAAAAACAAGAGACAAGCAAACACAGTTATGGAGCAGTTCAAGAAACAAATTGTACTTAAAAGTTGCCTTCAGTCACTCAAGCTTCAAATCTGTAGTTTATCTGAATAAAGATCAGTTATTTTAACTCTAACAGAGGAGCACTAAATCATTTCTCACTTTATTTAATGGTTCAGGCTTTGTTCAGTGTCGCTTTACTCAAAAGGGCTTTTGAACTTCAGACACTCTGACTTATCATAGCAGGGAACAAACAGGAATATTTAATAACCGTTATAATGTCACTAGGGTGCGGCAAGGCCCTGTTATTGTGTTTACTGGAACAGAGCCATCAATAATGTTATTAGATACAGCTGTGCCTTTCCTGCTGTTACATTTCAAAATACCTGCTGTGGAAAAGGCTTATTGACCTATTTAGTTGACTCAATAATATTTACCAGCCAACAAGCTAACAAAGTAACAATCCCATCACACTGACTGAGGTATGAACATGTCACCTTGTACTCGGAGAGACTATAAAAGACATTTTTCACAATTTTTTTTATGGATGGAGTGTTTAACTGTAAATCTAACTGGCAGACTAATCAATAAATATTATCATCACCAGTAGCAGCTGTACTGTTCTTTTTTGGCATTTTTCCCTTTATTTGATTGCAGCAGTAGAGAAGCAGACAGCAAACATCGGAGAGGACAGCAGCAAAGGTCCCCAGCCGCAACTGTCCACAAATTAATGAGCCAAACTATTATGACCACCCCTACATAATATTCTGCTGACTTTATCTCTCACCTTTGTGTCTTCAGTTCTTCACAGTACTTATCCCTCTCCTCCTCCTCCATGTCCAGGAGTTTAGACTCCAGAGCTCCACTCAGTGGAATGACCATAGCGCCAGGATCATGAGCATCTACCCACTCCTTGATTTTGGCCAACCTGTGGAAAAAAGACATCAGAATGAGCTTTACTGAATGCTAAAAGACACGATAAGACGTGACTAAATAATGTATGAGACATACAGATTAATGGCCAGTGAAAATAAACTAACCACTTATTCTTTTTTCTGATGTAATCCTTCTCTGAAAGATTCACCAGGTAGATCATGGGCTTGGATGTCAGAAACAGGTATTTGTTCAATACCTCGATCTGTGGAAAATAAAAAAATGCAGTAATGACAAAACAATATAAACACACTAGCCACTAGCTGAACAAACAAAAATATACTACTATGCACATACCTCTTTGTCGTTCCATTCGTGGTAAAATCTGATGTGTTTCTTCTCATCTATCACCCAGTTCTTTACCTTTACCATGATATCCTGACACACAAAACAGCAGGTGACTTTGATTACATATCATGATTTCCCATTTCCTCCAGCACTGACAAAAATGTGAATAAGTGCAACAAATGCATAGCGAGCAAACACTATTTACTTACATATTCAGGTTTGAGTTTTTTGTCACCTCCTCTGACTGCAGTTTTCTCCAGTTTGTCAATGATTGGAGCGATCATTTCCTCGTCTTTTAGTCGCAGTTCCTCATGGATGATTTCAATGTCCCTCACTGGGTCAACATTACCCTCCACATGGATAATATCTTCATCATCAAATGCACCTAAAACACATAAGCATTGCTAGCCTGTTAAAACATTAACGCATTCAAGTCTAAAGGCTGATATAAAATGTGAAAACTAAGCATTAAAAAGTCATGTTATCTCTAAACCTTTTATAATTTCCGTAATAATAATAATTTTTGTAAATACATAAACAAAATTCCTAACGTCCAAACACAGCGCAATACTTGACAGTTTGACACACTCCAGTCAGTACCATAAAAGTATTCATACACAATCACAGGAGATAGTCGAATTGACTTGTCTAATCCACAGGCTTTATAGTATGGGCCTTGTTCCGCTTTACGAAGTGTACTAATGGCTGTCCTAACACCTGTCCACTCCACTCAGTTGCTGCTACACAGCAGCTGCAGCGGGCAGTACTAAAGAAGACTTACGAGTCATGTGGAAGATGCTGTCACAGGCACTGATGTGAGATAGGAAGGCGTTTCCAAGTCCTTGTCCTGAGTGAGCTCCTTTCACCAGACCAGCAATGTCAACAACATTTAGGAAAGCAGGAACCTTACTAAAACAACAAAGCAAACAGACAAGCAGGACTATTAGTAAGATGGTGGAAATCTGGCAGAGAAACGAAACAAATCTGGCACAGAATCAAAACACTGCCTCTATAGCTGGCCCAAAACTATAATAGTTTCATCGCATGTTTTCTACTGAGATTTGTATGATTAAAATTAAAATAGTGAGGCGTCCATAGGCCTTTTCTGTCTTGTGTGACTGTGTGCCTAAAGCTTTTCCCTGAAAATATTTTTTGTATAATTTCTTTTGTTCATTTTCCTACATGACATGTAAAGCACTTTAGCTCAACTGTGTTGTGCATACAATGCTAGATTAATAAATACAGTTGAGCTGAGTTGGGTCACAACACATACCTGGCTGGTTTGTGATACTGGCAGAGAAAATCAAAGCGCTCATCAGGTACAGGTACCCTGCTCTCATTTGGGTCGATTGTGCAGAATGGAAAGTTCTCTGCAGCAGCTTGGCTTTTGGTCAGCACGTTGAAAAATGTGGATTTCCTACAGTGAGAAGATTAAGTGCAAAAATCAGGTCTGAATGGTGAACCAAACGTTTGTTTATTCCCCTGCAAACCAATCAAGGTTTGTAAATATGCCTGTTATTTATCATGTGCTCATACCCAACATTAGGTAATCCCACAATTCCAATTTTCAGAGATGTTCCAAATCGTCCAATCAATGGAGGCTGCTTCGGGGCTTCTCCCTTTTTGGGGGGCATCTGCAAGAGTTACAACGGTAAATTTGATACTGATACAGCAGCAACTATTTCTAAAGACTACACCTGATCTAGATATTCTGGCAACACTTGTCAGAGTTCGGTCTGTTTATACATCGTCTTGTTGCTCCATCCTGCGGAGCTAGCTCAAGTGAAAACGTGCAGAGACAGCTCCAGTCATATGCTCATTCAAACAGACCATGCTAACGTTAGCTAGCGGCTAACAGCAACCACTCCTAGCTACCGATTAACAATAATATCTGACTGCAGACACAGACATGTCTAGATTTTCCCTCATTAAAGACCATACGAAACATATTTAGTCTACGAAAGTTCTAATTTAGTACCTTTATGTCTGTCCTTAGCCTTTGAGCTACGTGGTGTTCACTCTGATATCTGCTCACACCGGCCGCTCCAGTGGAAAGACAAGTTGGAGAGCATAGCGGAAGTATTTTGACGTGCGAGGTTTGTGATTGGCCAGGGAAAAAGTTGCATCAGAGGTATACTAACTGACGGATTGAATCAGTTTGAGTGTTTTAAACTGTTTCATTTTTATTATATTTTATTTTTTTATTTAACATTTTAGACTATAACATAACATTTTTAATTCACCTGTATACCGTGTGTTACGGATGTCTTACCACGATGAAACGCGAGATGTCGCCATTTTACAAGATGCGTTTAAGAAGCTGCACACAAGCTCAACGTTTGGAGAGCCGTGGCCATTTTTATCATCACAAGCTAACTTATATTACTAACCTTTCTTCAAATGTCAAAGCACTGTTACGGGTTTAATCTAACGATGTAAAAAAAACAACAGTGGTATGTGCAAGTTTTAGGTCCACACCGAACTTCATTTACTCATTAGGCTTTAGTTGCTTAACAAAAACATGTAAGACACGACAAGAAATGCCATTAGGAGCTGATAATCTCACTTCAATCCTGGCAACACTCCACCAACACAGGTAACTGAGGCTCTAAATATGAAGCACAGAAATACTGAACAGGCATATATAAAAAAAGGTGCCTAAGCATAACCAGTCTGAAAGGTGCATAATACAAAACGTCATTAAGAAATTAAAGGAAATGATGAAAGACCAAAACAGCAAAATGGCTACATTTAATCAAGACATCATAAGAGGGCTTTATTAAACAAAATTACTTTGACAGAGACATATTAAATAGTGTCTGACACATGTAGTCAAAGCAATACCTTAATTTCTGTCAAGAAACTACTAAACAGAGCAAATGACCCAAGTGACATTTTATTGCATATATATGTTTATATACACAATCAGAAAAGTACTTTCCACCAGAAAAAGAAAAAAAACATTGTATTTAAAACATATATAAAAAAAAAAACTAGAATTTTGCCAATTTAAGAACAAACATTAAAATCTGTAATAACACCTCCAGAATAATCCTGCTTTCATGGAAAAAACAGGTCTGTGCAACCAATTAAAAACAAGCCGGTCCATTTCATTTCCACTACCATACAGACTTTTTTCAATCCTTAATTACAAGGAGTGAGAATGTCCAAAAAGAAAACACTTCACAGATTTTAATGAAGTAGGAACTGATCTATATTTGATGCAGCTTTGAAATTTTTCCTATTTACACTGGATTACAATTTGTTGCCGCATTACATTCTTGGCATAACACTTTTTTCATGATTCTGCCTACAAATCTGGCGACGGCTGATTGACCACTAATCTTGTGGTGCTCAGACTGCATTTCTTGGCCAATTTTGTTCAAACTTTAATACATATACAAATCCAGAATTCCTATCACACACATTATCTGGTCAAACGACAAAAATAAACATACATCCAAACAATGACTCTCTGATATCTAAAAGCTGTCGCTGACATTTCTCTCATGGCTCAGTAGTGACCTGCGGGGGAAAGAAGAAAAAAAAAAGTTAAACAGCACAAGAAAGTGACAAAAAGTATGTGGTACAATTTCATATCAACTATGATTGAGTCTTAAGACTAATATATTCAATCATTCAACAAAAGTTTAGACATACGTGGTGAGTAGGACCGTGATCGGGATCGAGAGCGGTACCCTCTACTGTAGTACGGAGAAGGAGATCTGCGTCTTTAAAGAAAAAAAAACAACATTTAACTTGAAGCATTTAATGCAGCAATTTATCAGGATCTCTGAACTAGAATTGGAGTTATAAAAGCTGAATATGACTTCATGTGTTAAAGACACCTGGCAAACTTATTTTCACATACTCAACTTAATATTAAATATCCCTAAATAATCATTAACCCATGTCACATGAAATACTAGGCGAAAAAGCCACAAAGAACTCACCTGTATGATCTGTACTCTCGATCGTCATAGCGATCACAGTCGCGCTCATAACCTCTGTCGTAGCCCCTTTCATAGCCCCGGTCATAGTCCCTCGAGACACGCCGCGATGAACCACCTCCACCACCACCACTACCACCACCACCACCACCACCACTGTAAGAAGAATACAGTTTAGTGACGCCTTGGAAGATACCACAGCCAGCAGCTTCAGAAAAATATCCCTGCTGTGAAAATGAAGAAACACAAAACAAACGCGTACTATGTTGGACGCCCCATGTAGATTCCAGGAGTTGGGGTATGAGCTCGTTTAGTAATGGAGAAATCCACTCGAATCCTTCGCCCATCTAATTCCATTCCATTAGCACGCTCCTTGGCCTACAAAACAGTTAAAAACTGAATACACATTCAACCTCTAATGAATCTATTCACATGATATGACTCCAGTCTTGACAGTAGTTACATACACTTCACCAACAAACTATCATTGCCTCACTGTGAAAACGTAAATAAAAATATTGAATTGCTTCCTTGTTATATCCTCCTTACCTCCTTGGAGTCTGCAGAGTTTTCAAAATAGACAAAGGCAAAACCTCTTGAGCGACGTGACTGCTGGTCATACACAATGTTAACTTCAGCCAAAGGGCCATATTTAGAGAAAACCTCTCTCAGATCCCTCTCAGTGGTGTACAGACTCAGTCCAAATACACCTAGACATGCGCTGGGGTCTGGGTTGGCCTGTGGGAGTAAAGAGGGGACAAATGTGAAAATTACCTGCCACATACCTACTATTATATACAGCCTTTTCTGGCCATATATCAGGAAAGTACACTGTCAGTGTTGTGGGCTATTAAAGGTTGGACACCAACAAAGGCTTTTACTTAAGATCTGGTCAAATCATGAAGTCAAAATGAAACTGTTAAATGTAGAAGCTGAACACTAGTGTCTGAAACTTCTTTAGAAGGATTATCAAGACTTGTAATTGTTTAAATGTACAAACTTTAAAGTTAGTGGGAACCTCAAACCAATCGTGTAGAAAAGCACTAATTATATACCCTGTTGCCCACGTGTCTGCGTCGATTTGACATGGGGGATCGGCTGTGACTCCTGCGGCGACGGTACTCCCAGCTGCGCGATCGGCTCCTGGAACGGCGTCTGTGGGAGCGGGAACGAGAACGGGAGTAGTGCCTGCGTGAACTTCGATGAGAACGGGACCTGCGGACAGGCATAACTGTAAGTCTTTCTGTGCAATTCCATTGCATCATAGACACAAAACAGCTTCAGAAATGTAATTTACATTCACACGTCATAACCAACTGAAAACTGGAACTCCACTTACCTGGACTTGGATCTGGATCGAGAACGAGATCTAGACCTAGAACGGCGGGAGCCATCTTTGGAGCATACTGGTGAACGACTGGCAGACTTGGCAGAACCCTGAGGGGATGCACTCCTCGAGCCGGGCTGTGAGTCCTGGACAGACCAGAGACTAAGGTCAGAAACACTAAAGCCAAATGCTTACCAAAAAAGAAGAAAGGGACTACAGGTGACTGCGCTTGCCCTGCACATGCCCCTTTCAAAAGAGCTCAACAGATTTTGGGGTTTAACAGGTTTTGCACAGATTTTGAACAGATTTTTAGGAATTTGATTACATGAAGGTCACACATTGCAACAAATGCAGTAGAAATTATATAATTTAGCTGATATTCAAACTGCACAAAAATAAACCTAAAAGGAATGGAAGGATTGACCAGTGATGTTTTTGATACAGAGAGGGAAATAAACTGTGCATGCTTAAAAGAAAGAAACGAGATGAAATTGAATAATAACATAGCAGGCTGTTAGGAAATTACTCATACCCAGGTAAACTTCTGATCTTAACTTCATAACTTCTTGAACTTCATTACTTCAAAACAACCCATGATTTCTTCTTTCTTCTGTTTGACATTATGACTTCTTTTTTCCTCCTCTTCCCCCCATTTACCATCTGCCATTACAACACTAGTAGCGGGGACAGATCTTGATTGCTTCTTTTCAGCATCCATTACATTAGCATGCATCAACACCATCAGCTTCAAACAATAACAACTTCACATCTGAAACGTCTTCCGCAATTTTCTTTCTTCCAACCTCAACCTTAACAAAGAACAAACAAGGGTGATAAGGCATGTTGGTTTCTGTTAAAACCAAAAAAGGTACAAAGAAAACAGCAGCAAAACCAGGAAAACAACAGACTAGCTGAATACAAGTTATGTTAGCTTGCTATGGTCCTCAGAGCTGCAACAATCGACTCATTGATTAGTCAATCATGAGAAAACTAATCAGCAACTACTTTGATTATCAATTAATCAATGATACTTATGAATATAACAAACACATTTTGTTTTAAGATTTACATGTGAACATTTTATGGTTTCCTTTGTCTTCTGTTACATTAAACTCAACATCGTCGTTTTACTTTTTCCAATTTCAAATATTTGAACATTTGAAGACAGGAAATTGGCCTAATGTTTCACACGTAACTAATATTTTACTGCCCAAATAACGTTCAGTGTATAAATGAAAGGGCTAAAGCTTAGGATAATCGCTAGTTGCAGCTCTAATGGCCTTCATTGATCCTAAACTAACATTTCCATTTACTATCCCAAACCTGAACATTAAGAAGAGTCTGTCTACTGCTAACGTTAGCTAATATTTTGTACTCTTTGGTATTGACTAGGGAATATCTCAACAAATAACGCAAAAAAACAAACAAATACGCCGTAAAGTGAAAATAGCATGGCAATGCGGCGGCCACATTTCACCACTGCTGTGGTTTGTAGGCCTCCATGCTTTAGCATAGCTAGCTTAGCTAACGCTACGCTACCATTTCTCACATTAAGGATATCGATGCTTTTAGCAACGTTGCTCTTATGAAACCAGTTCTCAGTCTTAAACATTGTACAAACGTCTTTCAGGCTCGATGCCTGCTTTCAAAATGTGTTTCTATTACCAGACCTGCAAAATACAGCTAACAGCTAAGCTAGCTAGTTAACATTAGCTAGCTTTTTTTTTTTTGTTATTTTCTTATAATTACAACTCACCTTTTCCCTGAATTCTTTCTCGTTGTCGCTCATATTAATGAAATTAGACACCAGTTGTGTCACAAGCACGTCGAGTTAATGCCTGATTTAACTTACTCGCCTGGCGAAATTACCGCAAAGAAACCCGCTTCAATGTGAACTAGCTAACGATGGAAGCGTCTAGCACCTTAAGACGGTCGTTACCCCGCGCTGGCGTGATTTTCAGAATAAAAGCATCGTCTAATCATTGTGAATGCTGATTCAACACTTATTCACTTTCAACTACAGTAACCATTCTAGTATCAAAATGTTTAGATTTTAAGGACATTTATGCTGCCATCCAACGTTTTTCTAATATTTATGCTTTTTATATTATATTAATTTTTTTTCAGCAATTTTGTAGAATGGAAGTGAATGGAGACAAGTTCTCTTCAGCTTCCTCTATGAGCTTTAACTAGTACAGCATAGTTACAGAAGATACAGATACAGTTCAAACTTTCAAGAGGTCTAAAGACATTCATCTATCATTCTAGCATTCAGATTTAACACCCTTCATATTTTTAGTTTTATGCTGTTTTTGCACATTTTCCACCTTTGGTTTGAATGGAAGGGCTCAGAAAGGTTGTGACTTCTGCCCTTCAGCTTTTTTTTTTAAAGGTTTCTGTTTTCCTCTTTTGTTCTCTCAACTTTCCGGTTTCACAAACAAATTATATATTAACAATGTAGAGAAACCAGTCCTGTTTTAGAAAATGTTCCAGACAGTGCTGTCTTCAGGTCCTATATATAAACTTACCAGTCCACTACCAACATGTTCAACCCATCAAGGACAATTATGCTTGTATTCAGATTTTTATTCTTTTTATAATATTCAGATTTTTTCTATAATTTTAGCTCAAATATTCAGTTTTACTCTGATACTGTACCTCACGAACATCAAACCTGGGGCTTTTTGAGATGCTGTGATTACCTGCTTTGTCTAATTTGGTAATCAAACATTGCTACTGCACAATCTAACACTGCTACAGGCATAACAGGCCCATATTTAAACAGAAGGAACAATTTCAAAACAGCATTTACTGTAGTTTTATTGCCTCATTTTAACGAGTCATAATTCTTTGGTTCTCATGGGTCAGATGTCTGTGTGAGTTGTGGGGTTAAATCACTTGAATCTAAACATGACGTTTTTGTGCAACAATACTAATAGTAGTATAATAAAAATGGTATTAATGTGTGGTTTGTGTGTTATGAAGATGCACCAAAACTCCATCATACTCCAATTTAAAAAATGAAATACTTTATTACAATGGAAAAACAAAATAAAAATCACATTTTTAAAGTAAGAACTCAAACATGCATGTGTACAGTAGTTTGCTATGTAGTACTGTCAGTCAATGTAATAGCCCTAAGTAGCCACTTGCAATATGCTCATGGAAAAGATTCACAGACCTAACAGCGCCTTATGTTACATACTGTATGGGCAAATTACTATTAACACTCCACACATGGGGGAAAAAACTATACATACTCCGAAACGATCTTTCATCCAGTCAAGCCATAAATAATATCAAAACAGACATAACAAGCACTCAACCATGCTTTGTCTGAAAAGGAGGTATTTTAAGTTTCATTGTCTATGTTTCATACAAAGACTGAGTTCCATAACTATATTTTATCATAGTTATTTGCCATCCAAATTACACCAAAATATCACTTCAATACTGACTTTGAGTTGTATGTGCCCACTTTCCCAAAAAGACATCCTCTAGCATACTCTTAAGTTGAGCTCAGTGTCCGAGGACTGAAGGCACTTCAGGCAATGCTTCAAACAACGAAACTAACAATCCAAAGTCAATTAAAAAAAGGCACTCAGTCAGTAGTGCCAAATACCCTTCGTACATCCCAATACGGTCTCTAATTACAACTCAGAGATTACAAAATGTTACTATGTCCCAGACAGGAAGAGAGACATAAGACTAGTGTTTGATTTCTCCAGATTAGGATCCAGTCAGCGAAGTCCACTTCTTTGGCCCATTTGTTTACTTTGCCATGTAGTTAACTGTACACAGATGTTGCTCCTAATGGGAAAATGTCTGTTTTTAAGCTGTTATTAGACAGGAGACTGTTTCAATCATCTATAGCAGCATTCTATTGAGGATTTCCCAAATCATTAACTTCCTGAAGAGAGGCATGTGGCACTGTAGAGAAAAGGGTATTTGTTACTTTCAGTGATAATAATTGGAAGTCAAAATGATCTTAAAAAATCTTATTAGAAAAAAAGCCTTGCAAAATTCAGTGACTATACAGTACATACCTGTTTAAAGGTGAGAGGCCTTCCTTTTGCTATATAGTCAGCGTATTTACAAGCAAAAACCCCACAGTCACTGCCATTTTTCTGCTGGGGTATATCCTACGAGGCAGACACAATATTAGCTCATTAATCTCACAGTGAAATAGAAGATGTTCAAGTGTTAGATAATTTATCTCAGTTTGACTTACAGTGGCTCTCAAGCTTCCAACTGTCCACTTGATGGTGTCAAGCTCTCTGCCTTTCTTTGCTTTGTGCTCCTCTTTTAGGTAGACTCTGGAGAATTAGCATAAACACAGGGTAATGTGAAAAACAAGATTCAAAGTGAAGATATACATCAATGACAGATCATAGTGAAGACTTACAATAAAAGACTACAGATGTCATCATGTCTCTGACCCATCGAATCATAAGACCTCACTGTCTTTGATTTAAAATCTATCACCTGGAATGATAAGTGATGAGAGTGAGAGAGGAAAAATGTGTAAAATATTTCACAGTGTAATTTCCAACAGTCGCTGTGGGTCTGACTCACAGCCATTGCCCAGTGGACACCCATATGCAGAGGGACCAGGATGAGGTCGTAGAGAAAGATGTCAACAGCTTTGGTCCAGCGCTTCACAGCAGCATGGCCACCTGGCTGCCCACCTCCTCCACCTCGCAGTTTGGGGAAGAAGAAGGTGCTGAACGAATAGACTTTTAAACCTGCTGCTTCGCCAGAACTCCGCTCCATTACCAGGGACAGGTAGAAGTTTATCACCTTTGGGGAGGAAGAAATTAACAACCAAAATTGAAAACAAAATCTAAATTGCATTCAAGTGTATTTAACTTCCCCCAAACTGTCGTCTCTCTGACTAAACCTTACCTCGTCATTGAGCCAGCCACCTTCCTTCAGTGTTGCCAGGTCTCTCTGTGTGATGCGAAGTTTGAAAGCTGCACTTAGAACAATGTTGGGATCACTGTGAGCCAGAGCTCCACTCACCTCCACTGCCATTTCCTACACACAGGCAATAAATACATGAAGTGAAAAATGGCAGAGCAAGATGAGGCTTAAACACAGACCAACACCGAAACATTTAATCTCACCTTGGTCAGCCTTGGAATGTCCTCATCGCTGTGCCTTGTATGTGCAGAGTACGTGTCAGACAGGCTGACAGCCGGAGTCTCTCTGTCCACTAGATTGAGGCGAGTAGCTACTTCTGCAGATAGGTCCAACTCTGGGGCCTGTTTCTGCTGATACACAGACAGACAAAAGAAAAATGTGCTTTCATTTCCACCCAAATTTATAACCTAATCAGTGCTTTAAATTGTTAAGAGAGACCAAGTGAAATAGCTACCTTTACACTTCTAATAGGCTGTGTGTCCTCACAGCTGCCAGTAAATGACTTATTGAAAGTCAAGCCACCCCACCTGCAGATGAAACACCAGAAGGTTAGAGAAAAAAAATCCATCAAATATACATATAGACATATACAGATACACTACACCAACCTGTCCTTGGCTGCAGGTGCATTTCTCCATGTGAACATGGTTGGGACAGCTATGCAAAAGACACAAATGTAAGTGAAATCAATCAGTTGTCAAATATAAGCATTTGCAGCTTTCATACATCTTATGTGACAGCAAACAAGCATCTTTGGATTTTTTGGACAAAATAAGCTATTTGAAAACATCATCTTTGGCTATGACCGTGAAAACTATTTACAGTTGCAGTCCCACACATAATTATAATTTACTGCGACCTGCAATTCAGAAATAAAAGCATCACTTACACTACCCACATTAAAGAAATATTTAGAGATTTTACTTGCCTTTGAAGTGAATTAGGTCTATAAAAGTGTCTTACCTGTGCCTCCCATCTTCCTAGGAATTGATTCAAATTTTTTTCCTGAAGCAGCAGTTTTGTGATCCCCCTGTGATAGCAATTCACTGGGAGCAGAAGGAGAAAAGGATTAATCAGCGCCTGTCCTGTCTTGGGTATGCTATTAAGTGGATCTTGAGGCAATTTCCAAAAGTAAAGTCTACACAAATAACAGATGATATTCACTCTTGCGGTTTTGTTTGGTTGAAAGGTAGTGGTTGACTTTTGCTGTATTTTTCTGTCACCATCTCCAGCAAGCGCCTGTAGTGCTCCTTATTATTCTGCTTTATGGCCTAGAGGCAGAAAACAGACACATGATGAAATGGTGGAGTCTTAAAACATTAGTAAAGTGATGATCAGCTTATTCTGTTTCAGCTACATTGTATAAACAATTTAAATCAAGCATATTTTTACATAAAATGTTGTCTCTTGTTGTATAAAATAAATATCTAAAATCATTTTTTTTTTAATGCAGGATTTCAATGTAGTTTTGCATAAATCCAAACTGTAAGCCAATAGCATACCTCTTCCACGGTAAGACTGGGTTTGTAGCAGCGGTTGTGTCCAAAGCCATTGCAAGCTGGGTCAGGGTTAGCGGTTCCCACTCTCAGAGCAGACCTTGAAGGCAGCAACTGGAGGGAGCCTCTCCTCTCCCTTTCTTTCCCTCTGTCTGGGAGCCCTGCAGGCAGTGCTGTCCCACTGGATTTAACAAGATTATGTACATTAACAAAAAGAGAACTTTCAAAAAAAAAAGAAAGATGAATAGTAATAGATCAGCCAGATCAACACATAATCAAAGTAAACTAGATGCATAAAGGTCACAACAACAGTGAATTAATTATATTTATAGCTGTGCAGTTTAGAAATATATGTCATCTCAAATATTAGCCCACTTGCCTGCATTTCCTCAGTAAAGGAGGTGAGGAGCTCTGAAAGGGATTCTTCCCACCACGATCATTCACTCCACCTAATGGTTTATCTGCAGAGAATGAAAAACAGTATTCAAATGACTACGTGGATTATGATGAGAACTGAGAAAATATACAGCAGAAAGAGAGGAGACAACGTGACAAGAATTAGCATTGTCCTGCAATATTAGCTGCTCTTGCTTACCCATTCTCCACTCAGTACTGTTCAGCCATGAGGTGTGGAGCTCATCTATCCCCATCAGAGTGACCGGCTGAATTTACAGAGGAATTGAGGTATTTAAAAATGGAGACCACAAAAATAATGATGAACTTATAATAAATGAACTTAATTTCAAGTAATTCCTGATCTACTTGTGCTCACTCTAAAGAATAAAACAAGATTTGTGTGTCCAATGTAATTTAAGTGGACTTTGCTCACATTTTATGTCCAGTATTTTGTCTTTATCCACTTTATATGCATTAGTCTACATGTTAACAGAATCTGTCCCAAATGCAACTTAATTAACCACTTCTGATCAGACTCCCCATCATTCACATTTTATATTGCATTTAAATGTCTAGTCATTGCAGAACAGAAAGAAATGGACAGAGAAGAGAGGCTTCGAATAACTGTTCGAAAGCATAGCCCTCAAAACCTTGTTGCTGAATCAACTGTTTCCCCTTGTGTTTTTTGTATATTTATTTAAAGATCTTTAAATCAACATTGATATTTACAAGACAATAACAGATATTTTAATAGTACATACAAAGAAAGTAAGTACTCTAATTTTGTACAGTGATGGATCATTCTACATAACAGGTTCACAAACCTGTGTTTCTTCATACTGTCTTGGTTTCTCACTCTTGATTGTCAGCAGGTTCCGCTGCCTGAGTAATCTTGCTACCCCAGCCACAGTCTTCCTCACAAAGCTGACCACTACATCTGAAAAAAAGAAAATTGCTAAATTATTATTTTTTATTCAATTATTCAAACATTATAAATATCTATCTGTGAAGATTCTCAGTCATCCAGGTCATGGTTATCTCAAAAAAAACGGTTTTTAATGGCAACTGGACTTGTTTATAAATTATTATTATTATAAATATCCATATCTTTTTTAAATAAACAAACCTCGTCTGCGTCTTTTCGCCTCTACCGGGTCACTCTGGCAAACACTGTCGGCAACATCAACACTGTAGCAGGGAAGGGAAAAAAAAGCCTATGATTTGAGATGGGTGATATCAACAACGCTCAATGTCTCCTTGGGGTCTGGGAAGTCTTTTGACATTACAAAGACCAAACAATTAAATTCAAAATGACAGGTAGAACTGAAAAGGAAAGGTCAGTAGTTGCAATACTCTAAACACATCTCAAAACAACACCATTGTAAAATTCACTCCAAAATGACCATACACTTCGATTAAAACCTCTCCCCATCTATCTACTACAGTTTACACAATACCTGAGCACTATAACCTCTATTGCAGCACAGTTGTATATGACTGCACTAGTTTTGGCTAGGCACACATTGCACTAAATCATTTTATGTTATTAAGACACATTTCAAACAACATAAAGTTAAAATGGAAACGGTTAACGTAGACTTTAGCTACGTTTATGTGCAGGAGAGGTTAGCTAGCTAAATGAAATGCTGCCTTAATGGAATGAATGGAATCTTTTAAGCTAGCTGCCAATATAACAGCTTTAAGCTAAATACCACGTTGCTGATTGGTCGTCCTGTTTTACGTTAATTAATGCTGGGTAACGCTTGCTAACGTTAGTGAACATTACGAGACTTGCTACTAACATCCAGGCTTGATTAATATCAACTGAATGCTCAGTAGCTGAACCAGGATGACACTGTGGTGCATCTACAATTCGACACTTGAGAACAGACTACAAAAACTGTTTCAACCTTATCTACCGACCTTTCGTAGTTCCGTTTAGCCGGCCTTCCGTGGATCTCCTCTCCCACTGCTCCCGCTTTAGCACCAGCTCGCCTGGGTATGTCCGCGCTAATGTTACCTTTCCCGGAGCACTGCTGGGTGGAGTGTTTTCCCGAAACAGGCTCAAACAGCGACGAGATTCCGTCAGCTATCCATCCATACATCCCAGACAAATACGAGACAAGTGTAACGAGGTCTTCTACGCGGGCCAGGACGAAGATGAGATGTCAAACAAACGATCTACGACACACGCCGTCTGCCTGTACTGTAGCTTAGCATTAGCATCGCTGTGCTGAAATGCGAAGGAAATGCGTCATGCGTCATGTTGATGTTTTACGAAGTGCGAATGTTTTATATATCGGCGGCAAACGTGTGGGCGGGGCTCTAAAGATCAGCTCACTGGACACACGAGACAGAACAGTGGCCACAAACGGCGTTGACGGAGTTATTAAACGAACAAACCTTTGACATAGACGCTAAAGTGCGTCAGCTGCGAGTCAGACGGTGATTGGCTGTTTCGGAGCTGCTTAGCTATCAATTCTTTGTTACATAATAGTCGACATTTCAGTGACTCAAAACAGATAAATACCGTGGAGGGATCTTACACATTTCAAATTAGAAAAATAGATATCTTGCTTAAAACAAAAAAAAAAAGCGTGTTATCAGTTATAAACCTAATTAAAATTCAGTGGAAGCCCATTTCTACAAGCTGAAGGAAAATCTAAAGTTATTAAGTATAAAAATAGGAGGCAGATTAGTCTTTCCTAATTCAAGATATATTTTATTGTCACTGTAGGTGCTACAACAAAATTTGTTTTTGGTAACTAGGACATTAAAAATAATCTGAAAAGTGTATTTTGTTTTTATTTATTGCCATTTGTCTCATTGTCTGGCTGAACTGTAATGTAGGCATGTACGTTTGACTTAGATCAAAATTTACTTAGAACAATCTCAGTTGAGTTAATCTCTCTGAATTTTAAGAATGCAAAAAAAAAAAAAAAACATTTGGTAAACCCAGTCTTAAACTCAGCACCTTACACATTTGACTTATTTGGACTATTTAATTATCATTTCTTTTTTTCAGTAGATGTCAAGGTCTTATTTATCAGGAAGCATTTTGGACAGAAAACAAAATAAGTTTAACAACTTGCACAGTATAGAAACCATAAAATAAATTGTTCCAGTAAGGTTTAAAAAGACAGTAAATTGAAGGGAAAAAGAACTCCCACAAAATACTGATCTAGATACAAAAATAGTGATTATCAACAATATATGTACAACCAAGACAAACTTATACTGTTTCCTAGAACAACCATCATACATAAATGATCTAGGATAAAAAGCTAAACAGACAGTTTGGTTTAAAATCACACAACACAAATATTTATTAAAGTTATGGGGAAAAACAAACATATAAAGACATATTGTTCACTTTTATGCAAAATGTATTCACTTATGTTGGTTGTGAATTTCCAATATAAAACTAGAGCATTTGGACACAAGCGCAATGGAAAATCAGTGCTATTTACATTGCAATGAAAAGGTATGAAACATTAATAGAAAAATACCAAACTGCACCATTTAAAATAAGGAAAAAACATTTGTTCTTGCAACATCAAGAGTGACCCTCAAAATACTGAAGTACAGAGAATAGAACTACAATAAAAGGTGTAAAAAATAATTTAGGTAGTAAAACAAAAACAACACATAAATCATGTCATATTTCTTTCTACATGTGTCTATACAGGTGTAAGGCGTGGACAGTTTTAGAACAGGGGGATATTCATTCTTTCAGTGGTCGGATTACTTTGGGTCAGACTGGAAACCAGATGAACCTGCAAGGACACAAAAACAAAGAAAAAAAAAAAAAAAACTTACTCAATGTGAATAGCATATTTCTCCTCAGACTTATATAGCACAAAATCCAAATCTAGGATAATGTCACGTTAACAATAAGCCATTATTTTATTGAGTAAACACAAACTGTTTGCAGATGGTACATTCAAGAATATTTATCAAGACAAGTATGCATTTGCTTAAAATTCTTTTTAAATGTTGTAAAAGAAAACAATTGTACAAACGTACAAACAACAGTTTGTAATCAAAATATACGTCAAAGTAAACTGACTGAAATTAGTGCAAAAACCCTTGTTAGAAAACAGCATTGATGAACTGTACTTTTAATTAGCAACTGAATCTACCAACTACGTCTGCTAGCAAAAGCCTGAACAAACCTTAAATAATGTAATTAACACAAGAAAAGGCAAGTAAGTAGAACTCGTTAAATCATGAGGTGAAATACATTCACTGGCCACTTTATTAAGTACACCTGTACAATCTAACACAATCCAATACAGTAGCTCTGACAGGAATTCTACTTTCACAAGGTTATATTTTCTCAGGTTTTTGTTGAAACTGGTGATAATTCTGTTTATTATTGTGGTCATAGTAGGTGGTGGAGTGGTACTGTGCATTATATTATGACATGTTTCTAATGTTTTGACCACCCTGTTTATATAAGTGAGGAGAGCTAAACATTAAAAACACTTAACATAATGCACTCCAGTACGACTCCACTACCCACTATGACCTCAATCATAAATATATATAGTTCTATAAAACAAGACATGATGAAAACTGCTGAAAAACTATTGTCAAATGTTATCTCAAACAACTGGTAAGTGTTATCACCTAACACTACTGGAATGTGAACAACAAACTCGCGTTAATGTGAACTGTATTTAATAATCAAGTAAATTTTTAATCCTTGCAAGTTGAGCTTCTTGTCACTGATGCATAGTTAAACAAATGGCTTAATGGTATATGGCAAACAACAAACAAAAACAACAAAGGAGTGCTTCTTAATATATGGTACAGTGGACAGCAGTAACTTTATTCAAGTGCAAAAAAAGATCAGAAATTAGCAATGGTAATGATGCATTGACACGATCTATCAGAGAGTCAGAAACCTCCAGGGCACGTCTGCTCCAGACCAAAGTATCATTAGCTCTGATCTAGTGCACTGAGTGACTGCTGACAAGTCAGTACCCATCCTGAGAGGTGCACTGTGCTGCTTTATTGTTTGGTGGAGTGAGTATGTTACACTCACACTCACCTGGACCATACAGGTAAAGCGGTGACAAGCAGCTCAGGTACAGCCACGTCCTGTTTTCCTGCAGCCAGCGCTGCCGATAACCAATCATATCAGGGGAACAGGCTGACTGTATCCTCCTTTCCTCTTTAGGGAGCACGGCTAAATGAGTCTTGCTTACTAGGTTGGGAGATGATAGAGCACACAGGTTGTGGGATTTGGTAACATGCTCTTTTTGCCAGGAAGAGCTGCTCCGCACATCACATAATTAGAATTCGTCCTTAAATTACTTGCCTTACACTGAACTCTTCGGTGTTTCTCATTTTGCAGGAAAAGAGGCATGCATCTAAAAGCAAAACCATACACCCAGTGCCCAGTGTGAGTACACATACCACATTTCATATTAATTATCTGCTCAAAACCCTAAAAGTTGTGTTTACCAATTTTGAAACTTTATACATAGCCATTTTTTCTCCACCTGTGTGTATTCAACTCCATTTCTTGTATCACCCGTTTCACCCTACTTAATGCTTCTCACCTTGCCTGGCTCCCACCAACCGCTGCTGAACTTTTTCTAGATGGTGAATATATTCCGTCAGGGATCTCTCTGGATCCTGAGACGTTCCAACTGAATGTCCCGAGGGCAGAGTGTTGCTTGAGTATGACCTGAAGAAAGTAGAAACCTCATTAAAATACTTAGATTTATTTGAAATGTCTTCAAACTCAGAAAGTAAAATCAGTCTTTGCTGAAGAGGAGGCCAAACCTGTTGTGCAACCTGAAGGGTGATTTGCTGGGTGGAACTAGGGCCGACACTGTCTGTCTATTGGGTGGAGAGTCTGAATTTGATCTTGGCTGTTGCTGCCTTAAAATCTCAGCTTTAGACCCTGGAAGACATTAAGAGTGAAACCCACATACACTTTCACACATTTAAAGAGTCAAGTGGTGCATACTTAATCAAAATCTTCGCTGAGCTGACCTGTAGTTTGCCCAGTCCCAGACACAGATAACCTTCTGATCGCTCTCTGCCATTTTCTGGTCAGGAACCTCATTCTGAAAAACAATGCAGGGTTACTTTAATTCAAACACAAGCATGACTTCAAATCTTCACATCCTCATACACTTCCCACCTTGAGATTGCAATGACTACTCGCACAGCAGCCCTAAACCGCCCAAGGGGTCTGGGCTGGGAGGAGAGTGGGGGTGAGGGTCGTGCCCCCATGCGAGCGATTAGACACAGGGTGACCTGTTCACATTCCTGGAAACCTCCTAACAGCAGCAGCAGGTAACGCTTCTGGTAGACCAGAGCTTTCCTGAAGCTCTCAGCACGCAGGTAGCGCTCATACAAACGTTGCACCTGCAGACCAGTAAACAGAGGTTGTAATTATTCCATTACCGTCACACATCACACTGGATGCTTCCTAGTGATACCACTGAATTTCACTGCCACTAACAATTTATTTTTTTTGACATGTCACAGCCAGAAAATCATCTAATTGAATCATGACTGCATTCAAATATGTGCCCCAATTCCTGGGCATTATTATAATGCTATAACTGAATTAAGTAATCATTAGTTGTGTCTCCATCCAAATATGTGAATTTTAACCAAATTTCATGTAATTAAGCAAAAGAAAATGCAATCCAAGTTCCATCTGTTGACTGATTGATGAAAAGTCAGTGGCGCCAATTCTGCTATAGATGATATTGAAACTACTGTACAGAAGAGGATGTGACAAATTAAGAGCATCAATCAAACTGTGAAATAACAATTTAGAGAACATGATAAATATATGGCATTGATGTGTTATGTTTGCGTTTCTTGGAAAGCTCATGCAAAAAAGGATCACTACATATAAATGTATACGTTTTCTTCTGACCTTGCTGTTACTGGTCAGATCACCGATGGGTCTGTTTTCAGTTTCTGTGGTGGCCTTGGCGAGCTCATTCTCTGTGCGACGAAGCTGACGCTCCAGTAAGGTGAGTCTATGTTTCAGGGTGGCTCTCTCTTGACTCAGTGACGTCACACGCTCCATCAAGTCTGAATTCTCCTTTAACAACTTCTCTAGCAGACTGGATGATGATGATGATGTGGTAGACAATGACGTGGACAGCATCTATGGTGAAAAAAGTACTTTAAATTTAAGACATTTACCCAATAGCCAGTTACATGTGCATGTAACCTCTTTACCACAGGTAGAGTAAAAACAACTTGTGCACCTGCTGGCTTTGTTGTGTGCTTCCTGTCTGGGCACCATCAGTCTGGGGAGGCTGTGAAGATGTAGCAGCCTTCTGCTGTTGTGTTGTCGGTCCAGAAAGTCTCTGAGCAGTCATTGCTCTCTCCTCTCTTTCGAGCTCTTCCAGAGTGCGCTGCAGTTCCTGCATGCGCTGCTGGTCCTGTTGCCTCAGCAACTCCAACTCACACTGAAGTAGAAAATGTTCATAGCGAGTCATGTTTTTGTGTATCCAAAATTGTTTCAAATGCATCCAAAATACAAACCTAAAATGTGTGACTGTACCAGAAGTGTAAGAACTGGGTTGATTAAATCTTACCAGCTTGTTATTGGTCCTCTCCTGTCGCCTTTCCTTCTCCAACTGCTCTTGCCTCCCCTTCCTCTTCTCCCTTTCCCACTGCTCCTCTCTCTCCCTCTCTTTGTCCTTCATTAGTCTGAGTCTCTCCTTTAGCTCTGTGAGCTCTAGCCCTTGGCGTCTATACTGCACTTGCTCCACCTCTAAAGCACGGATGGCTTCCTGTTCCTGCTCCTTTAAGGTCTCTAGAGCTATACGATTTAGTGTGGCAGCCTCTTGCTCCCTCTGCAGCTCCTCTCTCCTCTTTCTGTCCTCCTCTTCCCAATTCCTTCTGCTCTGCAGGAACTCAGCCCTCAGTCTGTCCACCACAGCTGCCAGTTCCTCCCCCTGTTTTCTTTCCTGCTCTAGCTGAGCACGCATGTCAGAGACAAAGTTCCTGTCTCTGGCAGCATCAGCCTCATGTCTGCGGCTGAGCTCATCCATTTGCCTCGACCATCTGTCTCGCTCTTCATCCAGCTTCTTGTGAGCATCTGCAAGCTTAGAGTGAACTTCTGTTAAGCGAGATTCTGCTTCAGTCAAGAGGCGCTGAAGACGAGTCTTTTCCTGCATGTTGACGTCTTGTTGGTGGGCAGAACGTTGGCGTTCATCTTCTTGCTCCTTCTGACTGTCGTTTAGCCGTTTCTCCAGCAGCAGACTGCGGGACTGTTCAATCTGAAGCTCACGTCTGAGGTTGCTACAGGCCACTCTCTCCTGCGCCACTTGTCCCTTCAGAGCCATGACCTCTGACCTTTGCTGCTCAGAGAATACTTGTGCAGCCTGAACACAAAAGAATGAAGGGAAAGGTCCAATGCAGTTTAATTACACACTACTTGGTCGCATTTTTTGATCTTTAAATCACAGTGGAAACACTGAAGACACATGAAGTATGATTCTCATCTGTGTTCGTGCTCACAAAATGTACAATAAAATCCAGAATGCATGTTTTTAGTGTCCGTCTTACCTCTCTTCTCTCCTCTTCCTCCTTGTTCTTACGGAGGCTCAGAGCTCTTTCCTGCTCCAGTTGTTGTTGAAGCTCCTGAACTTCTCCCTGCTCCCTCCTCAAAGCATCCTCTCCTTCTTCTACAGCAAGTCTGATGGAGTAATGAAGAAAAGCACAATTCTAATTTGGAGATTATGTGAGTGACAGAAACAGAAGACAGCAATGGTGTGATCAAAGTTTTAACACCATCACAAGTATTTAAAATCATATATACACAACTGAATAATCAAGATTTACTAAAGGTTATAAATAAAACATAATTTTATAGAAATTATGGAGACATCTTTCCAGATATGTAATTTTTGATAAATGAAAAAAAATTTCTTTAAAGATCCACTTTGATGCTTGCTTGTTACTTGATATGTAGATGTACCTCAGTGACTCTATTCTGCTCTTTTGCTCTTGCTGTGTGTCATGGGCACATTTCAGCTGTTTTTGGCTCTGCTGCAACTCTGCCCTCAGTTGGGATTCCAACTGTCCATCTGTTTGTTGTTGATCCCTTTGCCAGTCAGCATCACCTCTGTTAACAGTCTGAAGAAAAAAAAACACATCAGCTCATATACTCAACATAACTGATGGTATTAGAAGAGAATCAATTAAATATTTTTTGAAAAATACTTGCAATTATTTATATTTATTCATAAAAAACCCCACAGAAACTCACTTGTGTGTGTCTCTGTGCCATTCGACACAGGAGCTCCCTAAGAGCGATCACAGTCTCCTGCAGTGCTCTCTTCTCCTGCTGCCAACTCATAGGAGGGTTGGAGGATGATTTGTCCCAGTGGTCCAGAAGTGCGGAGCCATCTTCAGAATGATACAGTGTCTGACTCATTGAGGTGGCTTTTAAGTGTGAGATATGAGTCTGAGCTGAAGGGGTGGGATGACGTTGCGACATAGTAAGAATTCTGCAGCTTTCTTGATATACTTTTGTTAATAGGCCCTAAAGGGAAAAAAACCAGACCAAAACTGATTAAAAATGAAAACAATAAAAAAATTTAAAAAAAGACTACCAAGTATGTGTGAACCATACCTGAAGCTCAGGCGACAACAAGTCATTGCTGTAACTCATACTGCCTGCAGCACTGTCTGTGTTAACAGTGGGGTTCATTCCTCGACAGCGGAGGTACTCAACAAACTGAGCATCCAGCCTTTCAGTCTGTTCAAGCTCCACTCTCAACCTCGCACCCAACTCTGAACTCACGTCTGAAGTACAAGGGGGAGAGAGTTTAATGTCTTCAGGAGAAGTCTGTATGTGCTTCAGGGTGAGTGACATCTTAAAATTTGTTATCAATATTCTTGAATGATCAAAATTTTACAATATACAGTACAAAACAGAAAACATATAGATATTTATAGAGACTAAATTAAGACAACTGGACTTCAGTTCTACACAACTCCAGTTGCTTTGACATGGCGTTTGTCCAGTACTTTGACCTGGCTGAGTGAGAATAACGGTGTAGCAATACTTACTGCTGCCATATCCATCACTGGCCCATTCTGGTGCTGACAGGGAGGAGGTGGAACCAAGTGGAGATGGAGGTGCTGTTAGGTCAAGTCCTTCCAACTCACGCACCTATGAGAAAAAAAAAAGTTTCACCTCTGATCTACAGTAAAGATCAAAAACTTAGTAGCATACATAAAAGTGTCAGACCACTTACTTTGTCAGCATCTAGAGAATCAAGTATGGAGAAGTTGTCAGACATTGACACAGACCCTGGGGAGTGGGTACTCTGTGTGGCTGGTTCTGGTGTGATGGTCCTGGAGTGTGAAGGTTCCATCACAACCCTGGGAGAGGCCTTGACCTGGGGGAGATCCAGGCCTGTGCTGTTCAGAGCGCTGAGCTCAGACAGACGAGAGGCGAGAACAGAAGCGTGGAACCGTTCTGGAAGTCTGTCCTCGGAGCATTCGAGTCTTCTTAAAACCTCCGGTGAGCTCAGAGAGGTTTCATCACGAGAGGCGCTCACACTGTCCACAAATGCGCTGTGAGAAATGTCTGATAGAAGAAAATAAAAACTGTCATCATGAGAACATATTGCTGTTGGAATGCCACCGCCTTTAAAAGGTAATACATGTTTTTAAGTTTGGCACTATTAATTCTCTTGTCTTCCCTATCTGGCACTCATGTCTCATGAAAGTACTGCTTCTCATAACACTTTGCTTTCAGTGTTTCACTAAGCTATTTATTTGTTTTGTATTTCGCAAAATGGTTAAATATAAACTGCAACTAACTAATCAATGACAATTTCTGGTATTTATTAATCAAATTAAATGTAATCAGTGAACGCGATTTAGGAAAATACTGATGGAGACAGCCATTTCATGTTCCTAGAGCAAAATATATCTAAATTATTTTGTTAAATCAACAGCCCGAAAATATTCAGTTTACAATTAACAAAAAAAAAACAAAGAAAGTAAGCACATTCAATAGACTGGAGCCATCATATGATAAACCATTAACCTATCAAAACAGCTTATGATTCATTTTCCAATTAGTTAATTTAAGTAAAAACACTAAATATGTTTTAAGCGATGTTCAAACATACACTACACCAACATCACTACCCCATAATAAAAGAAAATGAAAGTGATTATATGAGACAGAAGATACAAACTTAATACATCATATTATTATTATTTGGCATGTAGCTGCCAAATGACTATACATAATATAACATTAAGTACTCACCTTTCTGTGAGTGTGCTTGTTGAGAATGTAGTGTCTCCCGCTGCCGACAGTGCTGTCTCAGTTGCTGTAGTTCTCTTTGCTGATAGGCCAGTTCCTCCTCCTGTACAGCCAGGTCCTCCTGCAGACGACAAAGCTCCACCTTCAGTCG
Organism: Sandelia bainsii; assembly: GCA_032362345.1. Taxonomy (NCBI): domain Eukaryota; kingdom Metazoa; phylum Chordata; class Actinopteri; order Anabantiformes; family Anabantidae; genus Sandelia; species Sandelia bainsii. The sequence goes on from JAUMHL010000015.1 coordinate 8,301,008, forward strand.
ATGGTTGTCAGTCTCCAGGTCAACAAGAGCACGGTCTTTGGTCTGAAAGGCAGGAGCAACATCACAATTCAGCTGTCAAACCTAATACTCAATTCAGTACTTCTACAAATTGAAAACCAAGAATTTAAAATGTACAGAGAGTAAAAGGAAAGTTAGTTTAACTACCACTGTGCTCAGTGGTCACACGCACATACCCGTCCTTCCTCGTGTAGTTTCTCAGCCTTTTCTGTGCTGGTATTTAGGCCACATTTCACAGCAGACAGCTCCACACTCAGGGCTTGATGCTCTTCCCTTAGTTTAACAAGTTCAGCCTCCTTTTGTCTCAAAGCAGTATCTGCTTTAGCCAGAGTTACCTCAGCATGCGTCTGAGAAAAAGAAAAACATCCACATTAGCAAGTATAATAGCTCAACTCCTGGAGTTGTCAATGCATTCACTTGCCATATTTATCTTTTTCAGTTTTTCCAAAGACCTTTTTAAAATAAACATCAAATAACCGCTTTAAATTGCTTTCCGATGCAGGAGCATTTTAATCACAACCATATGAAGAACATGTTGTGTCCCTTGCTTTTAAAAGACTGGATCAGAGGTATATCCGTTACACAGCTATTCTATATTGTTACCATAAGAGCTACATTTGCCAAAAGCAGTTGTACACGAGTAAAAACAAAGTCTGTCTGAATGCAAAGACATGCTGCAACCTAACAAACGCATTAAAGCTGCCACAGTTTTATAAAAACAACATCTCTTTACCACATTCTGCCAAGATCAAAAATAAAAAATGAAGTACAGCAGCCGTTTAAAGAGCCAACAAAGATTTTCATCCTGCTTCCTCATTTTAATGTCACTTCCTCTGTGCGAGTACGATTCTGCTCGCTCAGTGCTGTAACACGTCATTACGCACCTAATTGTAACCAGATGTGGTCTTGCCTGCAGTTGCTAGTACAGCTGTACACTAGGCATAAAAGGGGATTGCAAGAAATCTCCTACTGAAGCAGGTTTAGTGGGTTATGTGGGTAAGAAGAACCCATATCCCTCAAAACATATTAGACAGACTGAAGAAAAAGTTTTTACATGGATATAAAAACAAAACAAACTGAAAATTAAGGCCCGATTTACTACTGTGCTTACAAACAAAATGTTCTGTAATAATTCATTCACAACTTAAATTTCGCTTTTTATTAAATTTAGTAATAAAGATCCATCAGTGTGGAAGTTTTTGTTCATTATTATATTTTAAACTTTTACAAACTGAACATCTAGTCTTCCTTGTACAGCACAGACACTTACCAGCACCTCCTTTTGAGCCTCTTCTTGACTAGTTTCCTTCTCATTGAGTTGAAGTGTAAGGTCCTGGATAAGGTCTCTCATTGAAGCAACTTCCTGCCTCAGCCTTTCAATTTCCTCCTGCAGTTGTGCCTCCCTCCTCCTCAGTGCCTCACGTTCAGCAGAAAGCTCATCCTTCACTGTCTCGAGGGTTTTCATTTTTGCCCTTTCGTCAGCTACAAGTTCCTCCATGTCTACCACTTCAACTCTTACCTCCTGGACTTGTCTCTCAAGAGTGAGACTAGTTTCTCTGAGGACCTCCATTTCTAGTGTCATCTCTTTCTCCTTTGTTTTCAGAGACTCAATCTCTCTCACCCTGTCTTGCTCTTTCTGTTGGAGTTCCATAACCAGAGAGTGCAGGTGGGTTTTTTCCTCATGCAGGGTGCTTTCCTCTTGGGCTTTAGCTCTGCACCTATCCCTCTCCTCATCAGATAGTTTCCTTTCTTCCTTCTCCTCTTCTACCTGAGCTTTGACCTCCTCCAGCTCAGCTTCCCTCAGTGTGAGAAGACCTTGAAGCTCATCTGCCTTTTCTCTCTCAATTTTTAGCCTCCTTCCAAACTCCTCCCCATGTCCTCTGTACTCTTTCTCCTGGGTGAGCAGTAATCTCTCCAGTCCTTCTTTCTCTGCCACTGCAGTCTCCAGCTGACTCTGAAGAGCTTTAAGACGAGATCGAAGGGAGCGAGAGTTAGAATTAGTCAGACTGAGCTCATGCTTCAGGCTGCTTGGCCCTCCCCTCCTCTCATGTTCTTGGATGGTATAGTGGTGAGGTTCTGGACTGGGAGCAGGTGAGGGATTGATACTGTCACCATCCTGAGAGTCGCTGACTTCATGCAGGTTGGGGCCCAGTGTGGCCAGTTCGGCCTGCAGCGTGCTGATGACCTCATGAAGGCGCTCCTCTTCTTCCTCTTTGTCCTGACGCACTCTTGTGACTTCAGATTGAAGATGTTCCACTTGCGAGCGCAGATCCTCAAGCTCAACCTCAAATGCCTTTTGAAATTTAGAAACAGACAAATTAGATTTTCATCACTGCCTCATCAACTAATGTGTATTCCTACACTTGCTGCATGTATTCGGTGTGTGCTTATGCTGACCTTGGTGTCCTTGGTGTCTTCCAGCTCCTGTTCAAGCCTTTGGATCTCACTACTGAGGTGGTCTATCTCCTGGTTTTTCTCCTGGAGTAATGCTGAAGGAAAGTTCTCTTCCTCCGTTTCCTCCACCTCACTTTTTTCCTCATTCTCCTCTTTAATTATGGTAAGGGCAGACACATTCTCCTACAAGCAGAGTTGTACATGTCAGTTCACATAAATTTAACTTATGATGTAAAATAGATATTTCAATTAGTCACATCACATATTATTTAACAATTAACCAATGCAAATCTAACAATAGCATCTCCCCTGTCCTGTTAATATGCTATGCCCCTACACACCTGCTTTAAGCTATCTACAACTTGAGAACACTGGAACTACTGTGTACAAAGTTGCAATTAGAGTCTTCAAAATGCTTATCAATATGATTAAAACCCTGCCAGTGGCATCAGTTATAGCAGCTAATACTACTTAGTCCCTGACTCTTGTAGGCCGTTACTGAAGTGCTGTTTTATTTACAACGACATGTATGGACATACAACATATTTGAAAACACCAGATTTAGAATGATCACTGACACACAAAGTAAACGTCCAGTCAGGATTGTTTCAGTGATGAATTCATCATGTTTTGAGACTATATTCTAAACATTTTCCAGACAGTGTCATAACTTTTTCTTGCAATTTTATCTGCTCAAAGTAGTTCTTACCTTCAGGGCAGCAATCTGCTCTTGGAGCTTGTTAACATGAGCAGCATTCTGATTAGTCAGTAGCTCCAGCTGTAATGTCAGGTGTTTTAGTTCAACTTCTTTAATGTTCAAGTCTCTCTGTACATTCTCTAGTTGGCCATGCAGGACCTCAACCTGAAAGATAACATTTATGAAACAGAAAAAAAAGTCATTGAGTATATCTTATGAGTTCTACATTTGCAGCATTGTTTTCTGCCACTGGGTTAAAAATTGAGTTTTCAGAGATTATTTGCATGAATGTTGGTTTAAAACATGAATCAGCCAAAATCATCTTGTCTGCATAAAATCTTACAGACCTCTTGCTCTTTACTATGTAGACTCTGTTGAGCAGTGTCCAGGGCATCCCTAAGCTCCTGGGTGGGGTCACGCGTGTTGTCATGGTAACAGTGTCTTGTCTCATCCAGCTTAGACTGCAGGGCTGAGATCTGAAGCCTGTTAGACAGCTGCTGTTGCTCCAATGCCTGCTTATCCTGAGAGAAGTAAAAACATTTATGAGCAAAGGAACATTTGAGTTCACACTAATATTCAGGCAGAGTATCCATTTTATGTACAGGACAAATGTGCGTTGGTCTTACTTGTATAAGCTCCTGTTCTCTCAACTTTGCCCTGTGGAGCTCCTGTTCAAGTTGACCAATAGATCGATTAGTCTCAGTGCTGTTAAGCAGGGCTTGCTCTAGCTCTCTGATGCGCCCAGCTAGCTTGTCTATCTCATCATTGCGCTCCACAAGATCACACTGGGCTTGCTGATTGGCTGCAAGCAATGAGGTGTGGTCCTCCGTTTTGTCTCTGATGATAGCTTGCAGACTCTCCACCTGTAAAGACGGGGGAGCAACATTTGCATAACAAGTTTCTAGAGCAGGAAGTAGAAAAAATTAGGATTTGCGAATGGAAAAACTGTAAAATAAACCACAGCTAAATAAGCCATTCTGGATCTGCAGCCACTGGTGCCAAACAATTAAGTTAAGCCATTCCAGAGAGCAGTGACATGGAAAAAGACATATGAAGTGCAAAACAGAAGCAAATGAATATTAGCAAACAGACAATGGAATGGGAATAAATGCAGATGTATAGCAAGAACATAAATGTACTAGAATTCAACTATGATGATTGCGCTGAAATAATAAAACAATACACACCATGCACAAGAGTCAGAGGAGCTAAGAGAAGTACACTACAGTTAGATGTCATACCTGTAGAACCAAGTCCTCAAACTACAGCAATCCGTTCAGCACAGGGATAAACACATGGTAAAAGTCAGGCTCATTGATAAACAATACATTCATCACTTCAACCTCTGTAAGTATCAGTATGCATTCTTCAGTCAAATTATCAATAATCCCATCAGCAAAATGTTAAGACACTCCTCACTAAAAACAAAAAAACACATCAAAAGCACACACACTGCAGATGCTATGTATTTCTACCGTTTTCATCTATAAAGGAAAGAATGTTATTCCATTGTATATATTTGCTATCACATGAACGGGCCTCACCTTATGTCCCTTGTTATCCACATTTGCCATCAGTCTAATTTGGACTTCCAGCCTTCGGATTTCCTGCTGGAACTCGTCTCTCTCATGTTCACGCTCCACAGCTTGCTCCTGTATGTGTAGGAATTAATTGAAAAGATAGTGATGGTGTCCATTACATTAAATAACATGAGGCTCCTTTACTTTCATTATAATGGTACAATTACACAACAGTAAAAGAAAGGCGCAAAATTAATGAGAAATGTGCATTTTACAAACTCATACGTGAGAAGATAAGTGAGGGTAAAATACATTTAAAAAATATCACCTCTATAAACTGCCGGTTATGCTTCAGCTGTTTCTCGAGTGCTTGGACACGTTGGTTGAGGTCTTCAGTGTGACTTTTGTGTTGCAGCTCTGTCTCGAGGCCCTTTGTTTCCTGCTCTTCCAGGTCTCTCTCCAGAACCCTAAGGCGCTGAGACAGAGAGCTGTGGTCCTTCTCCGCCTGCCGCTGCAAGTCCAGCCTATCCTGGGACAACCGTTCCGTCTCTGCAAGTAGAGCTTTATATATATAAAAAAAAAAAAAAAATACAACTGAAAAAGGAATATTAGGGCAGGATTTTCAATGTCAATACATACAAGAATGTCAATAGCAGGCAAGATTTTTTTTACAAGAGTTAAATGCCAACTGTTATAGATACTCTGCCCTTCCTCCTGAAAAATGAGCGAATGTATTTAGTTTAACAGCTCTGATCTAAAACATTAAGAGGTAAAATAAACACAGCACTCTCCAAGAGATTTTGCTACAAACTACTATTAATTGCAGTTACAAACAGCAATTCCACACAGCACTGCAAATATACAGCATATTCATCCCCCCAACCCGTCATCACACAAACACTCTCCACACTCTGACCCACAAACCTGCATCAGCATCTAAATTGAGCCACTGGCCTAAGAACAGAAGACGCATCTGAGCACAGAGATTACATAATGGCATGGTCAAACGTACTAAAAATGTCAGAACATTTCAACATATTCATGTTTCTGTCCTTCCCGTGCTCACCTTTTTCTCTCTCTCCAAGTCCAGCAGAGAGATGGTCCTTCTGACGCAGGAGAATTGTGTGCTCTTCACTGAGCTCCTGATGCTTCAGTCTGAGGTTTTCCAGCTCTGCAGTGAGGCCCTGCATCTGATGCAGCTTCACCTTCAGGTCCTCCAGTTCCTCAGCTAGTTTCTCCTCTTGTGCTTCCTTCTGCTGCAGAGACTCCTCTAGGATCGCTTTCTCAGCCACATAGCCCTCTAAGAGCCCTAAACACAAAGCAAATGCAAATTAGTTATGTAAAAAAACATTCAGCATCACAAATCGCTGAATTATGCTTAAACTTTAGTACAAGTAATGAAACTGAAGCATAGGCATAGCATAAGCAGAGGATACATTCATATTAACTAATATTAATGCTACTGCTAATAATAAAAACTTGATTAATCCCCTTGGGGAAATTCTTGTGAACAGGCAGCCCCCTTAAGGGGGCTCAGCGTCTTGTCCAAGGACAGTTTAACATGTGACCAGTAGTCAGGAGAACCAGGAATTTAACCCTGGGTTCCAACCCAAACATCATTTGGCAGCATACTGTAGGTTGATACTGTAGAGAGGATCCAGTTAGCATACAGTGCTTACCCTCTGCCTTGTGCAGCTCCAGCTGGAGTTGACTCTTCTGCTTTGACTCCTGATCGAGCTGCTCCAGTAAGTGCTTGTGCTGCTCAAGGAGTTGGGCAGATTCTTCTCTGCCCTGAGAAAACTTTTCCTCCAAAGACAGATGGACATCATGAGTCTGTTCCAGCTGAAGAAAAAGACAAAAATCCTAATAAAAAGCTAAAATTTCTGATACACACACAAAAAAGGTTTTGTGTACATTGTTAGGATACATGCAAACATATTGGTAAGGCTATACATAATTTACCTGCGTGTTGGCCTGGTTGAGCAGTTCCAGTAGTGAGTCTACTGTACAACGGAGTCGGCTGCAGGTATTCAGAGCAGCTTCTTCTCCTCCTGGACTGATCTGATTATCTGAAACCAGCAGGCTTTCACAGAGCATCTGAGTCAGCTCCAAGTCATCTGATGATAAGTCTGCAACTAAAATACCTATCAAAGGAGCAAATCAAAATTAAACGGGTTAAAATTTTCATTGCACCAATAACAGAAACCCCCTTCAACTCAGCCAGAAGATTCCCAGTGGCCTGAGTAATAAGTCTCTTTCTAAAATTTCAGAATATATGCAAGGTTAACAAACCTGATTCTTGTGCATCTTTATTTCCTGTAGAGCTCCTCTGATAAGTTGCGGACTGAGGCATTTTAATTCTGGCACTGATCTTTTGTCCAATCAGTTCTTCTGTTCCAATGGTGCAGCGAACCACCTCAATTAGCACCTTACTCAGCTTTGCATTGGCCTGGTGCAGTTTACGTCTGGGAGGTTGCAGATCAGATCCATACATCATCATGTTGTGAGATTAGTTGATTTGCTTCCTTTGACATAGTGGCCAGTCCCTCAAATTTGAAAGTAAAAAAAAACTCATCCATGAACAACCACTACAGGCCAAAAACATCACTTACCTTTCCTCTTTAGCAATCTGTAAATCATCAGTGAGCATCTGCAGAAGGTTGCCTCCCTCCTGACTTTCTCGTTCCCTTCGCTGGAGGAGGGTATCGAGGGTCTCCATCTCTGCACGCTTTCCTTCTAACTCTCCCTGCAGACAACCAACCTCTGCCCGTAGCTGGAAAGGAAAAACCAAAATAAATTTTAAAAAAATGACAGAGAGAGACTGCCAATCTTATCTGTCTTATCTGACTTGGTTAAAAAAATACTGATATGGGCAATTGTGTGCTAGAGAGAAGAGAAACAGACTGAAACCTGACATATCAAAAAGTGCAAAACACAAATTAATCAAATAACCCCAAGTCTAGCCAGTACCAGTTAGTTAAAAAAAACATGTTCAACAACATCCTGACATGGCCATGAGCATGACAAAGGCAGAAGGCATGCTCTGCACACAAGAGGGAAACACTGGGAATCAAAAACACATGTCAACTGTCGCAGAAATCTACTTTAGACAACAAGTAACAATTAGTGCTATTACCCAAAAAACATAATATATCCAATGTAAGACAAAAACACTAATTTAAAACCAACCTAAAGCACACACACAGAGGTAGGAAGGTGATCACCTTGGTACTGGGCTTAAGCTCCAAATCAATGCCGTAATAAGACAAGACTCTCAGTAAAGCCTCAGTAGAGTCATCTACTGTACAGATCTGTACTAATTTTTCTTACCTTTCCTTCCTCAAGCGGTTCATTTTTTCCCTGTCCTTTCACCATATCTTCCCTCTTTTTTTCCCTCTCCTTTCCCCACCAAACATGTCTCATACAGCCACCTGCCTCAACAAAAACAATGCTGTTGCCCTGACAACAGCACCCTCCCAACCTCTCAAGCTTCTCATGACGATAAGTGCGTGTTAATATCCCACTATGAAGAGGCAAGCTGGGCAGGTGCAGCGGAAATACATACATACATACATACAGGACATTTATGCTTTAAGATTATTTGTGGCTTTAAAGGATTAGAAGTAGGAGGACATGCTACAACAGAAATCCATTTATGAAATAAACATAGGCTTGAAATAGTATGACAATAACAGTGGTAGTAGTAACCATGACAATCCAAGTAGATAATTACAAAAAAAGTTCTATTATCCTTCACATCTCCACAACAAACCAAACCAGTGAGGCACTGCTCCAATGGCTTTCAACAGGACAAGATAAAAATTAATAGAAGCAGACAGAGGCACCTAATTGAATGAGTATCAAAATATAAATGCTGTCTGTATTACTGCTTTGCCAGGGCTGATTTTTTTTTTACTACATCAATCTACTTATAATATCAAATGTCTCAGTCAATAGTCATCACAAATGTATTTGTTTGTCTGACCAGCAGTCCAAAACCTAAAGATATTCTCAAAAACATGAAGAATCACTCCCACTCCAAGAGTTCGGTTGGAGAAACTGGTATTAGATAATTTTATAATTTTTGGCATTTTTGGTTTGAAATCAACTAATTGTTTCAGGTCTACCATCTGCTTCAAACCAGACATTGTGAGCACAAACATTCACACCACAGATTCGCATAGTGATTCATTGATATGATCATCTCTTTAACAAGATGTAACCTGATGCAAGAGATAGAGGAAAATCTAGCCAATGAATGTCATACTTAAGGAGCAATATATTCTTCTTATTCTTAATTCCCAGAAATATGTTCTACTTGATTCTCCTTAAGGTTGTTCTCTGAACCTCATTATTGTGAACACAATTTTCATCAGGCCTGTCTAGTCTTGTTTCTTGCAAAGTGAAGCTGCAGGTGTCATCGTATTCAAGCTTTTCATTTGCAGTAAAGCACACAGTCATGTCTCACTATACTTGTGAGGACACTCATTGACATAATGCATTCCCTAGCCCCTAACCATCACAACTAAATGCCTAACCATAATGGTATGGTATTTGAATAAAATTAGTTCACACAAGGATATAAAGACACACATGCATGAACACTTGTATTTTTTAATGTATGTGTGAGTATTTTTGGTACCTGTGCCACCACAGCATCAAGCTGCTGCAGTTGGGCTGTCAGCTGGCTCATTTTGGCTGTGTAGCTGCGCTCCTTCTCCTCTTGTTCAGATGTGAAGCTCCGCCTCAGGTCCTCAAGCTCCACCTCCTTCTGCTCTTCAAACTCCGTCTTCAAAGAAGTCAGTGATGGTGGTACATCAATTTAAGAGATCACCTTGAAAAGGCTGACGTAAACTGTGGCTTTGTCTGTTCCTCAGCGACAGCTCTCGGGTTATGTCTCACTAGCTTATTGCTTACTACTGGCTTCATTTCAGATGGTCAAATGCTAAATGTCTGGGAAAAAAAGTACCTTCAGCCTTAAAACCTTCTGCATCAGAGGATAAAAAGCTTAGATCCCATTTAGCCACTGTGTTGCTGCCATCTGAACAAACATGCAAGACCCAGCAGCAGATTCAGACAAAAGAGAAACAGACGGACAAGGACACTTCTACATATATGATGGTGGGATTATGTGAGAACTGGGTTTGACTAAAGCTCCAGTGGGACCGATTCCAAGAGAAAGGACTAACGTAGGGCTGAACTGGTGCAGCTGGAGCTTAGGGGGGGAAATGCCACCACATACACACACACACACACACACACTACAGCTCCTTTTAATCCCGAGCTATTACATAATCATGTTTCAAACATGTATTCTGAGTCAAATACATACACAACTTAAAATAAAGAATTGGGAAAGATAGGAGTTATATTTTTCACTAATAAATTGATTATGTTGCTAACATGGCTGCCTCAAAGGTGTTTAAGACCATCAGCTAAAGGCTTTGCCTCAAAAGTATCCACACTTTCATGTTTCTCTCCCAAGAATCTCCTCTTTTACCTTAAGTTGATTAATCCTGTCCTGCAGCCTCTCCTCTGATTGGACCTTGAGGAGCTCCACCTCTTCTAGGAAGTGCTGGCGTTGCCTTGTCGACTCTTCTTCAAGCTCCCTGCGGCATGCCTCCAATTCTCGTGCAGAGATACCCCTCAACTCCTACAGCAGGACACATGTATTTTTTTAATACCACAACATGCAGACAGTTGGTCAAACACCAATTCAGAGGGTTTCTTAGGAAAAAATCCAAATAAATACTCTGCTTCTACACACAAATACACTATTATAAAAGCATGGACAATGATGCAATGTAATCCCTTCTCTAATGGGTTGTAAGAGCAACAGAGACAAGGCTCTAGTAACAACCATTAGAAATGCCGGCAGAGCATGTGATGTTCAGTTACCCTGTAAAACTTAGATTTCTCTCATGCACACAAATGCATGTGTTACAGACCTGTAGCTGGAGCTTGTGCTGTTCCAGAAGTTGCTCTTTCTCAGCAGTGTAGCTTTGTGAGAGCTCCTGGAGAGCAGTGCTATGCTGCCGCTCAAGCTCTAAGACCTGAGAAAATACACAGGATATAAAGACAAATCTCTTGCTGAGGATTAAAACATCAATCAGGGAAAGCAGGAATAAAATATATAATATTAAAATATTGAATATATAGAAGAAAAGGTTCTTCAAGCACTCAATTACAGATCTGTCAGAATGGTAAGATTTTATTCTGTGTAATTATATGCTCATATTATAACCACTGTCCTTGAAGACACTTTAACCCTCCTGTTGTCTTCGGGTCATTTTTGACTTTTGAAAAACTGTGTTTAACAGCAGAGAAAACCCCTTAAATGTTGTTTTTTCAGCTTGAAATTTTATGACTTTTCCTAAAGT
>JAUMHL010000015.1:8312113-8346634 GCA_032362345.1 Sandelia bainsii
GTTGTTTCTTCATGCAAAATAGATTTGGCATTTAAAATGACATGCAATTGCTTTATTTTAGATCTTTAGTGAGGGCAGGTCATTTTTGACCCGGAAGACAAGGGGTGTATAGTGAAAGTGAAGACAATAGGAGGGTGAAGAGATTTGTAAACCAATGTAATGTAGAAATAATGGGGTACATACCTGATTCTTAAGGATCTCCAGGGCTTTGCAGTGTTCTGTATCCAAGGCCTCTTTTTGAGCAGCCAGTTCAATCTGTAAAAACAAATTAACATTCTTTTGATAAAAGCTGACAGCAGCCAGTTACAAGTATTTATTGACTGAATGATAGTTTAATTGGTTGACTGCAGAGCCAGAAGTCCACTATGCATTGTCATTTCTCACCTTGTGAACATGGCTCAACTCTGCTGCCATTGCACTAAACTTCTCCATGTGCACCTGAGCAAGTTCTTTCCTCAGTTCCTCCCTCATGGACAGCTGCTCTGCAGCTTTGAGCTCCATTGTCTGCCCATGTTCTGATTTTTGGCAGTTGAGATGTTGACGGTGCTGCTCTTCAAGCTGCACAATTTCATCACGTAGTACCTGGAAAAAAAAACAAACTTCAATACAATAGAGAAACTTCCTAGCTATCCTAGCTAACATTAGTAGTAGTGTTCGCTACAAATTTGACTATGCTGCCTGGTAAAAAAAAGATTTCTGGCACACACAATCCACAGTTTGACCACACTTAATTGATACTGTAAATGTATAACATCTCTAGAACCACAGTGAGACAAAAAAAAAAAAAAAAAAAAAACATTTGTATTGAGGAAATTGAATACAATACTCCATATTTAAAGGCATTTCAAACGTTGTCCATATTTAGCTTAACATTATGTTTCACTGCGTAAATTTGTGTCTCCTTACTTGCACTTCCTTCAGATACGTGGCCTCCAAAGTGTCCATATTACCCAGCATCCTCTTTTCCAGTTCATCCCTCTCTTCCTGATGTTTACGAGTTAACTCAGCTTGTAAGGCCTCCAGCTGAGCCTGATTGGTCTCCTGTAACAAGGCCTCCAGGCATTCAAGGTCTGCCTTTCGTTTGGAATCAAGGGCCGCTTCCAAGGCAACAAGCTCAGCGCTGTGTTTGGATTCAAGCTCAGCGGCCATAACTGCAAGCTGATCTCTGTGACTGGCACTGAGTGAATCTATTTGTTCTTTGTGTTTGGCATTGAGTGTGTCCATCTCTTGGGAGTGTTTGTTCAGCAATGTTGCTCTCTCATGTTCCAGCTCAGTTTGATGTGTAGCCTTCAACTCTGCAAGAGTGATTTCATATTTCTGACCCAAATGCTGCTCCAAGACAGTTTTCTCCTCTTGGAACCTGGACACATGATATGGACAATAGTTAAAAAAAACAAAAAAACAAATTGAAATCAATCCTCGGTGGCTTGTAGTATTGCTTGGCATTTGGTTTTCAGACCACGATAGCAGCACTGTAGCTGTAGCTTTAGTAAATACAATTAAAGTCATGTCAAATTTTAAGGGACCTGTCTATTTTGCTGCTGAACCAATTAAGACAATTGATCTACAACATATGTAATCAATTATTAGTTTCTCAAATATAAAGATTTGCTTAATGTTTTTATTAAGTGAAACCTTTCAGGTTTTGGACTCTTTGTCTTAAACAAGCAATTTGATGATGATTATGATGATGACGGCATCTTCAAATTTGACAACTTGGGCATTTTTCATTGTCTTAAGTTTATATTTTATAGAGCACACAATTGAACAAAAAATAAATCAGTAAAGAATAATAGTAACCAAACTGTTTGTGTTTTCTTAAAAAAAAAAAAAAAAAAAAAGTACACACACTAGGATAAGTATCTACAAAACCAAAAGAGAATTTATTTTATACATCAATACAAACAAATTAATTTATTCTATGGGGTCTAAGCCCTAGTACATTCAAGGCTATAGGTTCTTGAGCCTCTAGAGCTCACCTCTCTTGAGCTTGGTGTAATTGCTGCTCACTCTGCTCCTTCAGCAGAACAGTAAGCTCCTTAATTTCTGTTGCCATGCAGCCCTTTGCCGTTTGAAGTGCACTGTCATGCTGCGCCTCCAGTCGCGGCTTCACTATTAGGACCTGTGGGCCTAAAAGACAAGAAACATGTTACAAACTCAAATTTATATATCAGACACTTTGGATTTGACTGACAGATGTAACTCACTGACAATCCATACGATTCTTTCAAAAGTGATCTTACTTTCATTATTGTCCAGGGCAGCTTGTGGACACTCCTCACTCACTCTCTCAGTGTCTGACCTCATGGCAGCAAGTTCAGCATTATGTTTCTCTTGGAGCTCTTCTCTCAGCCTCTTCATCTCTGCCTGCACACTCTTCCTCTCCTGTTTCAAAGCTTCCTCAAGTTGGATGAGCTCCTCAGAAAACTCCTGTTTCAACTGAAGGAGTTGGAAAGAAAATGCTGTTACATTATCTGATTGTCTGAAATTCCCCCATTGTATCATATCTACATCTTTGTTTGCTACTGCATTTTTTACTGTGTAGGTTGCCTTTCTAGACATGGCTTATACACTTATACAAGTGTTTACCTTTTGTATTTCTGCAGAATGCCGTTTACTCAAAGTAGCCAGTCTGTTCTCCAGGGTGTGAATGATGGTATTTGTTGTCTGGAGCTCCTCAGTGAGACACCACATTCTGTGTTCAACCTCCACCTAATTAAAAATTACCCAAACTTTGCATTATATGGCCTATAAAAATCCATGAGTAATCTTTGTATAGATAGTTTGAGTATCTCACCTCAACCTGCCTTGCTGCTTCCAAATGGACTCGGGTAAGCTCTACAAAAATATTTGAAGGGTTATACTCCAATTTTTAACTTCATTAACATCTCACTACATTCAGCATGTTTTTCATGGGGTAACATCCACCTTGTAAGTGACTTTCAGAAAGTTTGGCTCGGAGTTGCTGTAGCTCCAGGGCATGACAAGTCTTCATCTCCTGCAGCTCTTCATAGTAATGATCTGTGAGGTCTGAGCGTACCTAAAGCCCAAAAAATTATTGATTATGCAAAAACACTTTGTCATGATAGTGTCTGATTTAGTGGAAATGGAGGCATCAAATACTGAATGACTGAGTTTGTGTCTGACCTGCTGCACCTCTTCCTTAAAGGAAAGAGCCAAAGACGACTGTAGGTTGGCAAGCTCCATAGCATGTTTCTCCTCCAAACATTAAACATAAGTTACTTCGTAATGATGATCACAAAAAATTTTGTAAACAAGTGCAGAAAGGTTTACTCCACTACTTTGTGAAACATCTCAGGATAATGAAGATACTGAACCTTGTACCTAGTAACAGCACCATCAAAATTTCAAACCTCTCTATATCACATATTTATCTGGCAAAAATAAACTGAAAATATCTATTCTATATCTAATATTTTGCATACATATGTGCACTTTTACCTTGTGATTGTCAGAGATAATATCTTCATTCATTTCAGCTTGACCTTGAGATACAAAACTGAAACAGACGAAATCCATGGATATTCAAACAAATCAATTTAAACTAAATTTACATAAAATGTGTCTAAGATGCAGACCTACTGACATACCTGTCACTTGCAGTTTTAAGAACAGATTCCTCTAAAGCACCTTCTACCAGCCTCAGCTGGAGCAGAGCAATTTCCTCTCTGTAGCTCTCTTCTGTTGCCTGCAACCTCTGCTCAAAATACCTATAGTAGGATGAAGTGTATGTAGTTGCATAGTGTCAGTGAAATGAGGGGAAAAAAAAAAGGGAGACAGATAACTCATGAATTAATCTTGGGAGAATATGTGGCATATGCTGCAAACCACATGCATGATTAGAGTTTGAATATCTGTTTCTATTCAGACATTAGCTAACGCGGGTTAATACATTTGTGAGAATAAATGCTTCAAACTGTGTGCTCACCTTCTCAGGCTTTCCAGTTCAGCCTCGTTCTGCTCTTTGATTTCTTGTTTTTGTTCGTTAAACTCTGTCTTTAGGCATTCAATGTCATCAACACGAGATGAGCGAGCAAGCAGCTGTTCCTTCAGTTCTGTGAGACAATAAGGCAGACAAAGACAGAAGTGTAAAATGGACATACATAAATGTGGTAATTAGAGTAAAAGCAGTACTGTGTCCACTTCCTGTATGTGCCATGTATCACTAAGCCTTTAATAAAGCAACATGTTTTTCTACAAATTTAACTTGTGTTTTTTATATTTTAACTGTAGTATTTACATCAATGCAACAGATGAAAATAGAGCCAAGAGTCAAGCAATAATGAGTTTATCGAAATCACCTCCCAGCTCCTGGCGACTAGTTCGCATGCTCTCCAGCTGGGCCCACAGCTGACCTACTTCCTGTTCTGAGCTCTGTTTCAGCAAGTCCTTCTCCTCCTGCAGGCGCAAAAGCTGTTTGACAGAGAGGAAACAGCATTAAAAAACAAAAAATACTGTACTGTAGATTTGGGGAATTTAAGTTTCTTACTGTTTTTGACACTGGTTAAAAGAGTAAAATATCTTTATAAATGGAGACTTGAGATTGCATTTATTAATATCAAACCTGTGTGTAATGTGTGTCCTACAATGAGAAATAAATGTAAATGTAGCTACATGCCTGTGTGTTTGAGTGAACTAACCTCTTGCTGCAGTTGATACTCTTTCTCCTCTAGGTGGAGTACTTGCCACCCTTTCTCCTGCAGCACTACCTTATGACTAGAAACCAATTCCTCCAAAGCACCTAATCATCAGTTACAAAAGAGAAAGAAAAGCATTAATTTTTAGAAATCAGGACACAGTATACAGTGCATTCAAAATGTGAGTATTAGTGGGTCTGATGCAGTAGATAGAGGTTAGGCTGGAAGGATTGTAAAATGATGTAACTTACAGGCAGCAGCATCTCTGTCAGCCCAGGATTGTTTCAGCTCCTCCTCTAGCTTTTTGTTCTGCTCCTTACTGGAGGTCTGGAGTTCCTCCAGTTGGGTTTGTGCCTCTTGCAGCTCTGACTTTTTCTGTGACAGAGCTGTCTGGGCTTCAACCAGAGCTTTGTTGGTCTGGGTGAGAGAAGCCTGGGTGCTGGTCAGTTCTGTCTGGGTGCTAGCCAGACTACTCTGGGTTTCTGAGAGAGTTGTCTTTAGGTTTGACTGGATGCTTTTAGCCTCTTCTTCCCACTGCAACCTTAGAGCCTGAGAAACAAACAAAGCAAAACAGAGCATGAAACACTATAAATATACAATTAGGTTCTATTGGCATTGGCAAGCTAAAGAATTGCAGTGATCAAATGCAACATTTTTTGTAAAGCTTGACCTGTAGTTCTTTGGTCTGCTTCTCCTCCATGGAGACTCTCTCCTGAGCAATACGAGTTTCCCACTGCTGCGTCAACTCATCTGAACAGATACAACACAAATGAAAGTGTTCACCCACGTCACCAAATTTGAAGGTTACATCTCCTTTTCACAAGCTTCTATTAACAGAGTGACTCAGTCACATACATAATGGTGCATGTGTTGAGTGCACCCAAGGGCAAATATGGTTAACGAATAACACCACCACCAACAGAAAACTCTAGTCTGGACTCACCCATTTCTTGCTGGTGTAGCTCTCGCTGTCTCTCCTGCTCCTCCTGGTTCAGCTGTCTGATCTGGCTCAATTCTGACTGGTGCTGGGCCTGCAGGAGTGCACTTTCCTGGGCAAATGTTTCCCTCAAAGAGGCTTGAACCTCAGTGAGAGTAGACTCCTGTTCCCTCTGCAGGTTAACCTGGGAGTGCTCCAACTGGGATATGTGGACACTGGTCAAGCTGAGACGCAAAGCTTCAAGCTCAAGGGTCTTTTGCTTCTGCAGGAAATCGAAGCATAAGGAATGGTTAGTGTCAGAGGTTTTCCTAAATCTAAAAGTGACACTCCCATCTTGGCCTTTAACCAACACCATGTTCTTCCAGTTTTAATATTTATATGGGGCACAAAGCAGATTAAGATTAAATTTTCTAAATATAAAAAGTTAAGAGTACTGGCACTAAGTCAAAACTTCATTGACATTTCATGGTCATGGTTATATAAGATGATATGGAAGTAAAACTGTGCTGCATGTTGTAGCTAAAGATATTCCACTGTGCTCGTGTTTATATACTTGTGCTTGCTGCAGTTCAGCCTGGTGAGCAACCTCCATACTCTCTCTCAGCTCCAGGGACAGCTCTGTTCTCAGTCGACTAAGCTCCTCATTGTGTTTGACAGTTAGCTCTGACACCATCCTCTCATGCTCACGTTCAGTCACCTACAGAAGCAGGAAGATGGGAAATGGGAGAAATGAAAAGCTGTAAAACAAACTGGTACAAATATGCTAAAAAGTTAAATAAATTTAATTAAGAATTAATGAACACATGTGAATACTCCTGGGAAGGCATCTCAAACTACAGTGTCTGATACCTGTTTGATTAGGCTGATCTGTCTCTTCTGTTCTTCCTCCATACTGGCCTGCAGCTTCAGCAGCTCTGTCTCATGGTGGCTATTCAATTCAGAAATCTATGAAGATAAAGACATCAAGAAAATTACTTAAATTAAAATACCAAAAGTCTGTACAATTGTCATTTTAAATTTTCATTATTTTGCACTACATTTTTTTATACTTTATTTGATCATATATACTTTATATGATCAGGAGACAAGGATGTCCCCATCAACTTTTATATAGACACATGGACAATACATACAAATAAATACAAGTAAAAAACATAAAATCTAGCACCATGAATTTGTGAAACTAATGGCCATTACATTTTGTGCACTTCAAATACCACCTCTTGTTGATGTTTCTCAATCAGGTCTTTTATATCCTGTTGGTGTGATTTCTTGAGCTTCTCTGTAGCTTCCTCAACAGCCTGGACTTGTTTCTCCAGTAGAGCCTTCACCTCATCTTTCCTCTCCCTCCTCTGCTCCTCCATAAGATGTCTCATGTCAAGGAGCTCTTTCTCCTTCTCTTGCCTCTCCTCCTCCCATTTCTCCTTCTCTTCAGCCAGCTGTAACAATTTTTTTGTACATCATGTTAATGTTTTGACAGTGGGCATTTGCAGAAATTTGTATTAAAATGAGCAAAATAAATCAATTGTTAATCTCACCTCGACATCATTGGCTTTTAGCAGGTTCTCAAACTGATCAAGTTCCTCTTCTAAAACTTGTTCCATTTTTTTGATCTGCTCCTCCATCTCTTCTTCCTTTCTTTTGTGCTCCTCCCTCTCCTGCACTGCCTGACCCTGGGTCTCCTCCATGTTGGCCAGATTTTGTGTCAAGCAGAAAATCTTAGACTCCAGTTCCATCTTCTCTTTCTCAGCAATGTCCAGACTGTCATGGCTTTTCTCAAGCTCTTCCTGCAGTCTCTCCACTTCTGTTTGGACATTCAGAATCTGTGCACGAGTTGTTTTGAGTTCTTTTAATGTTTCCTCCAGCTCTGCAGTCCTTTGACTTAGTAGGTCCGATGCAGTTTCAAACTTTGTTTTTGTCTCCTCTAGCTCTGACATCAGATGGTCAAAATGGACCTTAAGAGAGAAATAGAGGAGAAATTCTTTTAGCTGTACATTAAAATCAAACTTTTTTCTCACATATATCTGCTACTGTATAATATTTTCATTCAGCTAGACCAAGGTAGGTAAAAAAAACAACTGTATGCAGAGACTAGCATGTTTACATTCTTACTGAGCTGTTAACACAAACCTTATTATTTAAGGATACCTGTAATGTTTGCCGCTGGCTGACATCTCTGAGTTCTTGGCTCTGTTTGGCACAGTCTCCTTTCTGCTTCATATCCTGCAGAGACGATACTAGCAGCACCTGCTGTTTTTGAAGAGACTGGAGTGCAGCCTCATTCTCAGGCTCCCCTACCACTTTATCTGCCTGCTCTGATTGAGAGGTTTCGGGGGCAAGCTTTTCAGCAGCTTCCTTTCCCAACATTACTTCAGTCTCCTTTTCTCTTTCTTCCAACAAGGCACTGAATTTGTTCTTCAGGTTGTCTTGTTCTTGAGCTTTCAAGTTCATCTCCTCCTCAACACGTTTCCTCTTCTCCTTTTCCTCCTCGACTTCCGAGAGAGCCTGCTTGAGCTCTTCTGTTACTTGGGCCCACCTGAACACACAATTGTGTTTATTTAAAAAAATTTAAACTGTTAATAAGTCTGCAAGTGGTAAGAAATTATGCTAAAATACAGAACCGTAAATAATTAACTAAATAACGACATGCCCCAATTACATCCCTTACCTGCTCCTGGCCTCCTCCAGCTCTTCAGCACTCTTGATGACTTCTTCCCTTAACACATTCAAGTCCCTGTCCTTAAGAGCCAGTTCCTCATGGAGCTCCCCACACTGCTGATGCAGCAGCTCTTTTTCCAGGTCTGTCTCCTCAAACTGCTGCTCTGATAGTTTACTAATTTCCAGATCACCAGACGTGGAGTTGTGAGGCCACTCAGAGAGAGACTGAGGATTGAAATTATCAGCTACAGGGATATAGCACTGTGGGCTAGAGGTGTTTTCTTCACGGAGACGATTTGAAATTGACAACAGAGGCTCATCTCCCAACACTTCACTGTTGAGCTCAAAACTGTAAAAAGGCACAGAATCGAATTGGGATTTAACTAGTTCATAACAGACACACACACACACAAAATACAATATGCATTTTACTAACCTGTAGTCTGCAGAAATGTCCAGCTGACTGCGGTGTTCAAAACCTTCACTGACCACTGAAGATTGTGAGTGTGCAAGGGGAGCAGAAGACAAGTAGCGTTCTATCATAATGTCTCCAGGTATTAATTCATTCATACTGTCCTGATCAGGTCCACTTTCCAGATTGGCCTCATCTGTAGGACTCCTGTCATCACAGCTAAAACCAGCTTTTGCTTGGTTCTGCTGATTCTTAGAAGCTTTGAGTCCTATGACCCCTTCCCCTCGAAAATTCTGTTCTTTCTCCGTCTCCAACAACTGCCTGACTTGCTCCACCTCCTCTTTGAGCCTCCTTATCTCCTCCTCCTGGCTCTGTCTTTCCTTCTCAAGGTTCTGGACAAGAATACCAGAACTGGCCACCTCCTCATATCTTTTTTCTGCATCTTCTTCTTCCTGAAGCCTTTTCTTCATCTCCAACACTTTTAGTTTCTCCTTTTCTTCTTTGTCCTTCTGCATCTCAAGGCACTGGTACTGGACTTGACTCAACTGGGTTTGGAGATCTTGCAGCTGTACCTCCTTTTCTTTTTGCTCATCTTCTCTGCTTTTCTTCTCTTTCTCTAATAAAGAAAGCACATGTTGGTGTTTCTCCATCTCCTCTGCTAGTTTGGCACATATGCATTGGTTGTTTGTCCTTTCCTCTTCTAGCTCAGCCTGTAGTTTGTGCACGACACAGTCTGTTTCAGTGTCACTGCCGGAGCCTTCAACACTTGAATGAGAGCCAGGACCTCCATGTCCTGACTCCTCTGACAGTGCCTCCTCATGGTTAAGGTCTGCATCTTGGGAGCAATGACCATGCTGTCGATGAATGTTAAGGACTTCAGCTCCTGATTGACTTTTGATGCGCAGAAACCCTATGCTGGTCTGTGTGAAAGACAATTCAAAGAATAGGTAAGTTCAATTGTTGTGCATGTAAATAGAGAAGTGTACAGTGCTTTCACAGACATAGCATTGACTGGCACTTACCTGCTGGAGCTGCCTCTGTAGTGCCTGAATCTGTCCAGCAAGTGACTGTGCCTCCAGCTGTACTTCATCTCTACTGGCCAGAGCCTCCTGCAGGTTGGAGCTCAGCTTGGCAATTATTTCATTACGTTTTTCCACAGCCTGCTGCAACTGCTGCAAATGTTACGAATATTAATGAGAATACATAAGCACAATTAAATGATAGCACACCTCTCTCCCTAAGCAGTGCTAATCTGAAATAAAAAAGACAGAACGCAGACAGAACCACTAAACCCATCCAACTCTTAAATGCCCATGAGAATAGAAAATAAAAACCTTGCTAAAAAGATAATTCACTTATAGATTCAAGGCAGAAACAGAAAAGGAACCATTTCTCGGGTAAAGCTCTACATTTTCTACAACTTGAACATGCTTGCATGCTTTTCAGATCAGCGCACCCAGGCAGCCATGCAGAAGAGGAGACAGTTACATTTCCCTAGGTATGGTGATCACACAGACACAGAAATTCACCAACCCTATTAATCAAACACACTAGAAAAACATGAGTACTTAATTGGATAAATGAAGACAAATCAATCCACACCAAACACATCCAAATACACTACGAAACATTATGTCAACAGGACTGATTTATAAATCAGTTTCAGGGCCTAATTCCCACTGTGTGAATTTAGAGCGTAGGATTATAATGTTTGCATTCATGACATTAAACCCATCTTCTCTTATGCCAGTTATATTTAGTCAGCTGAAAAAATGTGCAAAAAGTAAGAAAAAGGAATAAAATGCAAGAATTTGATATTATATATAAATGTCACATTACTGGCATTATACCTTAAGCTGTTCTTTTCCAGTAAGTGCAAGCAGCTCCTCATCTCTCAACTCTTCTACAGCAGATGGGCTTTGCTCTGGGGTGGGCAACTGATCCTTCTGTCGTTGGTTCTGCTGAACCTCTGACTTCTCTGACTTCTGGGGCTCCTGCAGGATTAGATCGTTTTAGAATAAAGTCTGGTTTTAACTGCAATCTGTCACAAGTGTCACAAATATGCAGCTTGATTATTGTGGGAGAACTTTCCCTTTAAAAAGGCAGTAAACAGTGCCACAGTTAATCCTGGCCAGGTTGCCATGACAACATGACCTACAGGCAACGTGATGACTAGTGACCCATTTCTCTAATGTATGTTCACCAAGCAGAGGGCACAGACCACTAACTAAAACATACAGTGAGCAGACAAAATTAGACACACAGTGGAGGTCAAGTAGGCTGACCCGTGAATAAAGCCAAGTCAGGACATATAGGAAAAAACTTTCTGTGATAATCAGGGGTATTTTTAAATTAATTAAATCAATAACCTTATGGTCCACACAAAGTTTCCTCTGCAACACTATTACTGATACATGACTGATATACAATCTATGCAATCAATCGCGTACCTCATGGTTTGTTTTGCTGTTCAGCTCTGTGTCATTGGCTGTCGGAGGTGCTAATTCTACGTGGTGGCCTTGCGAAGAGCTGTCATTCTTCGAGACAGTCTGGCCCTTCCTCTTCTGCGTCTTTTTCGCCGCCCCCGCACTGTCGCTTTTTGCCCGCTTCTGTCTGAAGCTAGCAAGCTGCGCAGGAAGGACACCGAGACATAGATGGACACATAGGTCAGGACCACTGAGCACCACCACACTATGAGCATGGTGAACCTCAGGGGTCAAAGGTGAGAGAGAGCTAGAGTCCAGATTTATTGTCTTAGTTGAAAAAAGAAAAGGTAATTAAAGCATCATTCTGAATTCATTAGACAAAGCATCAATATGTATGTAAACAGGTTTTTGATAGTTCCTGGTGTAGAAATGATAAACTGTTGGAAGCCCATATTTTGATGAGTCAGGAGTTATGCAGCAAAAAAAGACAGTGCCCAGGGAAGAAAGAAGAAATCCCAAACTTGCACCCAACATAACGTGAAAGGTTCAAAATGAGGTGATGCTGCTAAATATCCCAAATCTCCAGAGAGCAGATAGGATATTTTAGCTACACTCATTGGACAAGCTCTCAGGAGATCAGATTCAGAGCAAGCATCAGCCACTTTGCATTTTTCAGCTTGAGGGAAAGTAAAAATCAGAGAGAAGCAGGTAACCTGAGCTTTTTGAAACACAGAGTCCAAAATGAAGACATGAAGGGAGAAAAACATCAAGAATCTGAGCCTGTGAAGTCAATTCCCAGTGAAAAATATCACCACCAATCAGGCCACAATAGTTAGACCGATTTGACACAAATCCACCTCAGGACATTTCTCTCTGCAACACAAGCCTTCTCTTTTTTTTCGTTGTTTCTCTCTCAGCCTGTCTCTTCTTTAAGCGGCTTAAAATCAGACTACAGCAGTTCACATTTTAACAGAGACCCTCATGAAGCTCCATCACCAACTAACAGTAAATCATCGACTCCATTTCTTGCTGGTGGTCACACCTGGCAAATTCCTCTTCATCAGCTGCTCTACTGTTCACATGCAGATCTTGCAGTTTGTAGGCAACAGCACACTTGGCCCAATCCCTCATCCTAAAAGACTCTGCCAGAGCCAAAGTACAGTGCAGAGGGAGCCACAAACTCTGGATAGGAGATGGCATGTGTCTAGACTAAGTAGAGAGGGTGGAGACTGGGAGATGCATTCACATGGAGAGGAGGAGACTGAGCTTTGTGTGTGGTGAGCAGCATCACAGTGTGCATGCACAATTCAATTTGAGAATACTTTTACTCAGGAGAACAAAGTTTTGCTGTGTGATGAGTCACATACATGTGCATGACAACATGTATGCACGTATGCCAGTGTTTATTCTGATGCAATGTTATATGGCCGGTCATAACACCACATGGTAGATTTTTGCTTTACACTCCCATTTAGCACAAAGCAATCCACGTATCAACAAACTATCCAATTATCTTGACTTCTAAAACCAGGCAGTAGGTCTGTAGGAAGGTTAAAGTTTTTCTTAAACAATATTTCCCCCAACTCCAACATACTAATTTTTCCCACCTCACATTTGTCTGCTTTTTTAGTTATTACCTAAAACACCACCCTTCATGTCCTCAATCACCCTACACACCATCTCTGCCTGACACAAAACACATAATGTCTCAGAAAGACACATCAGCCAGATGAGCTGTGTTTTGCCCAAGGCTGTTTCCGCACTACTGAGAGTCTGACTAACCAGCTGGCTGAAGCTTACTGTGGCCATATCAGATTTTATTAGGCTGAATATTGCTGTTGTGTTCTCAACAATTTCACTACAACACAGGTTTGAGGTATGCTGCTCTGTCTAATGTCTCTGTGCTCACCTGTATGGAACATATACATACATCTGATGACACATTCAATGACAGTGAAATCAGATCTTTTTGATGCACCAAATACAATAAAGGCAACTGACAGCACTGCATTACCATAGCAACACCATTCATGTGAGATGTAAGTGCAACACATTCACCCTTGCCAAATCTTGTGGGCTCACTGCACCACCTGATGGCCTGTAACCAGCATGACAGCAGAAGCAATGTGCTCAGTTCACCAGAAATTCAAATTATGATTCCAATGTTTCCTTTCAGACTGAAAATTTCCTTTTACAGACTGAAAATAAATCCGTATTGTGAATCCTTCTATAAAGAGCAATCTGCTTACATCTCAAAACTTAATCACATCATAGTGCAGTGAAGAAGACGAAACACCTGATCGCCCACTCCAGAGAAACAAAGATCAAGAAGAGAGAAAACAAAACCAGCCAACAAACCAACAATTCCATGACAAAGTTAAATGTCTGACCATCAACAGTTTCTATACTCACCGACTGGTTTCGTGGCATGTTCGAGGTTTTCTGTCATAAGAAATGCCAGCAGTTTAATTATACTAAAAAGTAACTTTGTAATTAAACACACTAAAGTACCACACATCTCTTTTGAATGTGTTTCTTACATGAGGTGGAGATTAACTACTTACAATGCAATTCAATTAGCTACTCTGAGCAGGTGACTTTGAGACAAGGTTAGCAATATTGGCCGGTTTTTTAGTACAGAACAAGCTATTCTTGATTATTGGCCCATTAAAAATATGGTCTCCAACTGAAGTAATATCTCGGTGCTTTTTTAAGTTCTGGCTGATTCACCATAGCGGCTTTAACAGACTGGTGAAAAAAATGACACATCGGATACTTTTGCCTACTGTACCTCTTATGGTTATGCATTCCTTAGTGTCACTTAGATACAACTTGATACCATATGTTAAGAAAGCTGAGGGAAGCTAAAAGAGCTGTGAGGAGCTGAAATGAGCATTAAGAGAATTGCTCAACTAAAACTAAATAAATAATTTTATTGTTTTAAAGATTGAGACAATGCAATTATCCTGGTGTCAAACTCGTGCACCACTTGGGCACACTTTGCAGGTATGTTTTTGTATCTTATAAAAGTCATAATCACTACAGATAAAATGCCCTGGTATATCATGTAACACAAAGCGTATTTTCATCTAATGCTACATTAAATGCAAATTAATATCCGTGTAAGTCACTTTTATCATGTGCCAAAAATGTTTCTGAGAACTCAGACGAAAACATCAGGTGCACTTGCACACTTTATTCTGAAAATCATTTTACAGGTTAGCTTAAGCGTATCCACAAGGTCATCTTTGTACTTCAGTTCATCTTTCTCTCTGCTGGAATCCAAATGTATGCGAAGTGATTCAGATAATTAACAAATCAACCAGCTCAATATGTTATTGTTATCCTTAGCTATGTGTAACCGCAGCTAATGACCAACCCGCGGTATATGGGCGGCAAATATGTGACGCTTTGTGGGATTGTAATTCAACGAGCAAATGGACCTGAGCAACAAAAAATAAAACATGCAATAATTTTGAAAGTGGGCGTTGTTATCAGTGCACAAACACAAGGCTATGACAAAAGAGTTAGCTAACTGCTAACATTCAGTATTAGCGTGCGTGCGTGAATGTTAGCAACAAACCTTAGCTCTCCCAGCTTCTAGTTTCCTCTGTCGTTCATCTTCATCCATTTCTTGTCTCAATCAAAATCATTAGAAGTTTCCGGACAGGTGTCCTAATTCAACTGAAAAGCAAATCAAATCTTCACTTCTTGCATAAGTTAGCTAAAACAAAATTCTTGAGTCTTTAGAAACAACTGTCAACAGACAATATTCAATATGGCCGCCAAGTCATTCCAACTCCGCCCTTATCGAGTTTCCTTGAATGAACAGACCAATCACATCGTTCCCTTAAACGTCTTTAACCAATGGGGGTTTGCGTCGCTTAAATATATTCCCGCATAGCTAATAAGCCACCTCCTATTTTGTACGTGAGTCAAAACCAGATTCCAACTGACCAATTAGATATCTGTGTTATTGTCGAAATTTGGATTGACGGATCTTGTAGCCAATCAGAATAGGATAATGCATCCTTCACTCGTATGTTTTGAAAGTAAGTGTCCTAAATTCACTATTAGGCTGAGGAGTTTCTATGGCAATGGAGTAATATAAAGTATTGTGCGAAGGTTGTAGGTACTACTACTAAAGTCAGTATATTAAAAAGTAATGTCATGAATAATTTATTTTTCTCACTTAACTTTACACAAAGAGCAATAAACCGAAAACAACTGAGAATTTGCCACAGGTCTTCTGTGGCTTTAGGTTGTCTTGCTTGTTTCTTCATTGAGTTTGAATCCATGATGTTAAGAAAAAAAAGAAAAAAAAACACCTATAAATTAACAGAAAATAGACTATGAGCTAATTTGGCAAGGTTTTAATGCTGAAAGCCTCACTCCCTCTTCTCTCTCTCTCTCAACACAGGATCCAAACAAGTAGGCTATGCAAGCTATGTTTAATGCCAGTGGTAAACAGGTGTGTCTCATGGCAACCACTGTGTGGCTTTAGTCTTAACTCAAACACACAATTGAACACAAAGTCTGTGGAACTCCAAATGCCAAGGTTTCAGGTAAATAAGATATTAAAATATTTGACCTGCATGTCTGTATGTTTGTGTCTAGTATTTCGAAACACAGTGTTGATTAATCTGGAACACAGCAAATATTATAGTAATATTGTTCCTTTCTTTGTATCATCTTTTAGGATGGAAGTTATGTGTTTGATCAGATGATAAGACTCAAACTCAAACTACTGGAGAAGGTAGGTGGAAGGTAATTCTACAATTTATAGTGATGGACACAGTAAATAGACAAAGTTCATCTTGGCTTCAGTTTCTGCTTTTCTTGATAATGAAACATTTAAATTTTAACATTCCCAGAGGCTGGAAAACAAAAAGCACAATATGGATGATAGACCAGAGTCCGCCCTGTCTGCAAGTAAGACTAACAATTCTTTCTGTTGAAGAATTTTGAACTAGGGACAGTATAAACCTACACTCTTTGGAGCTGATGGAAAAGGCACATAAAGTTTTATTGACTCAGACAAACTGTGTAGCAAATGTGAAGTGGCAAACATTCAACAAAGTTAAAGAGTTAGTTTCTAAGAACATGTTTTTGTCTGTTCAGAGAGTTATGATGGACGGATGGAGACACTGCACCGTGCACTGAGACGAAAGCAGGACTTGCTGCAAAGACTAAGGGTTGGTACAAAATCTTTATCTCTGTATTCCAAGTTTATACATTTTATTCATTCACATATTGCAAAAGAAACTCCAAAGAACTAGGAGCATTTAAACTACGTATTCAGCATTTCTGATTTATGTCTGCCTATTTCTGTGTAGGAGGAGCATATGTTAGAAAACCTCAACAGACCTCACACATGGGGAGGGTCACAAAGACAGTACCAGACACATTTCGTTACAGCTCCACAGCTGCCTCCACGACTCCCAACCATGGCACCCACCCACATCCACCACCCACCCCCTGTTCTTCCCTACCTGTCCCCTCCACCACTTGCCCCTCCTCAGCCTCCGCGCATCATCCAACAAACTGTAAGACATTTGAAATTAATCTAAAAAACACCTGTTACCTGGTCTGTTAATGGTATTTAATCTTCTTTTCCTTTTCTTGCATGATCTCCATCATTTCATCTATTTTTGGCTTTCTATTTCCATTCATGTTAGATATTCATACTGACACTGCTATCCAGACTGACAAAGAGAATACTGTAAAAATAGTGCAAATTAAAAATGCAAAAGAAGCAACTATTCCCCACTTCCTCTCTTCAGTTACCCCAGCAGCCTACTACTATCATACAACAGCTGCCACAACAGCAGCCTCTCATTACTCAGATTCCCCCACCTCAGCCATACCCTGCAGCACGCTCAGGTAGCATCAAAGAAGGTATGTAACAGCAAAAAGCAATACAGCTTAACTGAATGTTGCTGTATATTTATATTTGTGTTTGTGTGTATTTTGCATTAGACATGGTGGAACTGATGCTGATGCAAAATGCCCAGATGCATCAGATTATAATGCACAACATGATGCTGAAAGCCATGCCTATGGCCCTGTCACCACCTGGAGGGCCCAGTCAGTATGTCAACCACACTGCACATCTTGGGCAGGTACACGCCTTCTCTTTTACGAGCACACATTAGGGACAAAGTCACGACATAGACTTTAAAAATCTCATATATGCATTTCCAGGACAGTTACCATGCACACCCTACTTTTGTGAGGACAGATTTAAAACCAAGGGGAGGTGCTGTCCATCATCATCATCACTATGGTCCTACTCCTGCAGCACCGCAGCTGCCTCCTCTCAGCTACCATACATGGCTACCAAGGGTGTCACCCACCCCAGCAGGACAAGCAGGGGGACACCCACCACACTCCCACCAGTCAATGTGTAAGGTTCACTAACAGCATGTGTGCATAATTTGTGACTACAGAGACAATTACTGTACTGTTTAATGGTATTTTGTTACTACATTTAACACATTTGTCTCTGTGTACATATGTATAGGACTCAGATTCCTCTCTGATCCACTGGCATGAAGACTTCCTTGAAAAGGTTCAGGTGTGGCAGCATAACACTGGTCAAACAAACCTAGAGAGAAAATCTGGCAGAATCTTTTTGAGTAAATTTCACGTAATGGAAATTTGCATATGTTTTTAGTTTTTCAAAATGTGTCAGGCAGATACAACAGATAAAAAACAAATGAGAAACAAATGATCCTAGTACAACACTTAAATAACTCTGTGCTACCAAGTAGCAGTTAATTAATTTTTCAATAAATGTAGAAGATGACCATGTCACTTGGGTAATTACTATTGAACTAAAACTATTGAAGTTTCATTTCATTTTCATTTTGTTCCGTGACAAACACAAATGCACATATAACGCCCTCAATCGAAGATATACAGCATAATAAAATATTCAAAAAAATGAAATGAGTCATAGTTTAATCTAAATAAACCAATGCTAATAACAACTAACGCCATCTTAGCAGTCGCTATAGGTCAAAGTTAATTAACATAACGAAATTACCTAGGCACGTTTTTGAATACGGTGCATGTCGCTGAATAGACAGTAATTACTCTATATTAACTAAAAGACAGGTGCTCCAGCGACCCCCAAATAGCGAATGGGACTTTTAATGTTGGACATCATGGCCTCAGAAACTGTTATTGCAGGAAAAGAAGAATTATTGACGTGTGGAAGGGACTTTATTCTGCAGGAACAGACTACTCATTTATCACACTCCCAATCTGTAGCGTCACATACAAGAATTTCTTTTATGTTTGCTACAGACATTAGATTGTCAGCTGAGATTTAGACAATACTGATGTATCCGATCACAGCCCTCTCTGTCTCTGTCTTACAATCATTCTGAGCCGACAATTAAAAAAGTACAGTATGGAAGATTAATTCTAGCATCCTCAACAACCCTCAAACTAAAAGAGCTGTTGACACGGGACAGATGGTGCCAGCAATTATATGGGATGCACTCAAAGCAGTTATGAGGAGAACTACTGTTGCACGTACAACTCTCTTAAAAAAAAGACATAAGCAGAGTTCCAACTAAAAATGTTGAAAGAGGAATGAAAAAGAAACTTCCGCCCGAACAGGGACTTGAACCCTGGACCCTCAGATTAAAAGTCTGATGCTCTACCGACTGAGCTATCCGGGCTCTGACATATTATGTCACCGTACAAAATAAAAACATGTGAGCATTCTGGTCTAAACAGACTGTACTTCACCTAGATTTCGTAGCTTACATATTTCTTTCACTCTCAGTAATGTCTAAACTTGCTGTTCGCAGCTAACGCTAGCTACTTATCCGCATGCACCTACACAAAGCAGTAAGCTAACCGTATGCTAACCGAGCTAACACTAACCTATGTAAAGTGCGGTCCTTGATAAAGTAACTACTTAACCGTAAACTGTAACATAAAAGTAGAATAAATCAACTAAAACGTGTCATAGAAAGAATCACTCAGTCACTGTTTCCGTTGTTTTGTCTTGCTAGTTGTTGTTTTCAGTCTACACACTGTATAATTGCCGTATCTTTAATGGAGGAATTTACAACTGTACAAAATTGTATAATACAGAATCTATAAAACAAACAAACAAAAGTCCCCAACAGTAATCACTTTTAATATAACTTTACTACACGGAATCACTGCATCATTGACTATATTAAGAGTCCAGCAGTGCGAAAGTACTTCTTCATTCCCAACCGAATGCACAACAGAAAACACAATCTTGATTTACTGTCTATCATCATGGCACATCCTTTTTGATAAATAAACTATATGAAAACATACAAACAATCCAGGTTAAGTGACACCCTCTGCATTAAGAAATTATTAAAGTGCATAGTTCTTCTTTTAAAGAACTGCAGCTTAATGGCAGGGGAACAGGAAAGTCATGCTGTGTGTGCAGTGTGTGAGGTCATGGTACAGTACTGCTGTGGAGTGACCTACAGTAATTTAAGCACAACTCTGCAGAAGAATGAGTAAATGATGGTCTTGCAGTGCAATTGCGGGTTGTTTGTATGGCACACATTAATATTAAATGCTCAGAAAAACCTTGTTTCCCACATTCCTTAGCAGGTCTGTTAAAGAAAAATGTGTGAGAAATTATTTCAGAATGTGCTTGAAAAGAGATCTCTTTTACACGCAGCACAATGCCAGCCTTACAATAATCTGTATGATAGCTGTGACTTCACCTGATAACATTTATTTACACTGTCCGTGTGTTTGTTTGCTGAATACCGGGCTACTTTGTAGTTTGTCAAGCAGCTGTTTGTGCAAACTGAGCCAACCATCAGGAAAGTTTTAACATTTTAGAAAGTACACTTTAAGTATAGATTTTAATGGATTTATAAAGAATTAAATTATCCTAAGGAGTAAAATATATTACTGAAAAATCTCAGCTGAATTTGATACTATTTTAGGCCTTTCTTTTATCAGAGGCAAAATGCAAGTTGGAATACAACGCACAGGGGAGGATATGCAGCTTCTTCATATTGTTACAACAGCAGATATACACAATGAAAGTCTTGCTGTGTTGCCAGCATCATTTTAACACATTTTGCTGAATGCCATTTCTGTTAGACACCACTCATTCTTCAAATTTAACCTCTAATATGTGAAAGAGACAATACGGATAGCACATTTAAAATGATTGTAATCACAATTTGGGATAATTTTCTCCAAATATGTGGAGTGCTCACAGTTTTTGTTTATACCACAGCAACACATGCACTTTCATTATGTAATCTTTTGATACAAAAAGAGTAGTGTAATCTGATGTTATCAATGGCTACTACAAATTACTTGATCGTGAAAGTCCTCTTCTGACAAATTCAGAGATGTTTCCTGTCGGCCTGTTTAGGCATGTAGCAAGTCATATAGTAACTGAAAGGCTCTTCGTCTTTTAACGGCCAATGGTGACATCAAGCTAAACTCGTCCAGATGGTTTCATTAACCGTAGTATTTGTAGAGATCAGTTGATGTGTGTCAGATGAGGTGGTCAGTTCCAGAGAATAATTCAGTGTGTATTTGGGTATCTGTATAGCGTAGGACACCGATACCTATTCACATGGATTGGCTATGTGACCTGAAGTGAGAGAGAGAACAAATAAATCAATTTACTTACAGTACACACAGGAAAATTATCTCCATTATTACAATTACACACAAAGAGTGTTCACCTTATGTATGTGAGGAGGCATTTCATCTTCTGAGCTCTCCTCTGGGAGTGGCTCATGATGGCGTGGTGCTGCCTGACTATCCTCTGCCCATCCTCCCATGGGCACACGGGCTGACCTCACTACCTTTCCTCCTGCACCAAAAGAATCTAAAAAACAGAAAGGCATTGAAGACACAGTAGTGTAGATGAAAAGTGTGAGCAATAAATACAAATCTGTATAGCACCTGCACAGGTATTGTAGTATAAATGATCTTTGGGAAACAAAAAGTACCCTGAAAGCCATATAGTGTAGAGATAAACTTGAGAAAAGTGCTCGCTTTTACACCAGGGCTAAGAATCATTCTGTGTTCTGTACACACTGTAAAGAAGTACTTCTTGCCCTAAGCAGTTTTTTTAAAGGTGTGCTTGTTCTGTTTGTTTTCATTTGAAAAAATAAAAGATGCTTCAAGGAGTGCAGAAACTTTATGGCAACATCAGAGAAGTAACAACTTTGTGAAATAATCTTAAAGTAATAATATTAAAAATAATAGCCATCATTAAAAAAAAAACATTATCACATTGTTCAAACTCATATCTTCCATTCAAATGCATGTTATGTGAAACATGGAGGGATAATCAAAAAAAGATACATACCTGTACTTGGTCCACTAAATCGCTGCTGGCTGCTGCTGTGTGATGATCCCCCCTCCTGGCCGATGGTGGGACTGCTAGTGGCTGAAGCCGAAGTAGGAATGGCACAGGGACTTGGAACTGTGGTGGGGAAAGTGTGTGAGCGAGGGAAATTTCTAGAGTGAGGTTTGGGTTCACTTCTTACTTCATCGGGGATGCTGTCACTGCTTTCGTCACTCTCCTGCCTGTGCCACGTGTGACGGGACAGCTCACCACGGGACTGCTGCTTATGAAGCTAAAAGGACCAAAAAAAGTTACTGCTGGAGGTATAATGCATGGGATCAAAGATGGAGATATTCATACAAAACAACAGAACACTTCGCACATTTGTGCACATACAAACCTCATACCTCATGCATGTAAAGTGCATGGATGCTCATCTCAGTGGAGGCATACTCTGATAGGACCAAACTGGTGAGTTGACCCTCCCACGCACTGCTGCCCGAGCTTACAGTTCGGGCATCGGTTCTGTGGTAGGAGAGAGCAAAAATGTGGAGAAAATGAGAACATGAAGAAGAGGGGAGCGGGATAAGAAAATGACAAAAAGACAGCATTATACTGATCACAAATAAGAGGTTAATAATATATATATATATATATGCCTTACAAATATGGTACAGTATGTTAGGTGTGAGCTTTCATATGTTAGCTTTTATCCAGCAACTCAGTAAATATTTGGTGTTGGACAGAAAGATGAAGCCTGAAAAGGAACTTGAGTTGAGCCACAATTCAGAAGGAGTATTTTCCTACCCAGAGCCTGCCATTGCTTTGCTCACGACTGAAGTATGGCCAGCAGTCCCGTGAGTTGCACTCAAACAGCCTCTCAGGTGCAGACTGCTGCTGATTGGTGAAAGGGACCGCAAGGCAGATGCCCCATCACTTATGCCAGCTGCTGCATGATTGGTCAAAGAGCCGTCCCTGCCGAAATGGACGGAGCCCAATGTAGATGGTCCTGCCAAGAGGTTTGCAACGAGGCTTCTCGGCTATAAAAGAGAGAGGAGCAGAATAAAGGGTAGGACAAGAGAGAATTTTTTTACCTCTGACAGTGTTAGGAAATGGAACTTGTGATCACTGTAGTAATTGAGCATGACCGTTAGATTATCACCGTACTTCAGACTCTGACAGTGAGAGTGGATGTGTGTCTGAAGGAACCCCTGTGGCCTCTCTGTGAACTCTTTCTTTCAGCTGACTGATGAAGTGTGTGGTCTCTTGAGGAGGCTGCCACTGGGGGTTGGTAATTGCAAAGTGCATCAGGGATAACTCTGTCTTCCCATCCTCTGCCTGTTGGTAAATAGATGCCTCTGTCTTCCCTTCTGACATCCACTACAGAAGGAGGAGAGGGGGTAAATCCTCACATATACTGTAAGCACACACTCATAAGCACTCATTTAGCATTTTTAACAAGTCAGTCTAATATACTTCACACAGTCCATAGACCTTTAATAGTTGTCTTAATCTGTGCCTATGTGGCTACACTTAATGTGACAGTCCCTCACCGCAGGGTGTCCATGCTGCCTGATATCCATCTGGGCAAAAGAGCAGGTGTCTCCCACTCCGACCACCTCCACAGTGAAGTGTCTGAAGAAATCAATGATCTCCAAAGACTTTCTCCTCAGACAAAAGATCAGAATTATAGGCGTCACCACTGGACTTATCAGCTCTTCTAGAATAAACACCTGGGCACAAACAGAGGAGAAAGGTTAATACTATACACTATGGAGTACAGTGAGCAAATCAAAGGTATGCTAAATCTAGGGGTTCAAAAAAATAGCACATTAATTTTAATTGCAATGTTGAAGTTGAATATTTCTACAGTAGATCTACCTATAGCTGAAAGCAGGAATCTGTGAATTTAGTGGTCTGATATAAGATATGAAAGCAAACAAGAGTTAGAGATTGTTATTAGATAACAAGACTGTGTTTAATTGTTCCAGTAAGCATGTTCATGGCAGGGTCCTGAAGTTGGCATATACTGTATAAATTGAAAAAAGCCATCATAAACATTGTTAATAATACATTATATTTAGATTCTATGATACATTAAAATGTCTGGAAAAAAGCCTACAGAACATATTTATCTTAATCTTTAAGTCATTCTTACAGCTTTGTACTGGAAGAGCTGGGAGAACTGGTCACGGGTCTCACATCTATGTGCATTGCCCTGCCAGTGGTCAGGCATGTAGTGGATATGCGCCAGGATAACTCGCAACAGCTGCTCTGGACAAAACACCATGTGCTTATCAGGAATAAATGACCTGTAGAGAGAGAAGTGGCAGAAAACAAGTAGTTTTGCAACTTAAGATCTTGACTGATAAAATATCAAGTAATTAATAAACTGTTTGTGCCACTGGTTAAAAGTACTGACACCAAAAACAGTGTTACAAGCTGCTAAAAGGGTATAAAGTACAGACCTAAATAATACAGTTAGATCTCAGTTTGTGGTAATGTTCCCCAGTATTTAACTATTTCCATTTAAAGCTTGTTGTATATATGTATTTGATGTTTGCAATTTAATAAAATTTTTATAGTGAAGTTAAAAACTCAGAAGAGGCGACTGGGAAACTAGTAATGTATTTTATTTTATTTATACAGTGGCGCTAATTAGCTACTGCTACTACCTTCTCCTCTCTTCACTCCCTTACTCCACTGAACCATAATAGAAATAAGCCTTAGGGCTATGTTGTGTTATCCTAACAATTGATCAAATCATTTGTGTGTTTATAATATGCTTTTGTTAAATACATTTGTTAAAACAATTCTGTGTATTGAGATACATGCCAAGAGCAGGCAGTTTAACAGAGTAACACTAATCCCCACCTGCAGACTGTGATACACACTCCCAGGAGGGTGATTGATGAGAGAACATGTTCGACTGCAAGAACATCCTCATCATAGATGGTAAGGGCAATGAGGACAGCCAGTAGAGACCCAGCAAAAAATGCTACATTTTTGGCAACCACCGTCAGCAGTGGTGAAAGAAAACAGTTCATATACTTGGATGCAGCCTGAATGAAAGAGGAACAAAGGAGAGAAGAGGAAGATAAAAAGAGTAAAGAGACTTTGTTATTAACTTTGCAGTTAATGGATGAAAAGCAGCTTTAAAGGTATGACAATTATTCAAAATCTTCTGCAATGTAAAATGTTCTGTCCAGTTTAAAATTAAGTTCCACAGGAGAAGCAACTGAAGAATATCAGGCGTAGGCAGGAGATGAGTTAGATCACTGACCTTGTAGCCTTTGCTGAGGCGGGACATGAGCTCATGGTCCAGCTCATTGAAATGACGCAGGTAACAACGACCATACAGAGACCAGCATCTTGCTCCCAGTGAACCAGGCTCTCGCTTGATTACCTAAGTACAAACACACATGAACCAAACGATTGTTATGGTCACAAAATGTTTAAACTGTTGTTTAAAATTTGTACGCTCCTGTGAAAATATTACCTCAGTATAACTGAAGAAAGCATAGAGAATCTGCCAGACAAGAATGACTGGACACAGCAGCAGATTGGCAATTCCAATCCACAGAATTCGGGATGCTAGACGGTCTGCCAGCTCAAGCCTGTTACCTCCTCTCTTATACTCTGGTTTCAGGCTCCACTCATTTTCAAACAGAGAGCCTACGAAGAAATCAAGAATATAAAAAAAAAAAACACCACACAGCTGGGGTAAAGAAAAAGACTTCTTTTTGCATTTAAACACATCACTTCACCTGAATGTGATAGCATAGAAATGCAGACATGATCTGTGCATATATCACAGTGAACATATACGTACCTGGACCCCAGAAGAAGATTAGCTCAAAATTATACTTGAGACCTCGGGTGAAGAACACACACTCCCCAAGTATAGGAAGTCGAAAACGCACAGGAAGGAGTGATTTATTCACCATTGCAACCTACAAATGAACAGGAAGAAAGCTTTGTTTTTGAGATCATGCCATTTATTTGTGTTTGCAAGCAGCTGCATCAAACATAAATACATCGCTTCAGAAAATACTGAGATCCTTCACTTCTTGCAGACTTGTTGTAGATTTTGTCCAGTTAATTTTATCTGGGGTAACCATAATTTAGAGTGCCACAGCAAAGGGTCTGAATAATGAGTTCTGTAAATGAGATTTCAGTTTTTGATTTCTGCAAAAAATTCCTAACAACATGTTTCCACTTTGTCATTATGAGTTACTGAATGTAATTTAATGGCCAAAATGGAAATTTTATCTACATAAAATAAAATCAACTACAATATAAAAAGTGCAAAAATGGTCTGAATACTTAAGGGAGCCAGTGTACTGCTTCTGCACAAAACAGTGTAACTAGGATTTGATTATAAATGGACACACCATGTAATTTTTAAAGCGGAGAATGCGGTGGTAAATGTCGAGCTCTGTTAGTTCTCTTTTATGGATGCAGATCTGGTGTTCCTTCTGGATTTCCACTATCCTTGCCTGAACCTCCTGCCATGTAGCATAGGGAAGCTCTGACTGAAAAGAAAAAGCACAGTGGGTGTGGGTTCACTGGGTACAATGACTCATTATTTTTGGTTGTAATCTTGTTATAATAGATAGGATTCAAATAAAATAAATCTTCAATATTCATCTAAAAAAATCATATCCAGAGCTAATTTAGTCTCTCTCACCATGGTCATCTTAAGGGCGTTGATATAGAAGGATCGGATCTCCCAGTAACAGCAGACATTGTAGATGAATTTGATCAGGCGATGTAGCCAAAACACCCCCGAGATCATCAGCACAAAAATCACAAATGCATTGTCTCGGATACTGAAGGAGAAAATATTAATTTTAAACATTTAACTTTCATCATTCACAGACATAAAGTATGTGTTCAGCAGCATTTACATCATTGCTTGTTATACTGTACACTTATATCAAAATCATAGTTTGCGGTTGCACTCTTGCATAAAAATGACTTGGAGACAAACAAATAACATTTTAATGGAGAAATCTGCCATAATTTCCCACTACACAGGACAATGTAAAGATTTATTGTACACCACAAGCAATAAATTAACTAATTACTGCATCACACTCACCGGTTACTACAGACATCCATTGGGATGATGGCATCAGGCAAGGTGACTTTTGATGAATCGGTGTGGTTTACAAACTTGTTGGCAAAGAGGATGTCATAGTCTACACAGTTTGCTAGAAACACTGTGAAGCAAACCACAAACAGCAACTGTCTGCAGTTTGGAAACAAGAAGAAGGAGATAGAGTGAGGAAAGGCAGAAAGAACTGGAGAACATGAAATCATAAATATATATATAACTTCTGTGGCATATTAAATGTCACAGATGAAATTCAGATTCCAGACATTCTGAAAAACATTATTTATAATGGGCAGGATACATACACCAGTTCAAAGATCTCTCCCAGCAGCATACAGGTGAATCCATTCTTCTGGTGCAGATTATAGACGTGATGGATGTTAAGGAATATTAGGAATACATCTGAAGACATTCAAAGCTTAATGAAGCACAATTCAATTAGCAGAGACATTCAGAATATGGAATCCTTGCCAAAAGCAGGTAAAAGGATATCCTCTGGAAAAACAGGTCTAGGTTTTCTATGTGGTGCCACTGGGCTGCAAAAGATTTATTAACAATTAGTAATGAAGTTCTTGTTAAGCATCACCATCACTGTAAAAGAGGACAGCGTGTGTGGTGAGTTCATAATTTGTTTGTGATTTGTGTATGCGTCTCATACATTTCACTCCTTCCGGCACGTGCATGAGCAGGTTCTCCTCTCCAGGGGGAGAGTCGCTGTAGGACGCCTCCAGGCGCTGGTACTCTGTGTCAAAGTGCGCCATAGTGACAGGAGCTTCAGTCACCAAGTAAACCAACCCACTGCTACAGACTGGAACACAGAAAAAAGCACAAAGAGGTGAGAGGAAGGATATCCAGACGAGTGGCAGACACAATGAGAAGGGAAAGAGTTAAAAAGATAAATAATAATTATAAGTCACAAAATGAAATTAAGTTAGAGTGGTAAATATAAAAAAAAAAAACATGACTTGTTCACAAAAGGGTAATCCTTTCAACTCAGCTTTAGGGTCACACCCTAAAATGTGGTAAAGACATAGTTCTGCTGCCCTAGCATCAAATCAAA
This sequence comes from Sandelia bainsii, assembly GCA_032362345.1. Classification (NCBI taxonomy): domain Eukaryota; kingdom Metazoa; phylum Chordata; class Actinopteri; order Anabantiformes; family Anabantidae; genus Sandelia; species Sandelia bainsii. Next base: position 8,339,714 of record JAUMHL010000015.1, read on the forward strand.
AATAATAAGAGAGTACAGTAAGTCATTATTGATGTATTCATTCTTTAATATTGATGTCTGTAGCAAAAGTCTGTTTTGCCTGATCTCTGTGAAGAGGCCAGAGGTCAGGATCTGTGACAGAGCAGCAACCCAAGAGCTGAATTCCTGCTGACAAAGGAGATTCGTAACTACATGTCCTGGTTAAAGGGCAGTCTCCTTATTCAATAAAGGCTGTACATATATCAGGACTATACTGTAAACAAAGGTAGGCATATAAAATACTGTATGTCTGAAACACATGGTGCCAACATGTGGCCTTAAATGTAAATGGTATTAACCTCTTTATGTTGCATCGGCCTTTGTCAGTTAGGTTAAATTTAAGTGAAACCAAATCCAGCCAATTTGACCACTGGCACAGATTTCTGTCTGAAATCTACAAGTGTTCAAATACCCACGATTCAGTAAAACAATAACCCTACTGCTAGATCCTGAATATACCCCTCATATTTTACTTTAATTATGTCACGACCATGATCACATGGTAAGAAGTATAAATGACACATACTGTACAATAATGTCAAAACAGTGGCACCTCATAGGAGCAATACTTCACAAAGACATAAAATATACCCCATTAAACTACCTTATTAACACTACATATACGTTTTGACTTGCCTAAACGTAATTACAACATCTTGTGTAACAACTAGTAGATGGAGAAATATCTCAGGTTCTCAGGTCCTAGTGAAATTAAGCTATTGCTGACCCAAAGCAAAGATATGGCTAAAGAAATGTGCTTACCTCCATACCAGTACGGCGTGTCCTGTCCAGCTCTGGTGTTTACTCAACATTCCCAGCTGAAAAAGTGGAAGAGAGATTTACTTTAATTAAAGCTGTATTCCTCAGTGTAATCCACGACCATAAAACAGGACTCCATGCGAGGTTTCTTTTCGGAGGCAACATGCAATGCAGTACATGACTAAACTCCCACTAAACACCAGAAATATCAGACTTTTCTTAAGTGGTTGCTGCAATTGCAATGAACGTATGAAATCAACACGGTAACAGGGATTCAGGTGTTGTTGTTTTCGTGGTTTGACAGCAGAGGCCTTCCTCCCTCACAAAAAATGTCACCTAACCACCAAATTCCGCCGTAAGGAGTCCTTACAGTTTGGTTCCTTTTCTTCCGCCGTGTCAGGTTAAAACAGTGAATCCTGGGGGATTTGGTCTGATAAACGTTTTATTTTCGTTTTCTCTTCGTTCCCTCTGGAAGGAAAACACAAGCCAGTTTCATTTTCGACACATCTAGCGCTGTGGCGTCTGCCACGCCTGAAGGACAGGTTCATTAGCCAATCAGAAAAGGAGCTCACCAACAGTCACAACAGCAGTCAATCAGATTGAATCAGAGGCGGGCTTCCCTGAACATTTTATTAAATGGGAGTCTACTACCACCTCCTGGTCATTTTTAGCACTACACTGCTGTCTACTGTTAGATCCTTCATGTCCATTTAAACTAATTAAATGTGTGATAATTACTTTTATTACACAGCATCTATTTTTTGTGGTTAATTGTTTGTTAAATATAGGCTATATGTTATTATGTGGTAAATAAAATAAATAAAATAATCACTATAATTTATTTCGCTGATATGATCCCAAATACAGGCCTAGATTCACAGGAGACTTCATCTGCAGTTTTGAATATAGGACAGTGAGAGTGAGACACAAACTGAGGAACAGCAGGTTTTGACATATAACAGAATTATGTGAATATACTATGCTAGTAGTGTTTTGATATGAATACATATGTACTACAAAGATAGATGGATTACTGTGGAAAATGTTAATATTAATTTAAATATTTACATGGGCTTAAACAGAGCAGTTCTGTAAAGTATGTTCAGATTTTCCTTATATTTTGTGCTGAACTAGATTGTTCTTTCCTTGTTATTACCTAGAAAAATTGAAAAATATAAAGAAGTTATGGACACCAAAATAGGTTAAAAAACAGAACATAAAGCTGGTGGTTATAGAACCTGATCTTGATCAGTGCAGCCTCCCACTATTCTGTGTTTGTGATTTAAGCGCCATGTACTGTGTTACATACAGTACTTTAGAGATTTACTATACTTAAAGCAAAGGTGATAGCAATCATTCTCATATCATGTGTGGGGTGGTTTCTCTTTACACACTTAATTAAAAATTCTATATATATTTTATATTTTATAATACATATTGTTATAAAATACTGAGACTAGCTGATAAAAGCGGTAGGTCCTTTTTCCCCCCTATATTTTATTAGTCCGGTAGATGAAGTGCAGGAGCTGACTCCACAGTACAGTGTTAATGCTTTGTAAAGCCAAGCTCGCCTTCTGTTGCTTTATGCTGCAATGAATATTCATATATGATTGTTAAGTCTCTGGAGTGACAGCTGGGCTTTTGTTCACTGTGTCACTGTTTTAGTTACAGTGTTAACACCAATCACTGTGTGTGTATGTTAGTGTGTATCTTTGTGCATTGATGGTAATGGCGATTTCATTAACCAACCTCCCCAGACAGTAGGGAATGAATGGGTGCAGGTTCTGTTTTCCTCACACAGACACCTAGTTAGACCACACACAGATGTATGGAATGATAGACAGAAATACACAAATATACAAAGGCACGTCAGTTTTCAATAAATATAAATATATAAAACTTAAATAAAATTCTCATTCATCCTGTCTCTCTCTTTTCAATTTCTGACACTGTCTGCATGTTTGTGTATGTCAGTTGGATAGAGATTATAAAAAAAAGGTTGAGGGTGTCTCCAGTCAGGGGGTGCCTGTGTAATCCAGTTATTATAGTGATCTGGGTAATTTAATCTCTTCTGATTAGGATTAGGCTTCATTCAGATTAATCCAATAGGAAATACCTACAAATAAACAGGAAGAAAGCTTTGCTTTGATATGATTGATTTCATTGTGTTTGCAAGTAGCTGCATGAGACATAAATACATCACTTCATAAAGCATTGAGATCCTTCCCCTTTTGCACACTTTATAATGCTGTAGATTTTTTTTTGTAAACCAGGTTTTGGTCAGTTTATCCCATTCTTCCTGAAAGATCCAGGATTTCCCACCTCTGTAGAGAACTTCTGCCTAGTCTAAGCTATTTCCAATCAGTTTTATGAGGGACAACCATAATTTAGAGTGCCACAACAAAGGGTTTGAATAATGAGTACTGTGAGTGAGAGATTTCCGTTTTGGATTTTTCTATAAATTAGCAAAAATTCCACTCTGACATTATGAGTTATTGTATGTAATTCAATGGCCAGAATGGCAATTCTATCTACTTAAAATTATATCTACAACATTAGAAAAAGTGCAACAAGGGTCTGAATAGTAAAGGGAGCCAGTATACTGCTTCTTCACAAATCCCAACCAAGCTAACATCTCATACGTACCAAACAGTAACTGAAATGTTGACGTGATACATAATTTAAAGGTAATATAAACCAGTATCTCTGATAAACATTTCATGACATTTGTACAGGAAATGTTGCAAATAAAATTTTTATGTTGCTTTTTTACCAAATCTTTTTAGGTTGAATTATGTTGAATTTATTGCTCAAACACACCCTTTGATTTGCTTGTGAATTACTACTCTTTTTGTTAATGGACAGTATAATAATTCTGTACTTTTGTGTGTGCATGTGTGTATGTAAGTGTGTGTGCTCTGCTGCAGGCTATAGCCAACTGATTAAATTACCCCACTGTCTGTCGGGAATTAGGAGGTTGCATTGACAGCTAATTTGGTCCGAGGACTTGCTGTCATGCTGCCATGCAACCCATGGGTGGTGCTGGGTTAGTATGGGGTGGGGGCGAAGTGTGTCAGGTGTGGGTGCTTGGGTGGGGGTCTTGGTGGGGGTTGGGAAAAGGAAATCAGGATGAAGTAATCTCTCTTGAGCAACTTGATTAGATCATGTCTCTTTCTGTTTGTACACCCATTGAAATCCAATACAGAAGATATGGATTATACACACACAGGAACATGTATAGTTGTGCAACAGTACACCACCCAAACATTTCTTTAAAATTTAAATCATTGCTCTTCTTGCTGCCCATGTTGGTAGCCCTGGGGCAGTTTTCCTACAGCTAAAATATCCCATTTTCTCGAGGGCAGGGGAAATTTACGATAAATTATTGTATCATCTGTTGCTGTTATCCAGTCGAGAAATAATTCCTAAATAGTGTGAATTGCAATGCGGCTAGGACTCAGAAACAGTACAGTGCTCACAGCCATATAAAGCCTTAACACCTTTATTTGTCTAAGTGTCAAATCTTATCTTGTCTTATGTGATATTCTAGATATTTCTGAAATGGATTCTGTGGTGTCTGACTGACACTGTTGTTATGTTTTAATTCTAAAATGTTTTCAGAATTATCCCTTTAAAGGCCAAATTGAAGGGGAGTCTGAAAGTCCGTCCAGTTAGAGGTGAGTAATGAGTCTTAATCACTCTGTCTAGTATGACACCAAAAGAGTAACAAAAATCTTTTTTAAAAGTAAAAGGAGGTCAAACTTTCATTTGCTGATATGGCACTGTTGGTCTGACAGTTTTTTATTTTAAATAGTCTACTGCTATCTCCAGATTGCAGCAATAATTTTCTCCATGGTCTGCTGGTTGGAAGTATAACTTGAGCACCAACATTTAATTCAATTTAAAAATAAGCCTGCTCAGTAAGTTTCTTCAAAAATGACCTTCTTCAGTCCTCCTTTAGTCTCCAAATTATGTGACATGACTTGTGTGTATTGCATGAGTCATACAGATCAGGTGATGTCACCCTCTGAGTGTTTGTGTGTATGGGGACAGTTGCACTATACATCAATGTCCTATTGTTCAGTATGCTTCGCTCCAGGGACTGAACTCTGACATCAGACTGCATAGTTTGTATTCTTTACACTTAATTGTTTTTCCACCTTCTTATTATTTTACCTATAACAGTACAAAACAACATTGTAATACATTTCTAAACAAAAATTCGGTGGTTCGTTTGTCATTTCACAGCACCCCTCTCTCCCTGTTGGTGCGGATGCGGCATTAGTTGATATCAAGCGGTGTGGAAGTCCATAACTGGCCCCCGTTTTGTGTTCCTACACCCACTAAGTACACTGTCCCACCCACCCTCTCAGGTATTTGCACTTTTAAAACTATCAATGCTCCAGAATAAAATATAAACCCTAAATTAAGCATAATATGGCCACTTCAGGGAAACACAGATACCAGTATGTACAGTTCAACAAATATTAAGCTACATGCAGTAGCGAATTAGCTTAGCTTATCACAGTCCACTCCACAACTACTACATGAATTTAGTCTTTAGACGGAGCTAATTAACTAACTAACAGCTAACTAACTATGTCACCTAAATTATCCTTTCATCTAACTCTGGGAAGGATGGAAAAAAGCATATTTGCCCAAATTAAAATTAGTCACCCTTAACCTAAAGAACATCTGCAGTTGTGGTAAGAGATTTGCTAGATCACCTTATGACCATAATTTAAGTGAATTACAAATACAGTATAAATCCAGTTCCTTGATAATCAGTAGAAGTATTCAGTCTACACCATATCCATGACTGGACTATTGGAGAAACTCTCCTAAAAGGTGAAATGAAAACAAAGGAAAATCAAAACCTGGTTTCCATTTAATTTTGGTTTGTATCTGACAAGGAGTTCTATGTTTTGTTTTGTGTGTGTGTTTGTGTGTTCAAATGTACTGCTGTGGACAGCAATGTGCTGTGGAGTGTTCGCCTTCCTCTGACAGAGGTTTAATATTGATAAGCAATTCAAAATAAATCAAATTAGACAGACTAAGTAACCTCATCTGCTCAATATTGCGTGTGTGTTTGTATGTCATTGTGAGCCCTACAAAACACAATTTAGATGGATGAAAACAAGATTTCATTAAAGCTGCTGCAGTTATTGCAACAACAGCTATGTGATGACCTGCCAGAGAGTGCCAGGCATGCCAAAATACTATAATGTAGTGGGGGATAGGCATAAAAAAGTTGAGTATCTTAAACATAACAACTCTGAGATGGTTCATGCTGCAGTAATAAAGTTTACAGTATATAATTCATACCAAACATTAGGCTTCAGCAAACTGGAGTAAACAATGCACCTTTGTCTCTGAGATCAGTTTAAAAGCCAAAGAGAGGCCCCAGGCTTTGTTTTGGATTGTCCTATTTTACCAGTTAACCAGTAAAAACTATGGTTGATGATCAATCAGAGCATTTCACACTCAGCATCTCTTTGATTGACTGTGTCCTCTCAGACGGCCATAAACACATGTGTCTGGAGTGAAAGAGGAGGTTCACAGAAGACGGCTGAAAGAGAAAGAGGGTAATGAATGGAGAGAGATTTATGAACGCTGGGGTTGTACAATTGATTGACTGTCAGTGAAACCTTTGAGTACATGCAACGTACGACATCTGCACACATGTTCATGCACCATCGGTTTGTAAAATTATATGTCAGTGGTGTGCAGCACGTTAGCCTTTCTTGATGGCCTGAAGTTTGAGCTCTTCAGTAATCTCTCTGCATTTTCACCCACAGAACCCGATAATCTGTCCACAAGACACACTTCTCTCTGATTAACACCCACCCACACACACTAGTGTAACAGTTAGAGGAGAAGGGGCCATCAAGGAGAAACAGAGAGGGACAGGTAGCTGTGGACAGATGAGCAAGCAAAGTTCTGCTCCTGACTCACAGGGAACAAAATCCATCTCACAATTCACCGCTGAGGGTCACTCAGTCTCAGTGTTGTCATGATAATGAGAATTGAATAGCCCAGACTTTTTAATGTGTGTGTATTTCATGTATATCATGCCATCATTGCATGTTGTTAACTTTGTGTCTTCTCTCTCCCCTAGTTGTGCTTCGTCCTCTCTGTCTCTCT
>JAUMHL010000015.1:8355591-8378299 GCA_032362345.1 Sandelia bainsii
CGGGAGAGGCCTGGGCCTCCTGAAGTCTACCACCAGCTCTTTGGTTTTGCTGGTGTTCAGGTGCAGGTGGTTTGAGTTGCACCACCAATAAATATGGTGCAGACATTTTTTTTTCTTGTCTTTGGATTTGTTGTCTGTAGTTATTATGTTTTCTGAGCCTCACGGAGTCACAGACAAACATTCAAAGTCATCTGTAAATGACCTTTAGTCTCTGGAGACCCTCCTGTGACCTCCCACGTCTATACTACTCATTAGTTAGCTTCCATTAGCTGGTGACTGGTCAGCTGTTTCTGTCATAATTTATTCATCCGTGTCTTTTTCTGTCATTCTGCATCTTTCTCAACCTCCTCTACTTTTAACCTTTGCTACACATTTTCTATCTTTTGTAAATTTCCTACTATCATCACTATCGTCACCTATTTCCTGTGCCTGTCTGTCCTCTGTCTCCTCTTCTCTTTTCTCCCGTCATTCCATGATAGCCAGTTGTCAGATCTGCCTCTGCTCCTGTGAGTCACCTCTTTTCTTTCTTTCTGTCCCTGTCATTCATCTCCATGTCCAGTCATTCCCTTCTTCTATTATTCTTCTTAACTTCTGTATTTTCCTTTACATTAATTTCTTCTTTTATTTTTAAAAATAAAAAAGTATTTCAAATGCAACTGGAGAAATTGCCATGAAGGTTTGTACAGACATTAATTATCTTTAGAGGATGAGTTCTAATAACATCTTCTTTTAGTGTCATGATATGGTCAAAAATGGTAGTTTTTTTATGAAATATCGGAACCTCTACTAGATGTCTCACAGATATTCCTGTCATGATGAATTATAGCCTTCTTACTGATTCTTCAACATTTGTTCTTTCACCATCATCAGGTCAACATTTCAAATTGAAAGTATGTGAGCTATTTGTCAAAATGCTTTTTTTTACTGAAAAATATGCTTCAAGTTAAAAATAAATTTTGGATTGTGGCTAAATGTGTATATTTTGACTGAAATGTGAGTTATAATGCAGCCTGTGTAGACAGCTGCATTGATTATTATAACATAACATAGGTTTTTGTCACACAACTGTGAGACAATCAAGGAATGCTGCTGAAACGCCTTCTGTATCCACACAGTGCAGTTAGGTTAATTGGTGACTGTAAATTGCCCACAGGTGTGAATGATTGTCTGTCTCTATACTGTATGTCAGCCCTGTGATAGACTGTTGACCTGTCCAGGGTGTACCCTGCCTCTCACCCAATGTCAGCTGACATAGGCTCCAGCATCGACACAACCTTAATAAGAAAAGTGGTTAGGATAATGGATAGATATTTGTGTTTGTGTGTTTTTATATAACAAGGTATATTGATGTTCACTTGAGTGACTGTTGAATACACAGTTTGGTGAGTGTGTTTGTAGGCTGCAGACACAGATTGTGTGTTTGCATCTGAGAATTATCAGTGTTTGTTGAGGCATGAGGGGTCCTTCATCAGAGACTGTCTCCAGGGAGATTCCTCAATCAAATGACACAGGCGTCTATTAGATTGCCTGAGCAGCAACAAGGCCATTGTCAAAGACACACGCACATACAGCTGTTTAAGCGTCTGGGCCAAATGCTCTGGGGATACACTCTTTTATGTTTTTAGTAATGAAGGATTATTAGATGGTCAGGATTTTCTGACTGACTGAGTTTTCTCATTTCTTTCCTTTATATAATCAACCCACCACCTACATTTATCAAGAACCAGAAAAGTTTTTTTTAAATTATAATGTGTATATGTTATGTATGTTTTAAGTTAAGCTTTTTTACATCACTGTTGACTTAAACGCACTTAGTTTTCTACCTTTCAGGGATAATCTGGATTCCATTAATGCTTCAGTATGAAAATATCTGGACTTTCAGAAGCTATGTTGTTTGAAAATCAGTCCTAAATGACAAGCAATAAGCAAACTATATTAGTATGTAACAATGTCATAACAATGTCAAGTTTGCTTGTTTCCTGTTGCTTGGCACTTGTGCAGAACAGCATTACCTGCAAAACCAGCATTGTAACACTGAGCTTAATAATCCACTAAGAGTGCATTCTGTCAAACAACTATTTCAGATAGACATACTGTATATTAGGTCTAAATGAGATTACAGCCGTATGGTATGTCCTTTCTTTGTCACATATGTATCCAGAAGCACATGTATTGATGTTGTCAGGATATATCTGCCAGTTTAACACCTATTAATCATGTAATGCATTACGCTACTTGAAATGGCATATTTACAGCTGGACAACTGTGTGCTTACTTTGCACAAAGGAACTCAGCAAACAGCGTTTCTTAAGCAGGATGTTTAGGTTATCTGTCAACACCTATTAGAGTGCAGGGTCTGAGATGTGAGGTCAGGGGTCGTGTTTGAGGGTAACAACTGAGGTTGGCTGAGGTGTAATGGAGCATGATGAAAGGTGACAGATGGAGATGAAAGCCAGGGTTGGACTGTGGAATGGTTTGGAGAGAGTACCAACAGAAGTTGTTTTCATAATAGGTTTTAACACAGAGAAGGATTCTAAATTTGTTGTCATGCATGGCCATTTCTGTCTGTCTGGGCCAGTAAAAAATGGGGGGAAGGGAGGAGGACACAAAGAAGAGGAGGTGGGTGTAAATTGTAATGCTAGCCGGTCATTTAAAACCCTCAATTTCCTCTTCATTGCATTTGTGCCAGAAACTACACATGGCTCAGGCAAAGTACATCAATCTGGGACTAGAGAGCATTTAAAGTAAAGGAAAGGAGACAGAGAGAGAGACAGACAGCAAAAGAGAAGGGTCTATATAAGCTATGTGTTTATGTTTGTACCACGTGCCTCAGGGTCAGTGCTAAAAGACTAGTATTAAAGGTTTAAGTAGAGTGAGACTTATTTTAACAGTTAAAACAGGATGTACTGAAGTACTCATGGACTGTGAGCATAGAGCCTTAGGCTGCAGAGGTTATCAGGTCAAGTTACAGCATCACTGTCATTATAGTGTCTCTGTGTGGTGAAATCTCGCAGGCAGACAAGTTAGAGTTAGGGACGAGACAGGCTGAGTGTCTACAGACAGAGAGAGGAGTGAGGGAGCTATATATAGAGAGTTGCCGAGGAGAGAAAAACAGTAAAAGAAGGGCAGTGAAAGAGCCTCTTAAATTTTTCACTGGTCACACTCATTATAGATGTACAAGCTTGTTCATGCAAAGATTGGAATAAATGGGCAACGTGCAATGTTACATTTGTTGATCTCAGAATCAGAAACACTTGTTCACACATGTTGTCACAGTGAGTGTATTTCTTTCAAAGCATCAAAGCAATTTGAAAAGTTATCAACACCAGAATAGTAATGTGCACTTGTTGTTGATGTTGATTTGTGACTGTTTCACATAGTTGATAGATACTGTATGTTGGTGCAAATAACATCAAATGAAATTATGTAAGTGAATGTCTGTTTGTTATTGACTTTGTTTAATTTTTGTTTTGTTTTAGCATGGTCCAACTGTAGCTCTGCTATAACTCATTACTTATTTCTGCTATTAAAGCATGTACAGTGTGTGCCTATTTGCTCATGTTAATGTGCTAAAGATAACTGAAACAGTCACCTTGTCCAAACCTTGTTATGTTTAAGTTTTTTCTAGATGTGAAACTAATACTGTAGTAACATTAGTTTGAGTATATGGTAGACACTGTTATGTGTTAGTGCACATTGCCATGGCCACATGTGGCCACAGTGGCTGCTGTGCTCATAAATGTAAGTTAAGTGTAAGAACTCACAATTAAAGGTAAGGTTACAATTTAAGGAATGTAGTCAATGAGAGGTCCTGATGTCGGTGCCACTGATGAAATGGTCTGATGATAAGCCCGCAGTGCTAAAGTTACTATCCAAAAGCATTCAAACATTTTGCCCCCTAAGCTTTACCTTGAGTTACTGTGCTGTGTGTATTTAAAGTACACTGCATATGTGTGTGTGAGAATGATTTCTGCCTGGTTAACATCATGGCCTGGGGCACAACAGGTTTTCCATTATCAACAAGTAAGAATGTGTCAAATTGATTGGATGAACAAAACAGAAAGAAACCAAAAAAAGAAAGAAGGAGAGGATAATTAATAAGATAAAGATTGTCAGGGAATGCTTAGGGGTATCGGGCCATCTGTTGCTAAAACAATTCATTTCCACCCCTCCTTTGTTGCTCAATTTATACACATACACACAAAATCTGGTGTCCAATGGAGTTATATAGCTGAAACCTTCATACGTGAGTAATTATGTTCAAAAACTTTGTTTTAACAATAAGATCCTTCATATGTTATCATTACTGCCATTACACCACCACTCAGATTTATAATCCAGAAGCACATTCATATTGTTTAGTCAAATAAGGTGAGATTGACGGTGAGAATGCAAATAGTATCCAGTAAATGGTCATGATTATCTTCATAATCAGTTAATTAATTGATCATTTGGACTGTCAAATATCAGAAAAAGGAATGAATGAAAAATATCTGTTACACTGTTGACGTCTTTTTGTACATTGACAATGACTGATTGTTGCAATAAACTGGAGGTGTACGAGGCAGAACAGTATGTGGTCCATTTACTGTCTTTATTAGCAGGCTGGTGGCCTGGTAGCTCAATGGGATAAGCATCAGATTGGAATGCAGAAGGTGGCAGGATTGAATCCCAGCCCAGACTCCTATCCCATCCCCTATACCAGGTGTGTCCTTGAGCAAGACACTAAGTGCTAGCTTAGAAATATCAGGGGAAATTTTTATATTAATAATAACATACTTTATTGATCCCCTTGGGGAAATTGTTGTTTGGACAGCTACTACTGGGTTTCCGTGTCTTATCCAAGGACACCTTGACATGTAGCCTGGTGGGACTGAGAAGCAAACCACTCACCCTCGAGTTCGTAGATGACTGCTCTACCCACTGAGCTACTTGCCGTCCCGTTACGAATCTGGGTCTAAAAGCTTAGGGCGATCATACAGTGTCAAAACTCTACTGAGATATCCAAGTTGTTGTTTTTTTTTTTTTTTGCTTGGCTGCTGGTGGGGAGCTGAATACATCCAGCAGAAGCTTTATTACTTTATGTAACCACATAAAACCTTTTTGTGCACCTTGCACTGCTTTACACCAGTCTCTGTGTGTTTGTTTTACACAGGGGGCCCGTGTTTGGGTCAGAGAGAAGGAGCAGCTTCTTCCCGCCACTGTGAACTCTTGTGGAGATGGAACACTTGTGGTCACAACCGACTATGGAGAGGTAAGAATTTAATAATATTACACATACACACACACAGTCACGCTGCTGATGTCTATTTTTCTTTTATTGCAAGGTTTTACAATGTTCACACCTAATATAATTTTGTACTGGATTCCTTCTGTAAACCATACAGAACTATTGAGACCAGCACCTATAGGCCACCAGAATGCTTCAATTACACACGTTTCATTGAAGCTGTGATGATGTAAAAAAAAATGTTTACGAGTTTGATGAGTCCAACTTTAAAAGCCCTCAGAATATAGTAACTTTTTTATTTTAATGCAGTTGTTTATTTAGCAAACTTTCTAAATGGAAGAGAAAGTTGCAAACTCTGCTCAGGCTAAAAACCCATTTAATTAGTTTCAACCACACAGGAAAAGTAAACAGTGTAAGCATTAGATAAGAGGTGCAGTAGTTGCTTGTAATGTGTTGTCTGCAGTGTGCGTTTGTAAAGGTCAGAGTGAAAGTTAAGCACCTGTGCAGGTTAATTCTCTCTTGTGTGGATCTCTTGGTGATGATGCTCTACTTTCCTGTCCCAGATCCTTCCTCCTCTTCCTCCTCATACATATGCAAAATTAATCTCTGACACACATTCAGCCTCCAGAGGAGATCTACAACAGATAAAAAGCATTATGGGAGCACAAATGCACATTCTAGTTTTAGAGCAATGTCGTCTGTGGTTGCTCTAAATGTCAAAGCTATGCGGCTGCCCCGAGCCCAACCTTTAAACACCACACATCTTGTCATAATACTGGAATTGAATGTTTAAATCTCATTATGAGTATGTGTGTGTGCATGTGCTCAAATAATCTGTGTCAGGGCAAGGGCATGCACACGTTGCTCTTTGGATTTGATGTTTTTTGATGGCTGACACAAACACACACACACACACACACACATGCGCTCCAATTGGCAGCATTTGGATGGAGCTAATAATAGACTTGGCTTTTTGGCCCTAATTCAAGTGTCCCTATCCACCCTTTATACCCCCAAAGAACATCCACATCTACACTCTTTCATAAAAGCATAATTTTTTGGTGAAGCTGCTCTTGTTCAGTGACACAGTAGGGACAGACAGGCATTCCCAAAATAGAGGACTGGTTATAGAATCCGGCATTCCCTTTGCTCTGGATTATGAATGTCCTTAACTTTCCCCACCCCCAATCCAGTTCTCTCTACCTTGCCTCTCTGCTAGCTGTTGATGTTTAAATGTTAGCTCTGCAAGAGGTGGTGAATATTTGATAGAGAATTTGAGGGATGTGGGCTGTACACTGTTACAGGATCTGACCTTTGCGAACAGTCCCGGGATACAGATCTCTCCGTGTTGCTCAGTGGAAGCATTTTAATATCCTAAAGAAAAAAACGGTTAAAAAATATCTCTAGTATTCATGCCATGGTGGCTGGTACAACAGAAACATGCAAAATTTAAAACCATTTGGCTCTGTTTTTGGTCTTTGATTTACTTTTCTCCTTTTTAATTCATATCCTTTTTCCCTGCTTCTCTGTCACTTTGGTTTTGTAATCTACAGACCTTGTTCTTCATATTTCCAGTTTTGGTGACAAATGCTGTGGCTGCAAAAAAACAGTATGCGCTTTCATGTCAAATCAGCACAACTCAGAGGTACAAGGGGTATATACAATATCATTTTTACTCAACGTCCTAAGCTTTGTTGGTCCCCAAAATAGATACAAAACTATTAATTTTAGTTGTAGTTTTAGATGCTAGGAATAGCAGGCTAATGGTGTATGTTTTATCTTTACTATTCTATTCTCTCATGTACTTCAATTTTGACTTTTTTTTGACTGGCTGAACTTTAGGTTTTTAGGGACTGGAGGAGTTTTAGCATCTACTGTAGCATCACTATTTGCATGGCATACAGACACAGCTGCATGATGGTGGAGTGGTGAGCACTGTTGCCTTAAAGCTAGAATGTCCCTGATTCTGTGTGGAGTTTGCATGTTGATCCTGTGCTTGCATGGGTTTTCCTCCAGATACTCTGGTTTCCTCCCCCAGTCCAAACACATGCAGTTATAGGTCACTCTAAATAGCCTGTAGTGTGAATGTGCGTGTGAATTCATATTTGTCTCTGTGTCACTATGTGTCAGCCCTGAGACTGGGACCTGTTTAAGGTGTACTGTGCCTTTTGCACAATGACATCTGGGATTGGCTGCTACACCACCGGGACCCTTAAGAGCACTAGCAGTTTTGATAATGGATGATATATGATCACCCAAAAACTAGGTGCTGTTGTGATTTAATGCACAACAGCACCTTGGGAAACCAAGACAAGTCAAGAGTGGTCTCTGCAAACTTTAAAAGTCCTTTAAAAGTCCTCTCTCTTTGTGAGTCATCCATCCATCCATCCTTCTCTGTCATTTATCACAACAGCAGACTAAAGGCCAAGAGACACCAAAAAGTGGCACAGTGAAATTTATCCATACCTTTTTTAGTTTTAGTTAGTAAACTGCTGTAGCTGATGAGCTAACTGCTAGTATGATACCCTGCTGTGAACATGCAAACACCAGTTTTCTCTGTACTGAGCCATTTACCTGTGCCTGACATTTTGTATTTTCAAATTAGAAGAATTAGTTTAATTTTAACAACTTTATTGATCCTAAAGAAGACATTCAGGACACACCAATGAAGGTGTACTGGGATTGAAGCACTGGCCCTGTGATTAGTGGACACTCCACTTTCTAAACCACAACTGCTCCACTATTGAAGGTTGTAATTCTTCAGTCACAATCTGATGCTCATAACCATAATCAGAATCAGTTACAGTCAGAAGGTAACTGATTGACTGGTTGACTGGTGAAACAAACCAGTCTCCTCAGATTGGTAAAGCACAGGATCATGCACAAATATATCATGCATGATCCAAGGTTTGACCTTTTCCTTGTAAGTCTGTAAAATTTACTGTGCAGAAAATAGATCATGAGATTACTGAATTAACCTGTATACTGTATATGTGAGTATGTGTGACGCAGACACAGGGGCACACGAATAAAAGCCACATATGCACCTGTATCCTTATATTTAAACAGTACACACACACACACACACACACACAGGTTATGTTAGCAATGAGTTATGGATGATGTGTATTATGTGACCTGGATTTCAGTTGCCTGCATGAAAGCTGTAGTGAGCGCTCACGCAAGTACAGAACATGCTGCAGGGATGCCTTACAACTTGTGCACACATAACTGCCTAGTCCCCTTAACTTAACTCACACACAAACATCTGTCTCTTCCCTCTTTTTTTTAATACAACTCATCATATTTTGTGTTAAAAGAAGCAGCAATGCACGGACATGAGTATGATGCACTTATTGAGGTGTACAATACAAGTTTGGAGTATAATTATCGTCATGTTGGTCGCATGTATTTAGTGCTAATTAGGAGATTATTGCATTTAAAGAGACTAAGATGCTGAGCCAGCCAAAAAGACACTTTTTTCAGATTTCTTGCACAGCACTACTTGCCTGCAGCTGCACCATTTACTTTAGATTACACAAAACACCTCCTCAGTGTTACCCCATCCTGATCTGACCCATGGTGTGCCAGACCTGATCCAAGGTGAGTAAGTAGAGGAGAGCTGTAGGTATGATTGTGATACTGTACCTCGCACTAGTGAATAGAAGTCTGTAGAATATATAGGTCACTGTGTCCACAGCTCTTTCTCTCTCCATTTTTATCTCCCTCACCCCCTCTTTGCTCACTATGTCTGCAGCTAATATGTGAAGTCAGATGAAGAGGTTTGTCTAAACTGGCTCCTCTCTCTGAATCATGCAAAGAAGCTTTAGACATCAGAGGGCTTTAGAGGAAGGCCAATGGATGCATTGTATGTGTGTTTGAAAATGTGTTCACTTGAGCAAAGCTTGAATGTTGCAGTTTAGCTAAGAGAAAAAACAGAAAATGATGAAAGGGAGGACATAGAGTGTATCAACAGACACCATGAAAAGATATCAACTCATATCAACTCATACTGATATGTTTTGGCATATAGCTTATTTCTGTGTTCCACATAGACCTCTATTGCTGTCCAACAAGACTGATAAACAATAGCTTTTGTTGTTTGTCTTAAAGCTGAAAATAGTACTCAGCAGATGCACTGTTTGCATTTTAACCCATTTACTACAATGCCCAATCCTTTCAGGAAACTGCTCTGGATTTATTAAAACAATGACCAATTTTTAAACAAACATTTTTCAGTAATGTAGTTGCCTCATCTATAGCTTCGAGTTCCACAGACTAGGTAGCAAAGTCAAAAAGTATTGAGAGTAACACAGGTTTTATGCTTTAAGAAGTTTCGTCTCTCACACTGCACATCTTAGTGAGACTGAATCACAGTTGGTTAACCATGGGCTACTTCTGCATTACTCTTTTTATGCCTCTCTGTCAGTCCACTGTATCTCCATCTCTTTCTCAGTATTTTTCTCTCACTATTTCCATATCTTTCTTCTGTTCCTCTCTCTAATAATGAATTATTGAATATAATATCCAATTTTAGACTCTCAAACATACTTTGTCTGCCTGACATGCAGTATAGTTTCTGTGTGAATGTGCCTGTTAATGTGTACCAGAAACCATGCACATAGTCAGTTTAAAAAACCCACCAGAGGCCAACTGAAGGAAAAGATGGGGATGTTTGCAAACACCCTTTTCCCCTCTTCCACTTCAGCTGCCTTTTATTTTAGTCACTGACACACTTTCTTACTTCATAGCATCTCCTCTCTTCAAATCATTTGTCTATGGGTTATCCCAAGTGATTTCCCTAAACATCTCTGCTTTATCTGCAGATTTGGCATTAAAAGCAATTGGAATACCCAACAGTAGACATTTATTTGCTTTAATCTCACAGTGAAAATATTCAGGCCTTTTTTGGGGTGAGATTCTTATTGAATGTAGCCTATTATTTAAAGATTTTACCCAATTGAATTCATTCATACCTTTTGGATTTTCATTTTACCACAATTTAGTGGCAGACATTCTCTGGTGTTTTTGGAGACGTCCTTAAAGAACATTCTTCCAACATATACTGGTTATTCCCTGGCACTAGATAATGGGAATGGGTGAATTTTGACAGCAAAGACCCAGGCCTCCATTTCATTCATGTTTGTAACCTTCCTCCATTCACATGCTGATGTGATGTGATGTGTGTGTGTGAAGCCTTAGCTTCTGTTCCACTATAATTTACCCTGATTGCACAAAGACTCTTGACGTTTTGATTATAATGGCTCTTAGTAAGCCTTCAGTTACAGGTAGGGGTCTCAGATCGAGCCATTTAGGTATTAGGCGATTCTATGTGAGCGAGCAGACCAGGATCCATGTACATTAGATAGAGAAGCAGAGAGACCGATGAGAGAGCATGAAAGGAAAAAAACAAGCCGAGGGGATACATCATAAATATAGCATTGAGTCTGCAGGCAGCAGCAAGTAAAGGGTAAAAGAGACTGAAGAAAAATGAGCAGGGAAGCAAGAAATAACAAGACTTTGATATGTGTGAAATGCAGTGTGGAGCAACTAGAAGAGAAAGGGGTAAATTAATGAGGACTGGGTTGATATGAGGTAGGCAGAGGCAGAGAGAAATGTGAGGCAAATGAGAGAGAAAGGGAAGGGATAAAAGAGGAGTAACAGTACAAAGGGAAAAAGAAGTGAGAGAGACAGACTTGTGATGTTTGAGACATGAAGGCATGGTAAATCCAGAAAGAAAAAAAATCTGACATAAAGCGAAAGCGGGAGAGAGAGATTTAATAGGGTCAGAAAGCTTAAGAGATGGGGGGAAGGTGGTGGTGGTGGGGTAGCCTAATGGACATTGATATAATTTGAAAGACTCTGTCTTTCCAAGTGGGTGTGGGGAATGTGTCCTCACTTTTCCTTCCTCACAGATTCAGGAATACACCCGTGTCTAGTTGTAATACATTAAATATGAAAGCAGTTCTGAATACGAACAGCTGTCCAAGCCTTGGCTAACAGACATATTAATACATCTCATTACCGCATCACATCACTCAGACATGGATCCCTCCTCTGTGTTTCCTCTGCATATCAGACACTGAAAAATACATCAACATACACACATATAAACCGGTGACCTCCATCAAAGGTTGTGAGTAGCAGGAATTAAATATACTTGCATAACCTGATTTTTGGCTACTTGTGGACATTGGAAACAAGCTGCAAACACAACAATGACATTTTATTACCATATAGTTGATATGGTAAATGTGTTAGCAAAATATTGCTCATTTACCAGATTCAAATCAACATGATCATTCACATGGAGTCATATTTCAGGCTGCCAGGTAAAGTTGAATATTCATCTTCGGTATCCACTGAAGGAAACCTCTGACACTTCAGCCGCTAAATGCTCCACTGCATTCACCAGCTAGTTTGTCTGTCTTCTGAGTGGTGCTGAGCAGGTAAAGCTTTTGTGATGAAAAATCTGCCTGCTGCAGAAAACAATGCTACGAGAGCAAAAATATTAAAATTGTGGCCGGTAAACAGTGTAAAAAAACATATAATTACACATAATTTCAATTATGTTTTATATGTAACCAAAAGACATGTGACTGTGGTTCAAATGGTAGAGTGTGTTGTACACTAATTACATGGTTGGTGGTTCAAAACTCAGTTCTACCTTCTTACTGAAATTTCCTTGAGCAAGACACTGAAGGCAGTGCAGTTGTCTATTAAAATCACTTAATGACATCGCAATTCTGACTCTTTTCGTTCTTTATGCATCTCAAATTCATTCAGGAGAAACTTATGAGCGTCACACATCCTTAAGTAAGATCTCTTACATTTATGTTGCTTCTTCCAGGAGTCATTTCTCTTAAACTGATTTTCTCCTAAGATGACGTTTAGGAGAAAAAAGCTTAGACTTCAGTAGACTCTAAATAAGAATTTCTGATTTACTTCTTAGGAGATAATAGGAATACAACTGAGAGCAACACAGTTTCTCTGTGTTTTTGTAATTGTGCTTGGATAACATCATGTCAGTGCAGTGATTAAGTAGGTTATAAAACATGGAGACAAAAACTCAAGTGGATGGAGTCAAAGTGAAGATGGAGGGCCATTATTCGGTGAAGCAAGCATCAGTTATGTTCTCTCTAATAGAAAATGTGGGATAATTGGGTCATTTAATCACAGCTGAGTGTGTGGGGAAGAATAACAATATATTTAGTTATTTTTACATAACAAATTTTAAAATCTTGTCAAGAATTTAAAAATAATTACGGTTTAACATACAGGAGATAATTTTAGAGGTACTGTATTTAAAAATAAGGTGTTACAAATGCCATTCAAAATTTGACCTGTTATTGACAAAACATTCTGAATTTTACTGCACAATCTTTCTTGTATTGCCCAGATTTACTCTGTTATCCATTTCACATTGTAAAATTTGATTGTACAGTATTTGTGTTCATTATATTTTTGTGGGAAGAGTAGAAAAGTAAAGCGACAACACACTGTTTAACACACAGGTTTCCATTCAATGATACCGCTGTAAGTATTTTTGCACTCAACAGCTCTGTGCAGTGGAAGACAGTGGTACTGGAGAGAAATAGATTTATTTAAGAACTGGATGTCTGAGTGCCTACAGTGTGCCCCTCTGCCACTATCAACAGACTTCCAACACATCTGTTACAGCAACACACACACCCACTGGAGGATGGCTGTGAGACTGAGCTGACACATTAACAACCCACTATTGTAAAGGCTGTGGTTTCTATTCTTAGATGTTGATTGTTGATTTTTTTTGCAGTGAATGAATGACCTTAATGCTGAAATACAATCACAGTCATGTCCTGTCCTGGTTTGTGTGTGTGTGTGTGTGTGTGTATATGTGTGTAGACTGTATGCGAGGAAAAAATATCAGGATCATTGTACCAGTCTGTGTGAGCCTGACTTCAATACACACTGAGCTGCTTTGACCTGTCAGGTCCTGCCACATCAGATCAGTTACTCTCTTCTCTTCTACTTCTGTCCTTCATCTTTGTGTCCTTCTTCCTCTTCCTTCCACACACACACACACACATCTTCTCCCCTACTCTCTAGTTGCCATGGTGATGCCTGCCTTAGATGAGATGGGGGTCGCAACACGCTGTACTCTTATCATGTGGATTTTCTTTGTGTTGCATCACAATTAGCCGTTCCACGCTAAAAATGGAAATCCCTGCAACACACTGATTTTTCCTAGTGTGAACAAGACACTTGTTATTATCCAGTATATATATATTTACCAGCATGAGAACTTAAACTCAGCTATTTAGAAATGTACAGAAATGTACTAATACAGCAAGGTAGAAAGTAACACCAGCATAACACGCAATGTAAAGCAGTCCACCTTAATGCAATACAACACAGCACATTAATGACTTTCAACGTGTAGTGTAGTTTGACAGTTCGGGAAAGACCCTTGCTTTAAAGAGTGGGTTGCCTTTATTGGACTTTGATAACAATATTTTCAGTGAATGTACCGTAAACATACAGTACTGTGCAAAAGTCTTAGGCCATAATTAGATTTGTTGTTTTGGCAGTGCTATTATGACCATATATATATATTTATTTCTTAGTCTATTTATACAACTAAGAAATATAGAAAATATGTACACAGTATTAAAAAACACACACACACACACGCACACACACATATACAGTATATATATATAATACACAGCTTCTTTTGGATAAAGGGACAAATATTGAGTGTGATTTCTGTAGAGGAATCTGGAGAGGTCCTGTCAAAATCTGATGAGAAGTTTCTCAGAGTTTCTTCTTTGAGACACCGGAAGTAGTCCAACAAGGACCTGACTCAGCATCTGGCAGCTTCATCTGGATGCCAAGTTGATCCTTCCATAGCCCGAAAAAAATACTGATCAGGAATGGTCTTTGCTAAAGGATAGCAGCCAAGAAATCATTCTATGTGCTTCTAGTAGTTCTAATGTAAAAACTGAGAAATAAATATATATGATCATCATAGCATTGCTGAAATCCAATCCAGTCCAGTTGTCCAATAGTGGCCTAAGACTTTTGCTCAGTACTGTAAATGATGAACCTCAGGTTTGGTGCTTTTCCATTATGGCTTTGTGTGCAGTGTGCAAGCCAGTAATTGTCTGTTGGGTGCAGTCAAGCTGTAATTGAGTGTGTCAAAAACCACTTGTTGACCGTCGGTAGCAACTGTGAGTGTTAATTTCGCGGCAGATGACAGAGGCACAAAGTTGATGACAGAAAGCTCTCCGGATGTAGAATGTGTTACACCGGTGTAAGGCAGTTTTGTTGTACTTTCTGACTCTTCTTGTTTCTCATTTTACACTAGCAAAAGGCCAGAGGATGACATTGTCAAAGCAAAGCCAAGGAAAGCTGAACTGTATATTGCAATTACACTATAATAAAGGAGTTTAACTTTTGTCCCTTAACAATGCAGTGTATCTTGTTTTTTGGATAAGCTGCTGCTGCTTTAGGTTACATTGCTGTCAAATGTAGCACTTCATTCATCATCATCATCATTGTTTTGTAAAATTTGTGAGTATGACAAGTTCAGCTGCATCTCAATAGGACATCATTAACTGAAGTGGGAATAGATGTTATTACTAAAAGTCTGCATGTCTTGTTGTTTCCAGGTGTTATACTTGCAGCAGGCCGAGGTTACCAGGGAGCGGGTGTATGCTATGCACCAGTCCAGCATCGATGGAGTGGAGGACATGTCAGCACTGGCTGAGCTGCATGAGGCCGCCATCATGCACAACCTGTACCAGCGTTACCAGAAGGACAATATCTATGTAAGTGCATTCAGTGTGTGTGTGTGTGTCTTTCTGAGTGTGTTAGTGTCTGAGTGTGCATGTACATACATGGCCATTATGTGTGTAAATTATGATTATGTCTAGGTGTGCCCTTCTTCTTTTCCTATAATCTTTCCATGGAATAAACTTTTAGTGGAAAACACAACTCATATTATCAAACTCATCTAAGAGGAAGAGGGCAAGATTGGGGCAAGAGTGTCAAATCAATTGACAACAAATAACAAAGCAATGAAACTTTACTTTTTAAGCACTGTCTCTAAATCTGAAAGTGGTCTCCATCTTGTTATAGTTCCCTAAAATCTCCATATAATTAAAATTAATGTAGTATGGACATTTAAGTGGTTTGTTGAATCACTTTGAATGAATCTTTAATAACAGGGTAGACTGGAAAGTTGTAAACAAATATAATCTACAAGCAGTAAGCCAAACAGTGTGCATGAGATGTTCTGTTATATTTAAGTTGTGCTGAAGCTTGGGATTGCCTTTAAGTATTTACACAGGATCTGAAAATTTTCTGAACATCATTTGATGCATTAGTTAACGGCCATCATGATCCATCATATCTAGATCAGTTAATTATAAACAAAACAAAGAACATGTATTTAAAACAGTTAAATTCAGACAAGACTGGAAACCTGAAAGATTACCAGACAACAGACCAATAACAGCCTCCCTGGGTGTGACCTAATCTAGATGATGAAATATTGTCCATGAACGGATTAAGCTGATCATACGAATTTAGCCTGTGTGGGTCAGCTTTCTGTGTCAGTGTTCATGCATTTGTGTATATATGTATCCTTCAGCACAATTTTAAATGTGTATGCACAAATGCACAGTAATATGACACAATGGAGGACCTGCTGAGTTTCTGTTTCAAGACCAGCAGAGCTGAGTGCAAGGTGACTGTTACAGTACTAATTGTTGAAAATGGAAATCTGACCTCCCACCTCCATCATCTCACTGTTTTGACCTTAGCTTTCTAATAAAAATCTGATGATTAGTCCTAATGTTATATCTCCACTCTGCTCTGTTCCCTTATCCCCAAATCCAGATTAATATCAACAAAAGCCTGCTTTAAAATTTGACATATATGTCCTGTATATGTATTCCTAAATGCTTGTTTGTTTGCATATATAGCAGTGCATTTGAGTGTGTAGGTTTGTGCAGGTTTTTATGTGCATATTTGAGGGAGATGTGGAAAAAAGAAACTGAATAAAATTAAAGAATCAAAGAAAAAGACAAAGAAATCTCATTCCTTGCCTGTTTTCAGACTAATATCGGCAGCATCCTGGCAGCCGTCAACCCCTACAAGCAGATCCCAGGACTGTATGGACCAGACAGGGTGGACCTTTACTCCAAGCACCACCTAGGGGAACTCCCTCCACACATCTTTGCTGTGGCCAATGAATGCTATCGCTGCATCTGGAAACGCCATGACAGTCAGTGTGTCCTCATCAGGTATGGAGAAGGCCATTTACTGTATATGCTTCAGTTTGCTGCTTGTCAGCTTGTTTCGCTCTAATTCATGCCACATGGCTTCTTGCCACTAAAAGAAAAGTCTATCCATCTATTTCCTATTAAATTATACTGTTCGGGCTCTCAGGGGACGGCAGCCTGTCCCAGCATGCACTCTATTAAAGGGTTGTTCTGCCATTCTTACTGTCCTACTTACTTCTGCCTACAGTTACACATGCATTTTATATATATATGTATGTATGCAATTTGAATGTATATTTAAAGTAATAGTTAGACATTTGGGGAAATTTTCCTGACCAAGCAACATCTGACCACTTAACTCCTGTAAAACTGTGAAGTTTAGAAGTGCTGGCAGCAGCTTTACGCAAAGTCAGGCTAGTTGCCCCGTGTTTTTAGGGGGCAGGAATATTTGTGGTAACCGAGTCAGTGTTGATTTAATTATATACCACCATCACAAAACTAACATTGTGAATATCGGATCATTTGAATGTATTCTGTTTTGTCTTTTTCATCCATATATACTTGGAGCCCATGCAGAGATAGGCAGACAATGACAGCTACTAGACATAATGAAAAGCCCATATTGATTTCAGTGGCTTGCTAGGTGAGAGACTGAGCAGATATCTAGTCCAAAGAATCAAATCTAAATATTACAGCTGAAGAAGAACTACAGGATGAAATTGTGATTGTGTCTAATATCAAAAGAACAACCTGCCACTAATAGAAAAGCCCCACTGGGTGAAAACTGGGTGGTAGTAGGTTCAGACATCTCATTGTGCTTTCAATTATGCTCATACTGTCCTGATTGAGACAGCCTGGAAGTTGAAGCAGTATCTCTGAAGGTATCTAACCTTGATATCAATTAAACAATCAGACCAGTTAAAGATATCTGAATGTCAGAGAAGGTCACAGTGTCTTTAATTAAATTGGTTGTGTTTGTGTATGTGTGTACATCAGTGGGGAGTCGGGGGCCGGGAAGACAGAGAGCACTAAACTGTTGCTGCAGTTCCTGTCAATGATGAGCCAGAACTCATCTGGGACTACCCCATCTGAGAAAAGCACGCGCGTGGAGCAAGCCATCGTACAGAGCAGGTACAAGTCTCTCAAAGTGAAGAGAAACATTACTGTTACTTTTCTGTAACAACATTTTTTAATAAATATTTTGACCTACTCCAAGCTAAGTCTCAAGTGAAGGCTGTCTTATTAAAAATTACCACACAGGTTAATCGTGCAGGCAGTTACCATGACCCAAAGTTGTTTTACATGTTATGTGACATCTAGTGGGCTTGTGAGACAGCATCTGTCTTTTCAGCAATGACATAACAAAGCCCTCTAGTGGTTGTAGTCATTCTGATTGGAACAAAGGTTCTGTTTTCAAACTGATCGTCAAAGTAGTTCAATTTAACCCTGACCTTAGCCACAAATGTAATATTGCATCAATGACAGCAAAGGTTGTCTAACTTTAACACAGTATGTGTGATCTTTCCCTAAATCTAACGAAAGATTTACCAAAGCATTGTCACAACATAAAAGGTTTTTTAGTATTAGAGGGGAGGAATAAACATTATGGCAAGTCTCTAGTCTTACTGTATATCTTATAGTTGCATATTACAAATCTTCTAGGTGACTGAATACAGAATATTAAAAACTTTCCAAAGAACTCACACAAAGTTACTTTAGCTTAATAAGCAATGGTCAGTTAAACAATATTTCCTTTGCAGAAGCATGTTCATGAAGGCAAGGGTCTGCAGCACATGGTGGTTGTACTCCATTCAACGCTGCATTCACAATTAAATACACAGAAACGAACATTCACTAACTGCAGGTTTTTATTCTCTTTGCAGCCCGATCATGGAAGCCTTTGGTAACGCAAAAACTGTTTACAACAACAACTCCAGTCGTTTTGGGAAATTCATTCAGCTTCTCTTCTCTGAGAGTGGCAACATCCAGGGAGGCTGTGTCATTGACTGTATCCTTATTTTATTTTACACTAAATGAGTTTATTTGTGTCAAATAATAGTATTTTTCTGCAGAGGTAATAAAAAGGTGAGTTAAAGGAGTACATATGTGAAGACTCAGGTTTGATCATTTTTTTCCTTGACACTCTATCTTTCAGATTTGCTGGAAAAGGTAACCATGTCTTCATGTGTCACATGCCAAGTTTAAGTTTGTTAGTACTGACTTGTCTGCCTTGTACAGTGAATCGAAATGAAATGAAATGTTAATTGACGCTTCGCTGCATTGATTTTGCTGTAGAACCGAGTGGTACGACAAAACCCTGGAGAACGAAACTACCACATCTTCTATGCTCTGCTGGCAGGAGCTAATGAAGAGCATAAAAGTAAGAAAAGCTCTTTGAATATCTTCAAATACTGATTATGTACAATAAAACTGATCTCATCTCTTCTACTATCTTCTACTGTGACACTGGTATTACACATTTCCTCTATCAGGCCTCTACTTCCTGGAGGATCCTGCTGAATCTTACCACTACCTCAGCCAATCAGGATGTCTGAAGGACAAGAGCCTGAATGACAAAGAACTGTTTAACAGCGTTATGGTCAGTCTTATTATGCAAAATTGCATTTTCCCAGTGTTGTTTTCTTTTGTTACCAAGTAAATTAATGTAAAGTTAGGGATCAAGTAATGATTTTTGAATCATAACTGCAAAATGAACAAAATAATGACACTTGATTTCCAGTTGTAAAGGGATTGTGAGGGTTTGTAAAGTCGAAATTTCAGTCAGCATTTATCAAACGTCTGTAACTTGTTGCTAAGACATTAGGGTTTTCATTAAAAAAGTGTTCTGCTTGCAGTCCCAAACCTTTTTTCTTCTGCCTTGCACTGTGTAGGAGGCGCTGAAGGTATTAGAGTTTACTGAAGAGGAGATCAGAGACATGTTTAAGTTGCTGTCAGGAGTCTTACAGCTCGGTAACATCGAGTTCATGCTTGCAGGAGGAGCCCAGATCACAACTAAACAAGGTCAGTGAGCGTCTCATGCCTCGTGTGTGTACCAAGATTCAAACTGAGATATATAAATTGTGGAGGTATAAAACATCCTTGCCCGTGCTTCCAGTGGTCAGTAATGCCAGCGAGTTGCTGGGCTTGGATGCTTTCCAGCTGTCAGAAGTCCTGACTCAGCGCTCCATAAT
This sequence comes from Sandelia bainsii, assembly GCA_032362345.1. Lineage (NCBI taxonomy): Eukaryota > Metazoa > Chordata > Actinopteri > Anabantiformes > Anabantidae > Sandelia > Sandelia bainsii. Next base: position 8,375,283 of record JAUMHL010000015.1, read on the forward strand.
ACTCAGAGGAGAGGAAATCTGCTCTCCACTCACTATAGAGCAGGTATATATACACATACAAGTACATATATTCTCAACATTTAAATTGATCTGTTCCTTTTCCAGCACACTCACACACCCATTCTAACCGTATCTTGGGTTTCCCTCTCATTGCTACAGGCTGTAGATTCCCGTGACTCCGTTGCTATGGCTTTATATTCCCAGTGCTTCTCCTGGATCATCCTCAAAATCAATCAGAAAATCAAAGGGAAGGAAAATTTCAAATCAATCGGCATCCTTGACATCTTTGGCTTTGAGAACTTTGAGGTCAGAACCTTTCATTAGTCAAATGTGCTGTATATTTTAGTGTTAAATATATGAATTTTACTCATCAGTGCAGACATACATGTAATCCAGATCTAGATTCGTAAATATAATGTGCATCTGCCTGTTTCCAGGTGAATCGATTTGAGCAGTTTAATATCAACTACGCCAATGAGAAACTTCAGGAGTACTTCAACAAGCATATCTTCTCCCTGGAGCAGCTAGAGTATAACAGGTAAACAAACCAGTACAAAGAAAGACTTGCTTATTACAGAAATTAATTAGTTAGTCAGTGTTAGAAAAATGTGATGAAAAAACTTTAAAGGATAAAAAAACCCAAAAAAACAACAAAAACATTACGTCCAAACAATGATGTTTTTAAATGCAAATCTGTCATCACATTAATAAAATGAATAACTAAAAGGGTAATCTAACATAACTGAGTAGTTGTCAACATTGATTTTATATTGTTTGATGTTAATTCTCTTGTTAGTTTTGCATTACTGTGTTTCCTTATTTTACCATGCAGCATGTCCCACTGGGCACTTTTGCTGCATGTCATAACCCTTATCTTCTCCGATGTTTCCTATCTACCTCCTTATTATTTATATAATTTTTAACCTGTGTTTTGTTGAATATTTATAGATTATGCAGTGATATGAAACTGTACATCAATTTTCCATGAATAATGGTTCACTCCTCACAGGGAGGGTGTTCAGTGGGATGCCATAGACTGGATGGACAATGCAGAGTGTCTTGATCTTATAGAGAAGGTAAGAACTTGATATGTTTTTAACTTTTAACATTATGATAGCTCAGTGGGTAGAGCAGTCGTCTTCAAACCCGAGAGTTAGTGGGTTACCAGGCTATATGTCGACGTGTTCTTGGACAAGACACTGAAACCCCGTACTGGCGCCAATATGTGCTGTCTGGAAGCTGTCCAACAACAATTTCTCCAATCAATAAAGGATCAATAAACTATCAGTTATTACTATTATTAATATTTTAATATCTTTTTTGCATTTGGTCAGAAAGTTGGCTCAGTTTTTTTTATTGCCAAAAGCAGTCATTCACTTTCTGCAGCATCAAACCTAACAGACTTTTCTTAATCTGAGCTGGGTGTGGGTAAGTAAAAAAAAATAACCTGCCCTGTCAGTTAAGAGCTAAGCCTGCCACAGATGCTTTTTGGAAACTGATCTAATAGTACTGGAAAGTGGTGCTTAATTCAAAACACTGATGCAATAACATGCGTTTTCTCTCTTAGAAACTGGGCTTGTTGGCACTAGTGAATGAAGAGAGTCGATTCCCTAAAGGAACAGACTTCACTCTGCTGGAGAAGTTGCACAGCAGGCACTCTGTGAGATATTTACACATTAATTCATGCGATTCATGCATAATTCACAAAAGGTTGAGCTGCTGTGCTACTGTTACTTTTTATGTTTTATTTTTTGTGCTTTTTACTGTTTGTTTCAGACAAACCCATACTATGTCAAGCCAAGACTTGCTGATCATCAGTTTGGTATCAAACATTATGCAGGGGAGGTGAGTTATGTATACAGAAGATGAGACGCTATATATATGCTTCTGTGTGGAGACTATAAAATGTGAAGCTTGGTGAGTTTATGATGGCCCTCTCTGTCTCTGCCAGGTGCTGTATGATGTTAGAGGGATCCTGGAGAAGAACAGAGACACTTTTAGGGATGATATCCTGAACATGCTGAAGGATAGCAGGTCATACATTCAGAAATATTAATAATTATTGTGTTTGGAATTAATCCTCGGATTTCAAGCAGTAAAACTGTTCATTTTAGAAGGAATTCCATATTTCCAATATTTGTACTGACATCGATCTTTATTAATCACCGTATTTGTATATATATGTACTTTTAGCTTTATTAAAATTGGTTTTTGACTTAATCTAATGTGACAAAGCCTAACAGATGTTGTGTAAAATATCAATGACTACTTAAAGATCAAAGTTATTACCTTGTCATGATTATATTTGTTCCCACTGGCATTTGTTTTTCTTAAGTAGATCCTCATCTGTACTCTAGATCTACCCATCAGATGTCTCCAGCTACATCACCAATATTTCATAATATTTTCATTTAATGTGTAATCCATCATGTTTGTGTTGCTCCTCAGACTGGACTTCATCTATGACTTGTTTGAGAAGGTTGGCAGTAGAAACAATGAGGAGAAGATGGGAACAGCTAGACGGAAACCTACCGTGAGCTCCCAGTTCAGGGTGAGTGACATATGCATTTTATATACACTGATATTTTAATAGACAACAAAGCAGTTTTATTAAAATTATTGGATAACGAACATAAGAATCAGTTCACAACAAGTGAGTCTAGAGGACATAACCAGGGCCATCTGAGAGAATTAATTAATTAATCAGTTATTTTTACGACTATTGTGTCTTGTTTGGACCAATAGTCAAACACCCAAACAAACTCACTTAATGGTAATGTAGACGTTAAGCAGTAAAGCAGTACATCTTATTTTTAGGAACAGTGTATTTTGCATTTTCACTTGTAGCCAAATAGTAGTCATATGCAGTGGCGGCTGGTGAAATAATTTTTTGGGGGGGTGCACTTTTGCAAGTCAGATTTCAGATGCGCTCTAACCACGTATCACCACTAGTATAAACCAAAGCACCATTATTATGCATCACACTACTTTAAAGGATTAAATTAATGTACAAATAC
>JAUMHL010000015.1:8384090-8441804 GCA_032362345.1 Sandelia bainsii
AGTACTGTCTTCCAATAGCATGTTATGTTTGCTAATGCAAATGTATTAATTTAAAAGGATAACTGATCATTCGAAAACCATGTGCAATGATGGTAACACAACTGAAGACATGTATCTTTTCATGAAAAACATGCTAATTCCTATGTGTGTCCAAACTTTTGACTGGTAGTGTATGTATGAACTATGATATCTGAACTGAGAACACGTGGTCTTTGGAAAAGAAATCCTATTGCCCATTACATTCTTCATTTTCTATCTTCCGCTTTCCCTCCTCTCTGACTTCCTGTGTCATCATCTTTCAGGCTGGCTCCAAAAAGAGATGAAGACGAACGCTAAGAGTACCTCCCTGAAGCTGAAGAAGCGCTGGTTTGTTTTGACCCACAACTCCCTGGATTACTACAAGAGCTCAGAGCGAAACTCCTCCAAGATGGGAACTCTGGTCCTTAACTCCCTCTGCTCCATCATTCAACCGGATGAGCGAGTGCACAGGGAGACAGGTGAGGAGAGAGTAGTGGACTGAGGAGGCAGAAAGGTTTGGCATTAATTGAGGATTATACATAAGTGGTTAGGGACTACATGTACAGTTATATAAATTAACTGGTTTCATTAAATTAAATCTACATCTCCATAAAACTTATTTGCACAGTTGCAAGTCTTTTTTAGATTCATTTTTAAGTAGAAAATGTTGATTAAGTCTTGTTTTTACAGGATACTGGAACATTATAGTGTATGGGAGGAAACATTCATACCGCCTTTATACCAAGATGCTAAATGAGGCCATGAGGTGGACGGCCGCTATACAGGGAGTTATAGACAGCAAGACGCCCATAGAAACTCCAACTCTGCAGCTCATCAGAGACATAAAGGTAAAACACACAGTAAGTGAGCATTTTAAAATTAAAAATTCACAAACAAAATCTATTTTTATTTTGAATTTGGCATCTATGTGTCCTCTCAGGAGAACAGTGTAAACCCAGATATTGTGGAGCAGATGTACAGGAGGAACCCCATCCTCAGATACACTCAGCATCCTCTGCACTCGCCACTACTGCCGCTCCCCTATGGAGAAGTCACCAGTGGTAAGTAAAGATTTGAAATCCGGACTGAGCTCATCCTTCTTCTTTACCTCCTTCACATTCTGTACTATGCATTTTAACATGCATTTTATTCTCCTCTGCACACCACAGTTCATACTTTAGTTGTGTATGTGCTCATAAAGCAGGTGTGTTTACAAATTCGAGATTTATGTTCTGGTGAATTATCAACATTTGCTTCAACCTTAAAGTGATTGAAAAGACGCTAAAACTCAGTAGTCTGACAGCAATACTTCTGTTTGTCTGTGGCCTTTCACTGTTAAATTGTTGAAGGGCTTTTATAATACTACAATGATTATTCATTTTTATTTTACTCTTAACGTCTGACAATGTGGTGTCATCTCAACAGTCCCATTACTGCCACTTTCCCAGCATTCGCAATGTTATCAAAAAGCTTTGACCAACATTAGATTTGTCAACATTTTCCTGTCTTTGTACACCTTTTCTTCTTTTGCTCTTTCTGCAAGCAGTACAAAGGCAGCAGGGCTATGCCAGTTTGCAGGATGAGGCAGTGCGAGTTTTCAACTCACTGCAGGAGATGGAGACTCTGGCAGACACAGTGCCCATCATTCAGGGTATTCTGCAGACCTGTCAGGACCTGCGCCCTCTCAGGGATGAGGTACTTAATTTTTCAAGAAAAGTCCACTTTACTTGCTGCTCTAATCCCATCAACAACTGATTTTGTTTATCAGAATTTCTCAGACACCCTGTGTATTTCTGTTTTTCAGGTATACTGTCAGGTGATCAAGCAGACCAATCATGTGCCTCAGCCAAACAGCCCAGCCAATCGGGCACACTGGCACCTGCTCACCTGCATGAGCTGCACCTTCCTACCCAGCCGAGCCATCCTCAGATACCTCCGCTTCCATCTCAAGAGGTGTGTGTCTTCAGTATGGTAGGTGCTTGGTTGATTAAAAACAACATTCATGAATAAAGGTGTAATAAACTTGTATTTGTGGCCCAGGGTGCGTGAGCGTTATCCTGGCACAGAGATCGAGCGCTACGCCAGTTTCATCGGGGAATCCCTGAAGAAGACCAAGACTCGTGAGTTTGTTCCCTCTCAGGAGGAGATTGCCGCCCTATTGGTCAGACAGGAGATGAGCACCACTGTCTACTGCCATGGAGGAGGCTCCTGCAAGATCTCCATCAATTCACACACCACAGCTGGAGAGGTTAACGTCAACACACACACATACATTGACATAATCTTGTTTATGCGCAAACATGGATATGGATACATACTATTAAGGCTGTGTTAGCATAGAGTTGTCGTAGAGTATGTTCACATTAATGAGTTCAAGAGATACTGTGTATAATACATTGTATGACACTGTGATTTTAAAAAGAGATACGAAAATGAAAAATAAAGTAAAATAAAATAAAAACCTCTCCAAATCTTTACTTTGCAAAAACCAAAACGAAACTGTAGTTTATGTTCTAATCTTGTGGCTTCAGGTTGTAGAGAAACTGATCAGAGGTCTAGCCATGGAGGACAGCAAGAACCTGTTTTCTCTGTTTGAGCACAATGCCTTCACAGACCGAGCTTTGGAGAGCAGAGTGATCGTGGCAGATGTTCTTGCCAAGTTTGAAAGGTAACTTATCTATAACATTCCCATTTTATGCTCAGCATATGTAAATGTTGATTTATAGAGAAACTAAACAGTTTTGCTGTTTATTAGTGTTTTTGTTGATGTTTCTGTGCCTGGGGATTCTACCTGACTCTGCTGTATATGTTTACCAGACTGGCAGGCAGTGAAGAAGAGGAGGAGGAAGGAGAATGGAAACTTTACTTCAAGCTCTACTGCTTTTTGGATGTGGAGAGCATGCCTAAAGAGGGAGTGGAGTTTGCTTTCATGTTTGAACAGGTGAGATTAAACTCCACAACTGCTGTAGATATTTAGAAAAGATCATATTACAAATTGCTGAGGTTGAGACACTTATTTTGCTTCTGATAAAAGAAAATTGCATTGATAAAAATCACTTACTAAAATCCATGCACATTTTTATCATTTATTTATTATCATTATTATTATATATTTATTACATAAAGTAAACAATATATTAAAAAAATTACATTTTAATTAGTTAAACTTTTAAGACACTCTCTCATGCCCTTTAAATGTCTATTTTTTCTGATTCTTCTACCCTTTTCATAATTTTGTTCTGTTTCGCAACATTTACTCATGGTGATATTTACTCTATTTCAAGGCATTTAGCATTTAATGAATGAATATAGCATTTTGCCACAGAATTGAGCAAGTCTAATCTTTCATTAAATACATTTGTTGAAGCTGTGAAATGTGTTCACTCCATCTTTCTTTCTCTGTTAGGCTCATGAGTCTCTCATAAGTGGTCACTTCCCAGCCTCAGAGGAGACTTTGCAGCACCTGGCTGCTTTACGTCTCCAGTATCTCCATGGTGACGGGGCAGGTCGAGCTGGTTGGAGTCTGGGAAGTGTTTATCCAATGGGACGTCTCCGCAATCGTATCCTCCATTCCACCAAGCCAGGTGTGGGGGCGGCAGGTGGAGCAGGAGGAGGCGGAGGGGGAGGTGCAGGAGATGGAAAGGGCATGGCAGGAGGACCAGGAGGTGTTGGCACTGGGTTGGAGAAACGAAAGACTCCGAGCTTCCTGGATGGTACCCTGAGGAGAAGCTTCAAGACTGGTTCACTGAAGAAACAGAAGGTCAGTGTTAGAGATTTTTAAAAAAGTACAATTCACACTTTATACATTAAACCTTACTGCTCTGCATGCACTGCATATTTTACAAAATCAAGATCTGCACTTAAACAACATTACCATACACTGACAATGTAACAATGACACACATAATGTGACACAACTTATGTAAACTATGGTTATATTTATAATGATGTCACTTTGTACAAACACTATTGAGCCCCTGAAAATGGACGAAATGAAACTTAAAAAGCTTAGTAAAATCTCTCTCTTGCTTTACTACATGAAAGATTTACCTCCCAGCTGATTTCTGTCTCTTTTGGCTAATCTGTGTTATTGCAGGTGGAGGAGGAGCAGATGCTGGAGATGTGGGTGAAGGAGGAGACGTCTGCCACACGAACCAGTGTGCTGGAGAAGTGGGCCCGGCTGCAGGGAATGCCCCAGCACCAAGCCATGCTGAAATATATGAGTATTATCAAGGAGTGGCCTGGATATGGGTCTACTCTGTTTGATGTGGAGGTGAGAGAATAAGAAGGGAAAATAAACAGTGCAATAAACCTTAATATTTGTCAAATCTGACAACCCATCCTTTCCTTATACTGTCTTCTCTCTGCAGTGTAAAGAGGGTGGGTTCCCTCACGATCTGTGGCTGGGTGTGAGTGCTGACAATGTGTCTGTGTATAAGCGAGGTGAACCCAAACCTCTGGAGACCTTCAAGTATGAACACATCACCTTCTTTGGAGCTTCACAGCCCTGCACGTACAAGATCATTGTGGACGAGAGGGAGATGTTCTTCGAAACTCCATTGGTGAGAATGTGTTCCTTTTATTTGTTATTGGAAAACAAAACAGTGTATTGACACCAGACCGATATTCCTATCCATTAATTAAACAACGCACACATGGAAAAACACAATACAAACTAAGAAATATTTTTTTACTCTTTAGGTTGGAGAGATCACCAAGATCATGAGGGCTTACATTAACATGATGGTGAAGAAACGTTGCAGCATCATGTCCGTAACCAGCGTTACCAGTTCCTGGGTTAGGTGATCGCCACCAACCAGCCAGACTTCTCGAGTCATCAAATGACAAACAAATGTCGTGACGCCCTGCATTCGTTAGTTGGTTATGATGGAGGCAATCACACCATCCGGCTAATCCAAAACATTGAATCAAAAGTGGTGAATGAGCAACAAAAGCGAAATAGGAAAAAGTGGACGAAGAAACAAAACGCACATTTCACTGGGCTCATGGATAGAAGAGATCCACTTAAAAGGGAGCATGACAAAGAAAAAATACATTTTGGGACCGTACTTTCAAATACATAAGATGTAGTCCTGCATGTAGATGTTCAAGCACATTCTTAACTTCTCTCCGCTTTCCTCTCTGGACAAACGAAACAAAACTCAATTATAACAAGCACAACTCAACTGCTCAGTCCCAGCCTGTCCCAGGTGACTCCCATTTTTGCCCCTAGCGCACTGCCAGACAGAATAAAGCCACAGTTTCTCAAATAAATGTATTTCTCTCTCACTACTCCTCCATGTTCAGTCTCTCTCTTTCTCTTCATGTGTCTTCACTCCTGTTGCATCTTTGTTTGCTATTGGTATTAATTTATAATGCTGAATTCTTATTCTTGCTTGCTATCTTTTTATTGTTCGCTTTCAGTCTCTCATCTGTAACATTCATTTGTGACTGAGAAAAATGACTCAATGAGGATTTTTCTTCAGGGCTTCTAAAGGGAAAATGAGCTCCCAGCCCAGTATAATGTTCACTCATCAGTGCCACCGTGTGGCCACAAGAAGAAAACACAGCCAAAGGAAGTGGCTTTAGATATTTATGAACAATATCATGTGGATATTCTTGGGAAGACCAAGTAGAGGTTTTGATTTGGAGGCTCTCTAGTTGTGTTTAGCTTGATGTAGAGAGTCTGTGCATGGTTAACAGCCTCTCTTGACTCTGCAAAGGGAACTGTATCAGCCAGAATAAAATGAGACAATACATTTCCCTATCTATGTCTACATATAAAAGCATAAATCTACTGTATATTCACATACATGTACACACAAACTGAACCAACTTATATCTTTTTGTACTGTATATCGCACATTATAAAAGTTATTGTTGAATTTTCAGTAGCCACTGCACTGTACAGAATATAGATGCCATACTAAATGCAATGTGACACCTCTTGTGAAAGCTACATGCAAGTGAATGGTGTTAATAATGACCACTGTTTGTCTAAATATTATTACAATACTGTACATCATTCACTGGCTGTGCCGTTAATGTGACTCAGTGAAGTAAGAAATTAGTAAAAACACAAACCATAATGACACTGGTCATGTTTTCACAGTGTTTGATGAATTTATCATTGTTGTATCTGTTGGACTCCAGAGCCATAAAATACTGTATACCCGTGTCTGCTAATGCTATTTTCACTTTTCTTTTCTGAGGAGATCAGTGACTTAAACAATAATGCATATAAAACCATTTTGTCTTTCTTTTTCCAACCTGTGTATGAAGATGTGACTTTTATTACTGATACTACTGTTATTATTGTAAGCCCCCCGCTATCTTAACCACCCTGAACTGCTGTGTCAGGAATGCTGCTGTGCGTGTGAGTGTATTAATGGTGTAATCTAAACAGTTGGAAAAGAAAAGGGAAATGAGAAAATAGGTAATTTTACTGAGTGGGTTCCTTGGAAATAAGGTGTATTTACGTGACTACCTTTTGCAAAGAATGGTGTTGTAACTGTGATAATGGGAAAAGCATGGGATTTTAAGTGAGGGGTTAGGGGTTAATTATTTCTTATTGTACTGTATGTATTGCAGTGTGTGTATGGGAAGATAATGTATTAAAATATACAGTTTTTTTCAGTATTAGTGTAAGAGGAGCAGATAAGACACTGTGAAGATACAGGCGTTGAAATGGTGCACTGGGAATGCTGAACGTTTCACTGCTTTGTTTGTATGTGTTTATTAATTGAAAGTGAAGTTTTCTGTCAACATCACCTGACAATGTGACACTGCTGGTAGGTGGCAGCATCCCTCATGTGTAACACCACTAAATGACAAAAACACTAAACAAAATGTTTCCTCACAACAAATATCTGGGGGGAATACTTAGATAACATCAAAACATGGTCAAATTAAATGTCTAATTTGGTCTAGCTAAAGTTTCTAAACAGTTACGGGTTACTGCTTTCTATGCCAGATATTTGAGTGGAGGTCAACATGTTAAGGTGAAACAGTCTGTTGTCTATCTGAGGTGCTGAAAACAGGGCTAGAGCCCACCTTTGAGAAACACTAAGGTCATAACCCTCACCCTTTAACTCAATCCTCACTCTCCAGAAAAACATCAAGAATTCCATAATTATTTACTGTATTTTGTATATTTTATATATTATTTATTACTCAGTGTATGTGCATTTAAATATATTGAGTCTGAAAATACCGGAATGAGGTTATTAAAATATCCATGTCCAAGTTTTTTTTATTTGTTGAATGTAAACTCCTTGTCTTTGCTAAAATTTCCAGATTTCTAAAAAAATAACCCCAGACTTGACCTTAGTGTTTTTAATGGTCGCTATGGCCCTGGCTGCACACACACAGCCCACTGGGATCCTGCCTATAGAGTTAGAATAAACAGAACTCACTCAGAGGTTCCAGTCTAAACTTTTGGTTATTTTAGTTTTGACTAAAATACGAATAAACTGGAGAAAGTAATGTTTTTTTATTAAGCCATAATTAATGAGGAACCTGGAGCTGTATGTTCTAGTTATTCTACATCTGGTTCTGTCTGTCTGTCTGATATTACACTGAGTAGGAAGAAGTTGCCCTATAGTTGCTAGAATGTGATCAGTGTGTTTTCTAAAGAGAATAATAAACTGAAGTTAGATTTTAAAGAGTCTGATCACAAATCTGTCTTCAAGGGCAACTTCATCACAAAGGGTCCTGTTATCAGCCGCAGGCGGCCAGAGTGGGGCCCATTCTTATCTTATGTTATGCTTATTATCATCCTTACATACGTAAAACATTGTGCTTGTTAAAGAAAAAGAGAAAGAGAGAGATATGTGTGTGTTCTTTTTTTTATTTGTAACTGGCTTTACAAAATTATGCTTTAATAAATTATTGGAAATTGTCCTCAATTCAATGTTTTCTTTGTGAGATTAGTTTGACAAGCAAATGATGGAAATACATTCAAGTACTGTAAGTACAGTTTTGAGGTATGAGTGTTTTTCTTCAGTATTTCTCTTTGGTTCTACTTTAAATGTCCTTTCTGTTTCTTTAGATTTAAGATTTAAATATTTCTTGTTTTACTCCACTATGTTTATTCAATAACTATACATTTTACTTTGCATATTAACAATGTAACAATGTCATTTATACTGTAGCCATATTAAGAGTGGAAGAAACAGCAAAATAACAATATCACACTGTAAGAAGCTCTGTTACATGTGGAGTACTTCAGTAGACTTATGTAAAAGTTTTCAGTATCATAAGAACTGACCTTAAGTTTTAAAAGTACTCAGTATCCTAATGGCAATGTCCAAAAAGTTTCTGGAACTTCAGGGGATGTTTAATTAAGTAACTTTTTTATTCCTATTAGCACATTGTGAACACAGGCAAATCACGTTGTCACGTTAATTCAGTAACAGCATAATGACATACTGAATGCAGGACTACTGGACTACTCTTTGCATAGTTATGTGGGTTCTTCTACTTCATTAACTACTACCTGCAAGAAATACGCACACAGTCACGCCTTCCTCTGCTTTTGTTATTGGTGCGTGTAATTTGTGCGTCAGGATTTTGCGCTTGGTTCCTGCTCGGCAAGTTCACCTCTCTCGAGTTTGTGCTGTCGGACAGATCAGCGGAAACATTTCCTCCTCCTGCGCTCACAGGTCTCTCAGATCTTCCCAGAGAAAAAAACAACAACATCTGGAATAGTCTTTATTTACTTCACATGATGCTGGATTTAAGGATTTTATTCCCCGCCTTCCTGCATGTTTTCAGTTTGGCGACAGTTTCCGCCCAGTCTGCCGCATCTCAGCTAGGTAAGAATGGAAATCAGTGACTCTGTGGTAACTGAGGAGCAGCCAAACATATTTTCTACCATTCGTTCAGTTGCTTTATTTTTTAGATTCTGAGTGAAATGTAAACTACGGGTAATTTAGTTAAATTAGGACTCCATTGTTTTAACTGTGTTAAACTGTGTTTATTAATAGGATCAGAACATCACGTAAAGTAACCACAAAACTTCCTTTTTGAGCTGTGTTCGTCCTGATTTCCCTTCCACTGTTAGTATTTTATGAATGAAAAAATCTATGTCTATATAAGTCTATATATCTGGCAAAAGTCTATTATAAATGTGCCACTACTGTATATAAACTTGTAGAAATCTTATGTAACCCCCTTTCAAACTACAAAGCAAGATAAATAGTCTCTGTTAGTTTCACATCTTTGTGTATTGTTGAAACTTCCAAACAGGAACAATGAGTCTCTTTTCAGTTCTCTCACATCCCCCCTCAAGAGCTTAAACCAGTAGAAGTGGCTAGAACCAAACCAGCCATACAAGAGTTTTAGGGATACATTCATACTACACTAACACAAGCCCAGCTGTTGTCGTGTGTAGTCTGTTGGTAATAATTTAACAGGCTTAAAGCATGTATGTTTACTGTTCTCTGTCTCCATGGAAAATGTCCCAGGACGATTAGCAGTAGTTACAGAAATCACAGTGAGCCCAAACATGCAGGCCTCAAAGTGTTTTCTGTTAATCTCTCTTTTATTTAAGTAACTTGCACTTTCCCTTGTGAGGCAAAATGTGTGTGTACACATCACATTGACTGGTGCATCCCTTTGTGGTTTATCTTGGGTGTTATAACTAAACTGACACAGACCTTTTCTCTCACAGCGTGTGAAGCAAACAGTGGGACAAGCTGTGAGCAGTGTTTTCAAAATGTGACGGTGAGTCTTGCGAGAAAGTATTTTTGTGTGTGTGCGTACATATTGGAAGCAAGTGGCTCCTCCTCCACCTCCACACCTGTTTGACTAGTTTGAGGAGTAGCTCACTATCTGTCATTCGTTTGTTCATTCTCATCATCTTCCTTAATTTTCTGTTTTTTTTGTGTTTACATGTGCTTTACAGTGTATCCTCCTATTTTCCCTGAATACATTAGGGTTAATTGAGATTGTTACCTGTTGTGGTATTTTTCACAGTGCTTGTGGTGTGTCAAAACCAAGGCATGTATCACATATCCAGTGAACACCATTCTTCCACCGAATTCACTCTGTCCACTGAATGAGGCACGCTGGGGGTTCTGCTGGAGTAAGAGATCATACACAAATACACTTATTTCACATACAGTCACACTGTTATCTACAAACATATACTTGAACTAAACAAAAGCTTCTGAACGAGAGGAAGGAAGATAACTTCAATAAGCTCTCTAATTAACATTGTTCATTTTAGGTACTCAGGTGAACCATTTCTTCTTATTTATTTTAGATTAAAAGAAAAAACTTAATTATTCTTAATTAAGCACAGTTTTGCTCCACTAAATGGTACACTATACTCAACAAGACTCCCCTAATGCAGTACTGCCAACGCTAAGGGAATGTAGCTATTATTTTCATTCTTATTCAATACTGAATCATCTGGTCATCACCAACCACCAGAAAACTGCAATCATGTGCATCATGTTTCCAAAAGCTGAGGTGATGTTTCAGATGTTCTATTTTACCCAACCAAAAGTCCAAATCTCAAAGATAAAAATAATAAAAACAGAAAAAAGTTGGTTTTTAATGTGATTGCAGTTTGTTGGTAATGTGTTCATCCAATAATTTCTTTCTTTTGAGAACACACACACATGAATTTGCTGCACTGATGAAGGCAAGATGGTCTAGAAGTAAAAAAAAAAGCACTAGAGTTGTGTCACATGTTTTAAATTAGGTGAAGGGTTAAATAAATTTGTGTATTTTTACTGTAGATTTACAGTTTACAGAGAGTAAACTGTATATGTATTATATTAAATATATAATATAAACATATTTATATTAACTTTCCACATTTTATAAATACAGTGCTGTAGAAAAGTGTGCTGAATTAAAACCTTTCTGCAAAGTATAGTGGGCCAAAATTCTTCCAAGTTAAGTGTGACAAATATGAAAATCGTGAAGAGGGCAAATACTTTTTCACAGCACTGTAGCCTGTAGAAAATATTTTATGTACATGAAAATGCCAGGTTCATCTTCTTTTATTCTGTTTCTGTGTCTTTTGTCAAAACACACAAGTCTTTTAAAAACATAGAGAAACTATTAAATTACCTCTAAATCTGTCACTTTTCACAATAGTAAGACAAACTTGACAAAAAATGACAATCTTTTCACATGAACATGCTTCACCTTAAGAGCTAAACAGTACAGTTTAAGCTTTTTTTTTTTTCAGTTAGATCTGTCGACTCCTGTTTAACATTGTGTTTCTCTGTAGTGAACTTCCAGATATTGATAATCACCTTGGCAGTGATTGGTGGAGTTCTTATCATCGCCTTTTTTGTCTGCCTGTTCTGCTGCTGCAAGTGCGAGAACTGCGGGTGAGTGTTCAGTGAGCTGTGGTTAATCTTATCTGGCCAAAGAGGAACACAATAATGAAACTCTCTCATCCACCGCAACATGATCCAGAAGGGCTAAGTTGCTGTACTTTTGCTTCAGTGTAAAAAAGCTGCCATTAGTTGTGCTTAGCTTTGGTGATTGGATAGTTTTATCTGTCGGGTGTCAGCGATTCTGGTTTCCAGTTTCAATGTGGTTGAAGGTAAGGTTGGTGTGATGAGATCACATAATGTACTGTACATTTCTGTCAGCTTTGGTGATCTTAATATGTCTGTGACACATACACTGTGTAGTTTTCCATGTCCTTACTAATCATAACCTAATTTTCATTTTGTGTGTTTGTGTCAGATCTAGAAGTTTTGAGGCCAGGATGCAGAGACAGACCAATAAGATGAAAACCAAGCAAGAAGAAAGGTGAGAAATAGTGTTCTGTATAACACAGTTTTCAAGCCTGACCAGATTTCAGCTCCTCCCTGTGTTTGTCTCCACAAATAACCTCAAATGCACAAGGTGGACTAATTATTTGCAAAGTGTCTTAATCTTAAATAGCCTTGATACAGACATCTGACTCACTGCAAAGAAGTTTTCTTTATTCATGCTGTTTTGACCTGTATTTTCTGCTATACTTCACATTAAATTTTTATGCAGTCTCACATTATAAAGTAGATTTATTTAACATAAGATCTATTTATACAGTCTCCTACAACTGAATTTTACCTTTTGTTATTCCTTTCATTTAGTCTATTAATAACGTCAATATCTATCTGATGGTTTATAGTCTGTGTTACACCTGACACACCAGCTGCTCCTGCTGCATTGTTGGCTGTGATTAATCTCAGTTTCCTCATAAAAAATGTACACGTCATACTGTTATCAGCCCAAACTGGTTTGTGGTGACATGTGAGTGTTTGAAAGCCTGAACAATACCATTAGTGACTGTGTAACTCATGAAAAATATTTTGTCCTTACAGGAGAGCTGAGATGAAACAGAGACATGATGAAATCAGGAAGAAATATGGTGAGCTTTCATACTTTCTGACATACTTTTTCTTCACTTCGTTATCTTGCTCTCTTTCACACACAAAACTTTGATTTGAAAAGTAATGAAATACTGAAAAATGCAAACATAAATATCTGCGCTCTACCGGAAAAAAATCCTGAATGAGAATGTCCGGCCATCAGTTTGTGACCTCAAGCGCACTTTGGTTATGCAGCAAGACAATGGTCCAAAACACACCAGCAAGTCCACCTCTGAATGGCTCCAAAAAAAAAACAACTTTCTCCATAGAGATGTGAAAGACTCATTGCCTGTTATCGCAAACACTTGATTGCAGTTGTTGCCGCCAAGGATGGCACAACCTAAGCAGTTATTAGGTTTAGGGGGCAATTACTTTTTCACATAGGGCCAGGCAGGTTTGGACAGTTTTTTTCCCTTAATACATTAAATCATTTGTTTGATGATCTGAATCATTTAAGTGTGACAAATATGCACACACAAAAAAAAAATCAAGAAGGAGCACTGTATAAACTGTATATGTATACATAAAATATAACGGTTTAATTAGTGAACTTAAGAGGATGCTGTTAGATTTTGTAACCTTGTAATAGCTAGGAAAGACATTTCTCTTGTTTCCAGTCTGTTTACTGATTCAGTGTTTCATGTTTTCTAGGTCTAAGTGGTCAAAATCCATACTCCAAATTTGCATGAGAGGATCAATGAACTAAGATTTTACCCTACAAACATCCTGTTATTCTTTGAACTCTGATGCCTCATATCACAGACATAAACAGGCTGCCTTGTGGTTGTGAGAGTAGACATGAGCATTAATGTAAACTATAAATAAACTGTATGATCAGAAAAGTGACAGTAGTTTTATATTTTCAGCCTCTGACTTAATCCAGCCTATGAAGAGGGATGTTTTGTTAAATGTAATTATCCAGGAGGCTATGTTTAAAGGCTAAAATAGACACATTAGCAGCAGTATTCTTTAATAGTAGTCTATCAAGTATCTGCCTACTCATATTAGATTGAGTTAAATTGTACAGTATGGAAAGAATCCATTTTGAATGATGAACAGTTCTTCAGAAAATCTGTCAATGTTAAAATTTCACCTGATTCTATGTTGCTGCTAAGTTACAGATATACTTAGAAACTATTTTTGTACTTTTTGTGATTTTGCTAATTTCTTATTTCAAAATGAGTCATTCTCATTCTGAAATAAACATGATGGAGGCTGTTTTATTGCTTATGTAGGTTTAAAAATATATTCATACTATGCTATGAGATCAAAGGTAAATGTACACCCTTGCAAACTTGATTTATAAAGAAATCATTAACTTAAGTTGAATGTGTTGGATTGAAGTGAGCCCAATTCTTCTATTTGCTGTGGAATGGCTATAGTCTAATAAAAAACTTTTCATTTATAACTAATTCTGCCAGTAACACATGACTTTTGTTTATTGTCTGCATTGTACTGTGATTAAAATCACAACTTTTGCTGGATATTTTGTGTCTGAATTATTAAAAAGTCAAAATAAGTAATTAAAAGGTTACCTAGCAATTGAAATGAACAAGGTTTATTATTGGAGGATTATATATAACCCTGATTTGCTGGTATTATTTTTATATGTGTATATTTATAAAAATGTATGATTATAGATTAATTCTAGCCAGGCTTATACAATAACAACAGGTTTAAGCATATTTTCTGATTCAAACATTATTTGATACTGGATGCAGCTATCAAAACACTTCATGTTGGTAGAAATATTATACATTGTTGTTTGGTTAGTAACACAAGTGTAAGGACACTATTTTCACGAATACTGATTAAAGGATATTAAAACAGTAACAAACTAAAATTCTCTCATCTTGGTGATAATATTGCAATATTTTATTACAACTCAGAAATTAAAAAGATGTTGGACTTTTGCACAGGGTTATAGGTCTAAAACAAAATCTTAAAATGTTGCTTTATAAGATGTAATGTTTTTATTTTATATTATATTTTTTATTTATATTTTATTCTATTTTACTTCATTTTTGACATTTTATACTTTAATAGGCTATTTTATTTGATAAAGTGCACAATGCTATAGCTTGTAACTTTTTTTTAATCACCAACTGTGTATGTGTGTGGATGTACAACTATTTTTGCATACTTCACATAGTCTAGTGACTACCTTTGTTCTGATTTGTATTTAATTGTTTATGAAATATGTTAATACATCAAAGATCCCTGCTATGTTGTTTTTATTGCAGAATTATACAGGGGTTTTCATACAGTGATCTACAGAGCCCGGGAGGTGCCAAGGGAGAAAAAAATCTCAATCGTGCGCACGGATTTATGGATTGAAGGCACTGATTACTAAACTGTGCACACGTATTATTAAATTGTGCGCACGGATTACTAACATGAGAGTACAAATTAAGAAATCTGTGCGCAGGCACGACATAATTCGTTCTCTCCTTTTATTGCCTTCAGGGTGTAATGGCAAATGACACTTTGTAACTTTGCTCTATGTCTCCAGCCATTACATGTTGCCTCTGTGACATTTGGTAACTGGTTTATGATGAATTTTCATATTGTATAGAAGTACAATGCCATCTGAAGTTATTTATATTTATTTATTTATTTTAATTCAGAGTGAGCCAATAAACTACAAGGGGTGTGTGTGCATATAGGGCTATTTCGGACATTGTCACCCTGCGTAAAAACAGCCGGAAAGCCTGAGAGAGCTTTAGGGTGGAGTGTGCACATCTGCACGCAGCTGTCTGCCTTCTGTGCGTCATTAAGCAGCGAACTTCAATCAGTTTACCAACCTTATTAGCATGTGTTTTGGGATTATATGCACACATCTGTCTGAATTAAACGCCCCCAACAAGATTATATAAAAGCCTGATATTCAGATATTCTCCAGTGCGAAGACAGTTAACCTATAAACTATAGTGGTTTTTTGCCTTTATTAAACAGACTAAGCTTGAAAAAAGGCAAATAAATCGAGAGCCTGAATTAGCCAATGCGTGCGCACAGATCACGTAATTTGTACTCTCAATTTAAAAAATCCGTGCGCACGATTTAGTTTCCCCGCATGGCACCTGCCGGGCTCCGTAGTGATCCCTTATTAGGTTCTTCTCATCGCGTGATCGAGTATTTAGCATAGTTGCGCGCTCCCGTGTCCGCGCCCCCGCGGTTTAGATGTCACGTGGTCTTCCCAGAACCAATCGTTTATTTGCAACAGCGGTCCAAAGCGCGCGCCCGTTAGTGGAGGAGACGAGAGGACAGAAGGCGGCAGAAAGACAAATAAAGCCCAATTAACAGATTATTTTTGAAAACCGTCACACGAAATACAGCCAACATGTCCGAGGAAAAGCCAAAGGTAAGACATTAAGGTTTAAAGTGCTGTAGATGTGTAGCGGAGGCTCAGTCGAGCTCATGTCAAACCATTTCTCAGATGTGCAATATAAAATGGCCTGGTTTGCACGTTTCTCCGAATCGGCGCAGTGTTTGTTTCGCAAATGAATGAGGACCCGCACATCTATATTTCCATCTATATGCGCTTACATGGCGCAGACTAGATGGAAACGACATAATGTTTGTCCTCGTAACTAGAATCTCGAAGATTGTGAGCAGAAACGACCATAAAAACATGATTGTCATTTGCGGGTGTTTTTTTTTTTTTTCTTTGTCGAAACGGGACCACGTTATGTCCGCAACGCCGCGAGTGCCGCAACTGCAGCAGCTACAAAAGAGCGCTAATGGAGGTGACGCACTCACACGAAAACTAAATTAGCCGCGCTGTTTTTTTTTAAACATGTCAGTGCGTGTTTGGCCAAAGCACAACACAACAAAACCGCTAGCAGCGCTAGCCGGCAGCTAAACGCAGCATCGGTCCTGAAGGCTGGCGTGCAACCACCTTTCCTGAAGCTAACTATGCTAACGTTAGCATCTGTTGGTACCCGGCGAGCAACATATTGTTACCTGTCTGAGTTATTCTACCTCTTGTAAAGTTGTTTTGGTACAAATATCCACTTAATGGTGTGGCGTTAGTCCTTGATCACACGTCTTGATCGAATTTAGACCTGCCTTTTATTGTGAAATTACTTTTAAAGTGACAGCAGGCTGTGTGTAGCTTGCAGTCTGGTTGTGTACTTCTCTTCTAGTAGCACTGTGACTCCAGTCTAAACTTACTACTGTAATGTCTGTGGTATCTCCGTGACTTGTAATTTAAGTTAAACTGCAGGTTTTAACTCAACTAACATGTTTCTCTTCAGGAGGGAGTGAAGACCGAGAATGATCACATCAACCTCAAGGTTGCAGGGCAAGATGGGTCGGTGGTCCAGTTCAAAATCAAAAGACACACACCCCTCAGCAAACTAATGAAGGCGTACTGTGAACGACAGGTGAGCTGAGATCCCAAATGATGGCTTTTAAATATCTTCTTCTCCCACACCATATAATCACTGTGGATTTGCTTAAAACCTCACCCGGCCCTATCAGTTAGTTGCACTCTTACTTTTGCCATTCAGTAGCAGAAGTCCTTTTCGCATTGATTCATATTAATGTCTCTTATCTCGTTCCTGCAGGGTCTTTCAATAAGACAGATCAGGTTCAGGTTTGATGGCCAGCCTATCAATGAGACGGATACACCTGCACAGGTAAGATTATGTTACATTCACCTTTATGTACTCTTTAAACTCCAGTGAAATTATATTTTTACATAATTATAACATATTTGAAAAGTCTGTTGCTATTGGAGGGAATTCTCCAGAAAAGAGTTTTGTTTCTTTGTCTGCACAATTAAGACACTGATTGTCTGTGAATAGGATTATATTCTTCCATGTTAACCACTTCATTATTTTATCTGATCAGTTATTGTTTATATCTGCTTAATGCAATCTCTGTCTCTCGGTGTTTACCAGCTGGAGATGGAAGATGAAGACACCATAGATGTTTTCCAGCAGCAGACAGGCGGGTTCTGCTAAGCTCTACCCACTTCGTTGATGTCCACCCTCAGACCACGCCCTCAGCCATCTTCACTGTCCCTCCCCTCCCCATCTCTCCTCTCAGTCTATTATTACTATTATTATTATTATTATTATTATTTCTTCTTCTTCAGTTTGAAGGTGTATGTCATGTTTTTTTGTCAGGTGTGGGGAGGGGGGGGCTCCTCAGCTGTTTATATACTGTCTCAGCCAGGACTGAACTTTTGTGCGTGTCAACAGTCTCTCTGCTGGCCAATCAGGACATCCTTTTACTTCTGGCGCCGCTGGCTGTGATTGGACCACCAGCACATCACAGCTCCTCCTGGTTTGTCAGTGCATCTTGTTCACTCCCCAGCGAAAGCTTAGTGTCCAGTAGTTTTTCATCCATCTGGGTCGAATATGAGACTGCAAGTTTTTGTCCAGGGGTCACAGTCAGAGGGCATGAAAATGTTTTGAAGTGGAATCGCTATCTGAACTTAATACACACCCGCCTTCCATTTCACTTCGCTTTCTCGTGTGATTTTTGTCTGAACGGTGACTCCTGCTCTTCTGTCAAAAATGTATTTTAATTCTCTTTGCATTTTAGGTGATTTTGCTCAAGAGTTTTGCAATGTTTTTTCCCTGTACAGAAGAATCAGAATGGATGTTAGGTAAATGTTGTCAGCCTTGGACCAATACTCCAGATACTGAACTTTTGTTTTGTATTTGATGTACTTTGATCACTCTAAAAGCAAACTACAAGGTTAAAATGGTCAGTTTTTAAGGGAGTTTGTATTTCATTATTGTTAATTGCTTTCTCTTTGACAGCTACTAATTAAGAGATTCTTTGTGGGTATCTGCGGTACAGACTATAATTGACTCATCCAGATAAATACCTGTATAGTGGAGGAAGATATTTACTTTACACTATTGAGTTCCATCCACAGCTGTGTAAAGATTAAAACCTACATAACATTTTGGTTTATTTCCCTATTTTCCAATGAAGCGGTCCGTGACCAGTTGGTTTGGTCTTCTTACAAGCTGTTTTGCTTGTGGGTTTTTGAGGGTGGGAATAATTGGAAGGTTTTTCAAAAACACTGCTTGGGGTCAGTTGTCTCATTTCTGTATTGTATTTGCAAATGTAGGTAGGCTGATGGGACAGCTGATACTACTTGTGCTTTTAAGAGGAACAGCTTCTGGATTGAGCAAAGATATCCAACAAAAGTCAGTATGTTTTTGTCATGCATTATGAAGACACTTCACTGCTGTGGCAGCTGTTGAGATGTTTGTTTTCTGGTGTGTGCAAAGCAGATATTTGCAGGACATTTGTTTTACACCTTTAACTGCAGTGTTGCAAACAGTTAAGATATTTGGTGGTGACAAGTGTCTCTAGTATTTTACAGTTTGGAGAAGGATGCATACAGTTTGTTGCATATCTGGAGGGCATGGAAATCAACCAGTGGAGTTTGGGAGACAACTGTTCTGTACCCACAGGGCCCCGTTCTTCATACATGGACAACTGAGTTGCCTTGATTCGATTAATGATAGTCTGACTTGAACTTTGATTTGTTTTTTCTTAGTGCTCAAGTCTTACAAAAGTGCAAGCTTCCTCACAGAGAGTTGGATCATAGCAACCCTTAAAGTTTAGACTATTCTTTCAAATATGGCTGCACATTTCTTTAAACCAATTATCATTATTGTTATAACTTAAGAGGTAGTTTAAACAAGCATATGCATTACATAAAACAAAATGAAACCAGTAGAATTTAGAAAGTCAGCTTTGTTTGGTGCAGTGAACCAGAGCAAATTACCACTTTTAATTTTGGTATATCGTAAAACATTGTTATGTAGACTTTTGCAATACAGAATAAGTTCTTGTGTCTTTAAATTTAAGCAATAGATGCTGCAGCTGTAATTGGCCTTTTGATTTTCATGTTTTAGTCTCGCTTGGTCACTAAGCTACGTACCAGTAGTCTAAAGTGTAGTTTTGATCAGCTACGTTAGAAAGGTGTTGTCTTTTTTTACTTGTATATTTTGTAATTATTTTGCACAGTAAAAACTTTAGTCAATGTCAATAGTCAGACATGCTTCACTGTAATGCCCCCTGCTGTTTGAATACAGTCTGCTTTTCCCTTTGAGCCCTGTTATTTGAAATTTTAAACTGTCATCCTTCCCTTGGTCAACAAGTATTTGTGTGGCACAAAGACTTTTTTTTACTCTTGTAAACATGCTTCTCCACAAGCCATTCACAAGTAATGATGATAATTTCTGCCTTCCTCTGACAAAATAAGAGCACAGTTATCAAGACAAATGAAGCAGCCTTCCATTGCGCAGTTGAAGAACTGAGGTAGCTGGACAAAGCTCTCAAAGTTGTCTACTGTATTAGCTAAACTGTAATGTATGAAGAATGGGGCCCAGGTCTTGTCATGTTATTTGTTTCTCTACTGATTTGTACATTATTTGTGGTCTTTTACTACTGTATACAATAAATATAGTTTGGTACTCAGATTCGCTGGCATAAGTGTCATTGTTTTGTGTATTCAGACGTGTTATGTATTTTAGAAAATGATTTTATGCTTTACAGTTGTCCTTGGGGGTGCTTTTGGTTATTGGAGGCAAGTGCAGAATTATTTTATAAAATAAAGTAAATGCATTTATTTATATAGAAGTATCAATCTCCAACATGGAGGTGACATGGGTTTTGACACGATGCTGTCTGATATACTCATCATTTGTAAGATTGCTGCATTACATGTAGTTGTTGTGTGTGGTTCATTGTGCAAGATGATTTTAGTTCCTACTGGGGCCCTGCTTGGTAAAAATGCACAGGCAGGTGGTGCTACTGAGCCATTACAATCTCAGGTCTTTGATTTGCTATGGTTTTATTCTGTCATAAAAAAAATGTAAATATATATATATATATATATATATATGCTATCTAAGTAGTCACTTAGAAAATCAAATAAAAACCTGCAGGTTCAATCCTAAATGAAAACTAGACATACAAAATACATATATTTCCATAGAGGTCCTGAAATCTACTTTAAGGAAATAAATTGTTTATTAAACTAAGGCTCACAAGTATTTTAAACAATATATTAAACATCTAGGGTTTCCTGTTTCACCTGAGTCCTGAACCTTAGTTCTCAACTCATCTGATAAAGTGACTGGTTATATTCAGTACAACTGGAAAAGCGATAAGATCAAAAGCTGATGAGTCAAAGCAGGAATAAGGAAAACATGCGTATGAGTGGACAATCTACATCATTTTTTTTGCATCTAAACAGGTCTGCTTTAAACCACACATGAGAGCGTAACACCCACTCCCTGACATGCCTGGAAGGAAGAAAGATTAATGAATGAATAGAGAAAGAAAGAGAGCTCGGCACAGTGCGTATCTCGTATCCTGATCTAGGTGCAGTCTATGATCTTAATGTGGTCAATAAGAAGAGGGACAGAGTGGATTTGCTTTGTAAATGTGCTGGTAGGTGGATGACATGATTCTGAGAGATCAGACACAAGCTCAGATGCGCAGTCTGATGATTTGATGAGTGCCTCTTAAACAAATCTAATATAAATGTACTAGAAAACAATTCTCTAGCATTGTTTTGTTGCTTGGTGATTGCATTGGAAAGTATTTAAAAAGTCAATTATCATGCACACTGTTTTTTTTTTTTAACAGATTTACTCTAAACAGGCTAAAATAAATGCCCATTGCCCATTATGATGTTTTCTTTTTTAATTATGTTTGACTAATTTCAAATACACAATTGAATCAGTTTAACATTTAATTCCATGTCCAGAGACTTACTTATTACTTCTATAAGCAACATTTGCAGGAAAGAAACATTAATATTACAGCACTTACCCCAGTTCCTCAGGCAATAAAGAGATGATAGCTAATATATGTGAATCTATATATCAGTGGACTAAAGGTCATTTTTAGGTTGCCTTTTATTTTCAGACAACATGTTGAGCACCATATGTCTTTTGGCAGATATTTTCTAAACAATTACATTAAAATATTATATATATCTGTTTGTCTGTCAGTCTGTCATCAGTAAAGACACAAACACACATTGAAGCAGCTCAGCCCTCTGGCAGGTCTGTGTCATCAGAGGCGGTTGAGGGAGGATGAGTGACGGGCTGTAGTAATTTGCATGGCTCTGGTGCTTAAAAGGAGCTGCAGGTGCAGGATTCTTCACACAGATGAATGGATTTCTCTCTGAGCACAGATGCTCTTCTTCTACTATGTAAGTACACATCAATCATAGAAAAACTATTATAGCTTTCATGATTTTCAAAGTTGGACATTTTGTTTACTGTTGATGATTTTGTTGACTGGACATTTTTCTTTGGAGCTGAAAGATCTGAAAATGCTCACTTGGATCTACAAGGAGAGTACACAGTTTCCTGGTGTATTGTCACCTGAGATAGAAAAGGAACAATAAGTAGAGAAATACCTTCAGGATGGAGACATTTGTATCAGCTGGCAACTGAACCACACAGTTTTTTGTAATGTCACCACTGATATTTGTGCAGCTTGTGCTTCTGGGGTTAAGGGTAATCGACACCACCACAGACACATGGACACGTTGTACAGGTATTGTACCATCATTTCATCCATTTCATTTCTCTCAAACTCAGCTTTTCTTAGGTCAGCTCAGTTTAATAATGATGTTCAGTTAATGATTATTCAGTGGATGGTTCATGGTTTCATCTAAAAACCTGGGAAACCCCTCCAGCTAAAATTCTTCTGGATAATTCCAACTGTCTGCGTCTGCTGCAGCACAGTAGGAGGGCTTGTGTGTGCAGAATTAACTCAAATTAACTTCCACAAACAAGTACAGACATTATATGTGGTTAGGATTCCATAACAATTCTATACACATCTGAATATCAGGACGAACAGGGTGCATGTACACATGATGTCTCATCAATTTGGCAGTAATTGTCTTCCATTATTCTTCCTTTCCAAAGGGCATCTTTCTTAATATCCACCCCTCCTACAACCTCCTATAGCTCCACCGTCACCTAGGGCTATTTCTCACACAGCGGTGGGGTCATGCATGATATGACAGTAATTAATTTATTAGTTTATGGCAGTTCTCAACATTTTTAACTTGTAAACTCCTTAAAACAAAGTCACTGTTTGTCTATTTGTTGCTTGTTGGTTTGTTTGATATGGTGTATATTAATTTATGAGCAGTGGTGGAAGAAGTACTCATTTTCTTTACTCAAGTAAGTAAGTACTGAGTAAAAGTACCGAATGCAGAAAAATTTCCCTTTTTACATTAAGCTGCATCTTGTGATAAATTGATTATAGATTCACATGCTGGAACAATCAATTGAGTGTTTCTTGTAAAAATGAGGAAAATGGTGGCAAATGCCCCTTATTACTGCCCAGAACCCAGAGTGAAACCTTCACTGAGTTTGTCTTGTCCAACCAACAGCTGAAACTATAACAGCTGTACTGTAACTAGCAACTAAGGGTATCAAAGTATTAGCAAGTAAAACTATATTCCTGACATGTTTATTTGCTTACTGTTTGCAGATTTGCTCCCTCTCGATCTTCTGTCTTTTGTTCTCGAGAAGGACACCTCCAAACTTGTACCAGGGGTGGACATGAGGCAGGCCGGAGGGGTGAGGGGTGTTCATTTGTCTAGCCCTCATACCTTCATGAGCTTTCCCTCCTCTCAGTTGCTGATAAACTGCAACCTCTTCCCCAAAGAATTTTCCATTGTTGTGACGTTAAAAGTTACTCGCATTGCAGTCAAGGTGAGTATACTCCATCCTCCAAGTAACATAAAATAGTATTATGTAACTGAAGTGAAAGTAAGGTTGCAGCAAAACATAAATTTCCCTATCAATTAATCTATTAATGAATGAATCTATACAATGTTAAAAAATGAAAATGCCAAAAAGACTTTGACAAAGCTCAGAATGATGTCATAGACCTGCTTGTTATTGTCTGCTTGACATTAATATGTAAAGTGCCTTGATATGATTCTGTTGTGATTTGGCATCACCATCATCATCATAACTATATCACTATATAAATAAAAAAAAAAAAAATTATTGAACTTGAGTATATGCCAAAGTAATTCAGCAAATCCAGAGAATTTTTGGTATTGTTGCTTCAAAAAAAACAAAAAAGAATGAATTCATGTTCAAAATAGTACAAGACACTACATGATTGTTCTTAGTACAGTACTTGGATAATGTTACTTTACATCTCTGCCAAATGCAGTGCGTCTGAATGTTCTATCCATTTGTTTTATAGCGAAATGAATACATCTTTTCTATAGTGGAACCAAGAAATGTAGAGAAAAGATCGGTGGAGGAGGAAGAAGAGGAAGACGATAAAGGAGACATTTTGAAAAGAAAGCAGAGGGGGATCAGTGGACAAGAACAAGATGGGAAGAATAAGAAGAAGGAGAGTCAAAACAGGAGCAATGAAGAACATGGAGGGATAATTCTTGGATTGAGGTTCTCTAGACAATGCCTGCACTTTCTTTTTAAAGGTCATGGAGGGGTGGTAGAGCACTGGGTGTTTCGAGGCACTCGACTGGCTGATAACCGGTGGCACACTCTGGTTTTAACTGTTGGTAGTCATCATGTGAAGCTCACAGTGGACTGCACCTCACCAATACAAATGTAAGTTCATCTTGTTTTTGTTTCTGAGTAGTTGCTGCTGTCTGTTTGCTATTCACTGGGTGGGTACACTGTCTGTAGTCCACCAGCCTCTCTTCCTGTTCCCTCTGAGTTCCCTTGAGGAATAGTCAATCCTTCACCACAATACAATGGCACAGCTCCAAATCTGCTCACACCCTGCAGTCATATCATAGTGGCCTGACAGTGTGTGATAGATGGTTTTTAGCGGAAACTCCCTCTGGCGCACAGAAGGGAGGAACATCAGCACTCATACAGTACTTATATATGTAATACAATTCCCGTCTGAGTCCTAAAAACAGAAGTGAGAGAGAATACTTTAATTACACACAAATATCCTAATTAATAATTTTTATCTTTTTATCACAAATAGTGTTCCCTCCAGGCCATTCCCCTCAGACCTCAACATTCAGGGATCGAGATTCCACATTGGCAGTCGGGGAAGATGGAAAGGCTTGTTCTCAGTAAGGCTTATATTTCCTCATTACTAATTTTAATATAACTTGTGTTGATATACTGCATTCTGCTAAATATATGTCTGATTTGCTGCCCATGCAAAGGGTCTATTGCGACAGCTGGTTTTGGTGCCAGGATCGGATGCGACAGATCAGATCTGCCCCTCTTCCTACCCCCAGCTATCAGCTCTGTCAGTACCACCACTTCTCTTAGACCTGCCTGTCACACAGAGGGAGGAAGGTGGCCAAATAACATCTTATGGTAACTTACAGAAGCATTTCCCCAGACATGATTTGACAAGACGTGACTGCATGAGTTAGTATCTCTGCTTTTCTGCCTCTTGAATTGTCTGCTTGAATTTGTCCTTTTTTGATCTTGTACCGTCAGAAACAGAGCAGCGAGTCTCAGTGGGGTTGGAACAATCATGCTCAGAGTTGCTACAAGGTCAACTGTGGTTCAATCCACTCAGGAAAGCTCTCTATTTATGCGATGGTACAGTGTGGATCACCGTGCTAGAAGGTAAAAAGGCAGCATCAACCTTCAACTGAAGACACAGTTTCTTCTCAGATTAGGTTGAAAATTGACCACAATCACCATGTTTCCATATACTCAGATCATAAACGCCTGGACTACGTGTTGGAACATCAGGTTCTCACCACCAGCTCAGAGACACATGATGTAGAGGTATTTATCCACCTATTTAATAAGGAATATTTTCGTATATTTGTTGATTCTATTCTAGACTTTTATCTAATTGTTTTTTCTTGTCATATTCTATATTCTACGAAATAATTCTACATAATTTCATCTCTTTAGGCTTAAAAACTAACAGACAGCCTGTGAGAGGAAAATCACACTTTACTTAAACATCTTACAACTCACAGACATGTGACAAGGGATCACAAGCAGAAATAACTTTGTACCAAGGGGCCACAAAGGAAAAAAATGTGAACCACTGTTGCAGACGCTTTTATTTCAAAGATAATTTGCACTGAACATAGTTTTATGTTATGTAGCACTGGTACCTATGTGGCACATACTGTACATTTTTCTGTGATAAAAATGTCTGCAAAATGATTGTAAAGTAAATTGCTTGTAGGTTCAGTTTTCCAACCAATTCCTCAGGTGTTCGAGGTGCCTGGCTTAGGTCTGATGGCTGCTATGGCTCACCGCTCCACAGCTTCCGGTTCTGCTGTGTATCTGTGGACCAACTCAGGTTTCCAGCTCTACCAGAATTTCCCCACCCAGAAAGCCCTAGCCTGGAGACACTTCACCATGGGCAAGAAAGTATGACAAGAGGAAGTCAAAAATTATTTGAAGATATCTCATTTAGTTCTGAAAACAAATGTTGAACACAGTATCCCTCTGTTCTGTTGTTTTGATTTAGATATTTTTGGTGGTGTCAAACTCTGGGGGAGGACCAGACAAACATACTAACAAAGAACCAGAGATGGACTTTTCTGTTATTTACAAGTGGAGCAAGAGAAGAAAGCAGTTTGTGCATTTCCAGACTCTACAGACCCATTGTGCACGGGACTGGGAAGCCTTTAAAATCAATCAACAAACCTATCTTGCTGTGGCCAATCATAGACTAGGTAAAAGCAAAATATCTATCAAATGACTACCTGTTAACTTCAACAATTCCTGCATTAAATCTGTATGGATTCTATTTTTTTGTCTTTTAGGTGATAATAATCACACTATTGACAGTGTGATATACAAATGGAACAGATTAACAAAGTCTTTTGAGGTTCACCAGAGGCTGCCAACCTCAGGAGCCTACGACTGGGAGTTCTTCACAGTTGGACCGTACCACTTCCTGGTGGTTGCAAATGCTTTTGATGGGGTTACCACTTCTGTAGACTCTGTCATCTATGTTTGGGTCAATGGAAGCTTCCTAGTGTTCCAGACAATTAAGGTATATGGTAAACATAAAATAAGAATAAGAAATAATTGGCCTAATAAAGAGGATTTAATATCTCTAATTTAATTGATGTAAAAGAAAAGGTGTTTTGTACTCAGTCACAACACACATAAATCTGTAAAGTTTTCAAGTGCGGGCAGAAATTAGTCTTAATAGCACTTTAATGTAGCATTTTGCTGCATGATTTCCATACCATTCATCTTCTCACCAGCTGAGCTTTGATTTCATCTGATGAGATTTGTATCTTTGAGATGAATATGAAAAACCATCTTGTCTCTACACACATAAGGAAGGGAATACAAGCCGTATGAGATAAAAGGGTAATGAGAGAGACGAGGCTGCAAGGAACGTGTGTGTCCATGCATTTAAGACAGGGCCAAAAATAGACTGTGTGGTTTGCTATGATTTGCTTGAGCGATAACAGTGCTTTGACATGTACTGATAGTGTATAATATATTTGAATCTAGCCACAGAGGACAGAGTGCTGACACAGTGATAGACACATGAGAAACCACAAGGGGATGTGTGATTTAGGGAAACTCCACAGTTGGATGTGAAGACTCACAAGACCACCTTGGGGCAGGTGGAAATGAGTCACCTGAAATCATACAGAAAAGTGAGAGAAAACATAACTGTGGGACCTTTCCAGCCACAGTTTGGCTTCATGGATGTAATGTAACTCTGTCAGTTGGTCGGTCCACTGCTTTAGTCCACACTGAAAAACGTCAACCATTAAGGCATTCCTTTTACCTACAGGACGTTTACTTTGTCATCCTCTGACTTTTCCTCTAGTGCCACTATGAGACTTTATTTTGAGTAAGAATAAAGCTAAATTTCATCTAGAGATACATGAATTTCATTCACTGATCAGATATTATACCAGAAATTGCATGTTTGTGATTTTAAGTGAAATATCCAAACTATTATTGAATGGATTACCATGAAATTTGGCACAGACATTTGTGTCCCTCTCGGGATTAATTTCAGGAATGCCAGTGATGACCTGACCTTTCATCCAGCACCAACCATCATCAGGTCAACATTAGCTCAATACAAACAACCTTGGCTGTACTTTGTCTTAAGTCATAATTATCAAAATGTAGGTTGCAAAATATGCTAAACTAATGTAGCTGTGGTAAACCTTACACTCAAGCATGGTTGTATACTTTTAGTCTTGTTTGCATTTATTATGTTTTCAGTTGTCCACTACTGCCATCTCTCACTTTAAGTTATAACACCTCCACCACATCAACCATATAATTTCTATCTCACTGTCAAACTAGACGTTCTGCGCCACAGACTGGGAAATGTTTAAGATTGGCAGCAGAGTTTTCTTGGTTGTTGCCAATGGACACAGACTCCTTGGTAATGGACCCAGCCGATATGCAATCAACTCCACAATCTACGAACTGGACATGATCGGACAACTGTTTGTCCGCTTCCAGGATATTGTCACCTACAGGTAAAGATGAGCATGGTCACCATGCCAGATGCATGTATACACAGACAGATTATTGGAACACTTAATGTATAATAACCTATTTGCTACTCTTTCACAATCACATCATCACCACATACCTTTCTGTCTCTGTAGTGCAGTGGACTGGGAGTTCTTTAGCCTCGGGGAGGAACATTTTCTGGTTGTTGCTAACTCCTTTAACGGAGAATCCTACTCTCTCAACAGCATTCTCTACAGGTACTCAAATTGTCAACAACTCTCCCACTGTAAAGTAATTCATCTATACTGACTGCATTCTGACTTAGTGCTGAAGTCATGTCATGGACGTACACCCACACTGTTGTAATGTAGATTTATTTTCTTCCCATGAGACACACTAATGAAAGCATATCAACACTTTTGATGTGAGATTCACTAGGAACAAGGAAAAGGCCCAGAGAAAATTTTAGGTCGAGCCATTGTTAAGCCGATGCAATCACACATCTGACTCCATTCATCTCCTCTGTTTGTTTTTAGGTGGCAGGGGTATGAAGGCTTTGTTCCTGTTCATTGGCTCCCAACGATTGGGTGCAGTGACTGGGAGTTTTTCAGCTCTCAAGGAGAATCATATCTGATCTATTCTAGTGCCAAAGCACCTCTCTCCAAAGTGTTCAAACTGAAAACTTATTAGGCAAAAAAGAGTAGACATGTACCTTTGTGTAGTTTCTTTGAGTGTATGTAGATGCTGTCCTTCCGTCTGTGTTCCTGTGTGTTCCTGCGTGAGAACAAGTTTGTAATATTGTTCGAAATGTGTGTGTGTTTATGCAAAATACAACTTAACAATACTGTACCTGTTTGCAAGTTACATACAGTCAGGGCCAGTCTGTAGTTAATGTTAGTCATTTGTATTGTTCCGTGGGAATTTGACCTGAGGGTTATACATTATAAAGACATTGCACATAGTGGACTTTGAAGAAATATTTTGAAATTTCCTAGAGTAAATGTCTTTCAAATGGGCACGTTAAAGCAAACAAATGTTAATTGCTACTGCAAAAAAAGTTAAATAATTACAATAGTTGTTTGTGGTTCAAATATTTCCTAGGGATTTTGACTGGAGGAAATTTGGTTTAATGATCATCCCTGCACAAAGTTACTCCAACATTCACTGTCAGTGCAAGGTCAAAAACTGATGTACCTCGTTTAATGTAAATATTATGTGCACTGATTTAAAAAAACAAACAAACTTCTATTTGTCTGCATTGTCTTACAGATATTAATATAATTCTATACAGCTGCTGCAAGATTAATTTCTTTCTGTAAAAGCATTTTATACTGAAATGATGTTTATTAACTGGAATGCATGTTCCCTAAAAGATAATGTTAATTTTTTGTCTGACAGCATGATTTATATATAAAAATATAAATTAAATAAATTATTTAAATGACAATAAACCAGACTTAATATGGTTATGTGTGAGACAAGAGTTGTTTATGCATTAAATAACCTTCAGCTATGTTATCCCAAAAAAGGTTATTCAGTGGCAACTGGACTTGTTTTAGTTCCTTGAAGACGTTTCGCCCTCCATTCCAGAGGGCTTTCTCATTTCTGAATAACCTTTTTTGGGATAACCATGACCTGGATGACTGAGAATCTTTACAGACATTCAGCTATGTTGATTTTGAGCATGCACATTGGCAACAAAGGTGGCAAACATACCCTGCAAGATTATATTTTCACAAGTTTTTATTACAGGCTATTTTGTGGCTAATCAGATACTCAGTGAGATCTTTGATTGGTATGCAATTCTGAACACATGGCCCTGGGCACATAACAATCACATTCTATAAAAAACTGACAACCATAAAGTAAATTTGGTGCTACTAGACTACAAGCCCCATAATGCTTTT
This sequence comes from Sandelia bainsii, assembly GCA_032362345.1. NCBI lineage: Eukaryota > Metazoa > Chordata > Actinopteri > Anabantiformes > Anabantidae > Sandelia > Sandelia bainsii. Next base: position 8,413,839 of record JAUMHL010000015.1, read on the forward strand.
GTAACGTCTAGGAGCAAGATTGTGGGGAAGATAGTTCCACTTTCAATACCCGTTGCCGTATTTATGGTTACGGAAACATAATAAAGTTACAGAATATTCCCCCAAACTTAATAAGTTTACATGAACTGGCCACATAATGAAAATATCTCAGTTATGTTCATTAGGTCACATACGTTAGCCAACCAATGTGATACTGCAAGAACCACAATGCATCACTGCCACCTCAGAGGAAAAAAAACATGGCTGCTTACTGTTCATCAACTGTATTTTTATTTGTATTACGTTTGTTATCCGTTTCAAGACAGGCAAAAGACGAAAGAGTCCGTGTTCGAAGCTATACTGAAATACAAGTCAATTAAATCAGTCCTTGTATTTTCAATAAGAAGACGCCAATTTTTCAGCCGTTGCCCGTTTTTCTTTTCATTTTCGCTGAGCTGTCAAGCTGCTGATGAGTGTCTTCGATTGATTTGATTTTTGTTAGCGTGCTAAGCTAGCTAAACAACATAACTATAAACCCAGCGAATATACGGTAATAGTCACTATGTTTAGCCCCGTGAAGTCTTCTTATTTCAGAGTTAGCCCGGCCATTGTCAACAGGGAACTCGGCAAGACTAAGATGAGATAGCAAGAGGGCACACGGGAGTGCTAACACACGGATCACTACGAGGCTGAGTACCAGCATAACTAAGAGAAAACAGAGCACACAAAAAAAAAAAAACCCAAAAAACTCACACAGCATGTTTGGAAATCTTTTCGAGGAAGAAGGGGAAGAAGGCTTGTCCTCTACTTCCTCCAAAGGAAGAATTGCAAAGAGAGGAGATGAGCCACCTTCACCCCGAGGAAGAAGCAATCTGTGCGGCATCAAGAACCAGGGCGGGACTTGCTACCTCAACTCCCTGCTCCAGACTCTGCTGTTTACCCCCGAGTTCAGAGGTGTGTTGGGTACAGGTGTATTTTCCTTAGGGAGGACAGAGATCCACCAGCGGGCATATATCTGTACTATTTATGTTTTTTTTTTTCTTTGGTGTGTGTCTTTGCAGAGGAACTGTTCAGTTTGGGGCCAGAGGAATTGGGATATCTGGAAGATAAAGATAAACCTGAATCTAAAGTAGGTACAGCAAGGTGCCTGTAACCACAGATGCCATGTGTATGGGTGTGTCTTTGTGTGAAGTGTAATGAAGTTTTCCTTTTTCCTCCAGGTCAGAGTGATCCCACTGGAACTCCAGAGGCTGTTTGCCAGGCTGTTGTTGGTGGACCAGCAGAGTGCCTCCACAGCTAACCTTACTGGCAGCTTTGGCTGGAACAGCAGCGAGGTCAGTGTTGGTTGTTATTGTTAGTGAGGAGAAAGAGAGGCAGTTGTGATTTCAATGATCGATTTACCTTCCAGTCATATCCAGAAATCCACAGTTACGGAAAATAAATGCATGAAGGGAAGAGAAGAGAAAGAAACAGACATAGAATTTGCTACAGGACATTCACAACCACATCTTTCAAGTCAATACTGTATTTAAATTAATGTGATTATACTTGAGCCAGAGATTTAAAACTATCAAAACTGAAAGTGTAACCTAATCCCTAAGTGCATGAGGTCAGGTCACAGTGACTATGCACTATGCAAATCATGGATTTAAAGTAAAGAGGGACAAACTGTGGCCCAATCTCATACTAAATAATTATTTTATAGAGTTTATTTTCATAATCATAATGTGACAGACATTGATAAAATCAATATGCACACTAAATTCAATTCAATTTATTTATACAGCGGCAAATCACTTTACAATGTAATATTTAAGAACTTACAGAATATAAATATACAAATATAAAATATTTAGAACACAACAGTCCAACTTGAGCAAGCACAAGGCAACAGTGGGGAGGAAAAACTCCCTTTAACGGAAGAAACCTGCAGCAGAACCAGGCTCAGGGTGGGCGGTCATCTGCCTCGACCGGTTGGGTAAGTGGAAAGGGAGAGAGAAAAGAACAAGAAGAACAACAACAAGCAGACAAAACACTGGGCAGGTTGGTTGGGCCAGCAACTGCACACTGGAAATACTAATTCCATTTGTATTTGAAGTGATCTGTTTATGAATACAATGGTAAAAATGACAGAACGTGGAACCTGGAAAAAATGATGAAATATTTAATAATAATATTAAAATAATGAAATTGGGACACAGTAAATGTCTTGATAAACTTTTTTGTTGTCTTGCTGTCACAGGGGACAAATCAGCATGATGTGCAGGAACTGAACAGGATTTTGTTCAGTGCGTTGGAGCACTCTCTTGTGGGCACTAGTGGTAGTACATTTATCCAGCGGCTCTACCATGGGACCATTGTCAACAGCATTGTGTGCAAGGAGTGTGGAAACGTCAGTCAGAGACAGGTGTGTCATTGTGTACCCAGTGTGAAAGTAAATGCTACAGATGATCCCAGTTCTGATCTAAATGTTTGTTTCTGCTTTCTTTAGGAGGACTTCCTGGACCTGACTGTGTGCGTCTGTGGTGTGTCGAGTCTGGAGGAGGCTTTGTGGAACATGTTTGTGGAAGAAGAGTTGTTTGAGGGCAATAACCTGTACCGCTGTGCACAATGTGACAGGCTGGTCAATGCTGCCAAGGTCAGTTTCAGCATTCAGGGCAAATTAACACAATAGCAAAGGTTATAATATTTCTTGTCAGTATCAAAATTTTAAGGGTATTTTTTGCTTTTTCTCATTTTTTACTCTCCATATTTTGCTGTTATTAAGTCTGCTAAGATGAAAAAGCTTCCCCCATTCTTGACCATGTCTTTGCTGAGATTCAGCTTTGACTTTATCAAATGTGAGCGGTACAAGGAGACAGGACGTTACAGCTTTCCTCTCACCATCAACCTACGGCCATTTTGTGAACAGGTACTTGTCAGATTGTAACACTCTTGACTTCACATCTTTTTAGATCAGCCACATTTAAATATAGTTTCTTAACCATAGGCTTTCTAGATGTAACCTTATCTGGACTGGCTTTGTTACACTGTCAGTGTAACAGTCTTGAAAAGTAACTATTAGATTTTTCTCCCTTACAGACTGATGGAGAGGACGCTGATTACTCCTATGAGCTGTTTTCTGTGATCATCCATAAGGGTGGCTGTTACGGAGGCCATTACCATGTTTATATCAGGGATATTGACCAACTGGGTCAATGGGAGCCACCGGTGAGAAAAACAGAGCAAACAGGATGATGGCTGCTAAATATAAAGCAGTCATGATTTGTTGTTGCTTTTTGCTTTTTAGAATATGAGGTGCCAGTGACTTTTAAAAATAGCCTATTTGTTAATACACATTGCCGTTGTTTGTGTACATTACATTCAGCAATGTTAAAAAACAACCTGGACTGTGCAAGCTTTTGAATGCGTGCATTAGGAAATCTGTGTCATTGTCAGGAGGAGGACTGCAAACCTAAGACTCAGAAGAAAGTCAAGGAGGAAGTCATGGAAGTGTGTGAGCCTAAACTACAACCAGATGACCCTCTGTCTGTCCTCACTGCTATTATTTCCCAGGTACAACAACAGGTTTTAACACATGTGTTTGTTGTGTGTTAAGTCAGTGGTACAGCCATATTAAACTAATTAGATGCTGTTCATTCTCTGTCTGCTAGGAGCCATCAAAGAGTGTCCTGGTGGACCAGTTGGGCCAGAAACTCATGGATAAGATTGGTTCACCCTGGAACAAAAAATTTAGAAAGAACTGTGGTCCCATAGGGAAGGTGTGTTTTGTTCATGATTGGTAGTGGATTTTAGGGATTACATCCGTTTTTCCTAACTTTTCTTTATTTCTCCTGTTTATAAATCTCTGTTGCTTTACGTTTTCTCTTTCTGATATAGTTCCTACATTTCCACAATGATGTTTTCATGTTGGTGTCCAATGGTACTCGGGTAGCACTGAAGGCAAACCCACCAAGCCCTGTGACTGAGCCCCCTGTCTCACCAGAACAGACCACTGACTCTGATCCATCAACAACTTCAGACCCAAGAGCTTTTAAACAACAGCCAGCACCAGACCAAAAGACAGAGCATGAGAAAGAGGTACTGTCGAACCATCACAGGAATTCAATGGTTAAAATGACGTTTTTCTGCCTTCTTGGTGGACAGCATGTGATTACTTTGATGCCTGTTTCTCACGGTGTATCTTCCCGTCTATCAGCAGGGTAGCCACTGGTTTGATCTTAATGACTCCACAGTGACCTCCATCAGGGAGTCTGACATAGAGAAGCAGTTCCAGGGCAAAGAGAGTGCATACATGCTGTTCTACAGAAAAACACAGCTGCACAGGCCCTGTGAAGGTAATGGACACCATAGTTTTCATTTGTAATTGAAGGATTATGTCTGTTTAGCTCAATCAGTATAGGAAGTGGAAGAGAGGTGAATCGCAGAAAAGAGTTAAATTGGTACATGTTGAAAAAGATCCCATTAATCATTGATTTAATTTACATAAATTATTTTTAGTTTTAATATCTGTATTTTTTTTTTACATTTTCAGCTCTGAATAATCCCCAATATAAAGTTCCTTCTCACCTCATCCAGATGGCTCAGGAGGAAAACATCAAGTTGCAACAGATGCGGTACAGAAACAAACACATTCAGCTATTATTACATTACACTTTTTTAATAGATAGCACAACACAAAATACTGATATGAATCTATGCTGTTTTGTTACAGAGAGAAGTTTGAAGCCACCAATAACACAGTAGAGCTGCGTCTGCATCTGGCACCCTGTTACAGGCTAGAAAATGGAGCCCTGCAGCCTGCGAACAAAGATCAGAATGGGAGTACAACTCTCAGTTTTGACCGTAGAAAGACTGTGGGAGACCTGCGATTAGCTATCTATCAGGTAACTTCATTCTTTAAAAAATCCACATATGTATTTTTCTCTTGAGAAGAATGGTAGAAATAAGATGTGTTTCTGTATGTGAATTTGTCTGTTCAGATGCAGGAATTCTGGGAAGGAGATATGGCTTTGACTGTGGCCAAGAGTCTTCCAGCAGGTCTACACCTCTATAACACTCTCACAGGTGTGACATTTAGCAAAGTACTTAGAAATAACTGTAAAATTAAGATTTTGCAAATCTCTAATAATACATTTTATTGCATTTCTCTTTTCAGATGACAGCGTCTCTCTGTACAGTGCAGGTATCTACACAAACTCTGACTTGTTTGTGTGGAATGGCAGAGAGGTAAAGAAAAGCAAAGTCCATCACAAACTTGCTGATCATCATCCAAGTAACTAATTTTGATGCTGGTTTTTATCTCATCAGGTGTGTGGTGCGACTGTCTTAACTGGAGCCAAGTGGGAGCCACTCCTGCTGACTGTAGTCCGACCTTTTTTGGGTGAAGATGTAGAGCAGAAGGCAGGGGACAGAATGACTTGTGAAGAGGACAAAGGAGGTTTTGAAAATGGGGCACCAGGGCTTAAAACTGAGTCGAGAGGGTTTGCAGGTGGTGCAACTCTTGGGGAGCTGAGGGAGGCACTGGGGGAGCCTAATGAGAGTCTTCTGTGCCAGGAGCACAAGGGAGGAAACAGAGGACAGCAGGGGGTAGGAGAGGGGGGAGGATCAAGTGGATGGAGGGTGTTCCCCCCAGATGACATGCATCGGACACTAAAGGAACTGTCACTTAAAGATGGAGATGCCCTGTTGGTGCTGGAGCCACAGTCATTTGACAGCAGGTGAAATCCTCTGCAATGTGTGTACATCGTTATGTTTTTTATATATTTTACAAAAGTCTACTTCATTTTTTTCAGTGTGTTCACCCTAAATGGAGATGTCGTCACTGTGACTACACCGTCTGACTGCCGCTGGCTTCAGGTGGAGTTTCGTCCACACGAAGGAGGAGGAGGTGAAGGGGAGAAACAGGAGGAGAGGAAGAAAATCAAGGTTCCAGCCACAGGAAACATGGTCAGTAATTGCCGTGCTTTTTCTATCTTCAGCCTAAATATGTAGTTATTATTTCTACAAATGATGTAGCTTAACATGTGTCTCTCACCAGCTGCTGTGTGAAGTGAAACAAAGAGCCATGGAAGAGCTGCAGCTACAGGAGGAACTCCCAGGCAAGACATAAAGTGTTGTACATTAACTATATTTATAAACTCATTTATGTTTATAACTGAAGCCATAGTTAAAGGTGATGTTGTACTGGAAATTTTACACAGACATTTCCATTTTTTGTCCTCTTTATTTACATGCAAGAGTGGGGCAGGATATTAGAAACATATCTGAATATACTGATAACATGATCTCAGTGATAAAACCCATATAGCTGTGATGGTATCTCTATGACAAATCTAATAAATCTCCATATTATAAAAAAAAGACTTTACGGTAGAATAATTGTATTGGATTGTACAAGTATAATAAAGTGATCACTGAGTGTATGTGGTCAATACTGGACCAAAGAGTTCAAATTTTTATTTGAGTTAATATAGAGGTATCTTGGTAAATTAAAATATGCCTGTGGTTGACCATATACATTGGCTCAGGGCATTCCAGGTTTCTTAGCTACTGTTCAGGCAATCACAAGATGTGTGTTTGTGTTTGTGTTTAGATTCTTATACTGACTTTTTTAAGTTTACATTCTTTTTTCTGTCTCACTGACCAGGTGCACAGTACTGTCTGAGACAGGTGGACTGCACAGGGAAACTCCTTCCTCCAGGTACTGTGTTGTGTGTTGCTTCGGGGTGATTTTAATAGTGCAGATTATTGAGAGCTGGAAATCCCCCTCATTTTAGTAAAATAAGATACATATTCATTTACACTGCTCCCCTATTGAATTTTATGGTACTCTTCTGGTACCCAATATTTAAAGATCGTCTACCTACTTTATGGAGTTCTCATCATCTGTCTTTGATATTGTAGCACACACTTACTAAAGTGCACTCATGTTGTCTTACCCTGGTTTATTGAACAGTGTGTGAGGAGCTGAGCGTCCGGGATGCAGGGGTGAGACTCATGACGACACTCGTTCTCTGCTCGGGAAATGCCCCCAAGGCGTCACAGGTGTGTCTTTTAATTTGAAATCTTCAATAATTCCTTTGTACTTGCAGCTGCATAGGTGAAATTATGGAACATCTAAGTGCCAGTAAACCCGTCCTATCTTAAATTGAAAGAGCAAATCAAGATAAGAAATTACAAGCGTTCAAAATGCTTGATTGATGTTTGGAGATTTTGACTCTTTGTTGCAGCTTTTCTTGCACTTCTCTGTGGGCACAGCACCCTCTGCTGGCATGGGGATGGACATAATTGTGGAGAAGACTTGTACTGTCAAAGAGGTGAGGGAAAAATGTTCATGAATTTATTTGTTAGTCATAATGTGTGACACGTGTGTATGTTTTTTTTACTTTTATTTTTGGTTATTTGCAGTGTTTAAAGACAATGCTGGAAGCTGTCAGACTTGATGGTAAAACTTTTTTTTCTGATCTCTTTATAATATGTTTAACTTGCATTTAGCATTGATTTTCACAAATATCTATCCTTTGTCAGACTGGAAACAGATTTTTATAATGTGGTACTTTGCTGAAATATTTAGTTGTCAGTAAGGTTGTAAATGGGTGTTTGCAGGCACCTGTTGGCACTTGAGGAGGCTTGATTGGTGTGAAGAAGTTGGAGAGCCACTTATGGATGAGGTGAGTGTATAGTCTCTCTTTTCAAATCAAATAATCTTTAACCCTTTGTGGTTTAAGAGGATTGCACCTAAGTTGTTTCTATGAGCCCCTTTCCAAATGTGCCTGCACCAAGTTATTTGGGTAATAAAGTATGCTGGCCTGGAAGTATAAAATCCTTTTGTCAAACAACTTTTTATTCACAGGATGCTTCTCTGTCAGAGCTGAAGATCAGCAGTGGAGAGACATTAATTGTCACAGAAGGACACCTGCCTCCAAAGGTACTTAAATGTTTTGATTTTGGCTGGCGAATTGTGAAATTCATGACTTATAACTTTACCTTTCTTTAGCTGTTGTTTTTTTTTTTTTTTTGTCAGGGTTTTCTCAAGCTGTCTTTGTGGCTGCATCTGAATTCCAAAAACACAGAAGCATATTTTAATCAAGCTGACAGCGACAACACTGATGAGCAGATGCTGGATGTTGTGACTGCAGGTGAAACACGTCATTCACCATCTGTGTGTGGCAGCAATGTGGCAGAACTGAGAAGTGTAGGGCAGGTGGAAATTTCAGATGAGGCCACTCTGGAGGATCTGAAGACTCAGGTAGAGTATGTGTAGACAAAACAAGAGCTGATCTCAATAATGATCCCCAACCCATTTTCCTTTTTTTTTTATATATATGTTCTGAGAGTAGGTCATAAATATGCATGTATATGTGATTTTGATGCATTTCTCTACCAAAAGTTTAAAGATCCTCTGCGTTACTGCATACTTCTGTATCAGGTGTTGACACTGCCTGCTCTCCAAAATGTGTGTGTACCAACCACAACGTTCATGCGTATGTGGCAGCTGGAGGGACAGAGACTGGTACGAATTCTCAGAGGACAACAACTCACACTCAGGTATAACCACTTCAGTCTTATAAGTGATGGCTATCAGAGTCTTTTCATCAAGATACATGCAGAAAGTTTGATTCATTACTTGTCTTCTAGACTTAATTTTTTTTCTGTTTTTTCCACTTCATCAGGAAGTTAAAGCTAACCAGTGGCACAGACCTGTGTGTGCAACAGCTACTGAAAGAGGAAGATCTTGGGTATGGTTTATGGTGTCAGGATTTATAAAACCTTAAGTTTCCCACCACAATAAGATAATTATTAATTCAGAATGAGTCTCTGTTAAAGTCTTTGTTTTCACTTATTTTTATAATACAGTTGTTTCCCCTATTTCCCCCTCTCTTAAGACCTAAGGAGGTGTTACTGCATGTTAAGATGGGAGTACCAGGAGAGCGGTGTTACTACCCTTCAGAGACACTGGTTTGGGATGCTTCCCGTGACTCTTCCCCTCGCTCTCTTCGCACCTGTTTGGCTGCACACTACGGCCTCTCCCCTGACTCCCTGCTGCTGGCCAAACACCATCCAGACAAACACATCTGGGAGGAAATCTCAAACTGGGTAATCTTGGATGACAGTGATCTCTTGAGAAGGATCCTGTTTAGCTCTATACTTGCCCTCTCATACTCAACAGAGAGATTTGTAGACAATATGGAAATTTTTTCTATTAGAAATCTTGGGAAGACCATTAGAGCCAAGTGATGAGTGCATGAATGGAGCAAAAACTGGCTAATGTTCGAAGTTGATCATTTCATCAGGAATTTTTGAGATTTTTGTTTCAGATGCGAAAAAATTATCCCTAAATGTCCTTATTCTTGTAGCTCATTCATTGCCATGTTATTGCTGAATAATATGACTTTTTACTTTCAGAGTCAGCAGGTTTCCAAAAAGAAGAAGAAAAAGGCAGAATCACTATTGGGAGCACCATTCCACCTCAAAGATGGTGACACGATCGGAATCAAGGTATTAAAAACCAACTTTAGGCTTTAAAATTGGTTAATTTTTGATTGAGAAGCGCTCAATCTGTTCTTGATTTTTCTCTTAGAATCTTCTGATTGACAACAACAGAGACTTCGTCACCTTGGAGGATGAGCAGGGTCAACAGAGGCTAAGAGAGCAGGCAGAACAACGCAGGAAAGGGTGGGACTTTTTATTTGACGCATGCAGCAGGAGCGGAAACCATTTGTAACATTTGTGATTTTGGCCTTATAGATGTAACTACTTAAACTGTTTGCAGACAACTGACAACTCCTTTCTACGGCATTTATTTAATTGTCAGTCATCACATAGCTAGTGTGATACATAGCTGTGAAACCAAAAACTGTCCATTTGTTCTGCTTCATCCTTATTATATGACTTCAAATTTTGTTCCTTGTCTTATCTTCAGAGGGCAGGCTGCAGGCTCTGATCCTACTGGACTACAAAAGAAGGCTGGACAGACCAAACCCAAGAAACCAGAGGTGGCACTGTCAATCAATGTTGGGGTATTCAGATAGCACCCTGCTCCCTTGGGTGCACAAACAAACCAAGACTATGTCTATCTAACTATAAAACGACAGTAAACACACACATGCCGTGTTGCAATTAGGACAATCCACTCAAGATCAGTCTTGTGCCATTTTTTTTTTTCCAGCAGATTTTTTGATTAAACGTGACAAAATCAGACCTTAATTTGCTTCCTGCTTCTCATCTGACTGATGTTATTGACAGATGAAGATAAGGAATGTCATCTTTGGCACATTGATTTGCTGTTTTGTAACAACTGGGTGTAATTTGCATTATTTCTATGCAATATTACTCATTATTAGATGTAATTAGATTACATTTTTGTCCTTCTTTCTCTTTAGACATGCGTGCAAAATTGCAACCACCACACAAATCCATTAATTAAATTGCTATCAAATTGGTATTTTCTGAGGTATATTTAGACTGTTGACCCTCAGGAAATTATGTTTTTGGCTGTGTGGTTCAGTAGAAAATTTGGATAAATTATACTGTGTCAGCCCAGAAAAATGGAGCAAACAGCTATTGCAAACCTGCAGCAAAATATTATACTAAGCATGTGCAAAGAGGAGATTCAGTCTCAAATACAGGTGTTTTAAACCTTAGCAATCAGGGTCAAAATTTATACTTGTAGCCACCAGCCAGTGGCTTTTTAAAGTCTGGCTGTCTTTAACAAGGTAAGTCATATAATAAATATGTCACTGTGCACCATGAACAAAAACATTTATATGGAGCATGAGTTGCATAAATTGACTTTTTTTAGGTTGATAAGGGAGAGGAGAGACAGGCCTTAATGTGGAGAAGCCTCAGTGCTGCTCTGACTTCCCTACCTCACCCTCTACCTCTCTGACTCTACCTCTGCTGCTCTGTGTTTCTTTCCTTACAGTTCTTGCTGTTATTTTACTTTGCAAATTCTAAACGGTTGCTCTAGATTGTTGCAGTAAAGTACGGTTAATGTATTAAGACATTCATGCATTGTTTAATGTTTTTGCTCTGTGCACTTCAGGTGTGAAATGACACAGCAGCTGCAAGGTAAACCTACAGACTGTCTGCCTATTTTACTTCTAATCATAGTATATAAATGCTATATAAAATAACTTTATTATCCTGTATTGGAAATTATTCGCCCTCATAATTAAAACTGATCATCTTTAATTTCAGCTTGATCTGTCATTTCACACTCAGTTAGGTTGTATAGAGCAAAAACACCACGGTGTTATATAACCACGTAAAATGCTAGGTGGATTTGTTGTCCTGCTCCAGGTATATACTGTAAAACAACACATTCAAATTCCTTCTGTCACTATAATGATTATGTAAAAGTGAAGATTCCTGAGTTACTACACAAGTTTTTCATTGAGGAACATTTAATGTGTCATTTGCATGCACTGTATGTGAACTTCAGGGAAGTAAAAGTGATTATTTAGCCAATTTATTTGAAAAAAGTGACATTAATTATTATTTCCTGAACCATGATGTTTTTTGGGGGGGAAATTTGATTTTGTTAAACTTTTTCTGTGTTGCTTAATGTCGACGTTGATCAGTGCCAGGGATTTGCTTTTTTTGAAACTGATTCAGCAATAGTGAAATTTCATTTTGTATCATTTACTAGTGTTATTGATTACATCTTTGCTGTAACTGAAAAAGACTGATTTTCTGATACTTATGTATTATGGCAGTGGACATCTGTTGTACCTGAAGAAAGTATTTTATCAACAATAAAGGTATACAGTAGTAACTGTTGGTTTCCTCATTTTATTACAGCTGAATCGCTCATTTTATATGGCATGAGTTAACAGATGTTTAGACATGCTAGTAGCCTATTGCTTTATGAATGTTCCAGAATAAAATATTAATTGCCATTACATTTCATGCAGATGTTCATGGTTCCCAGATTATAAAAATGAATGGCTTTGGTGATTCTGTGACTTTTCAGTAGCTTTACTGGAAATTGTTTTGCTACATCTACAGTACATGATAGATGGCATAATTTGTTCAAATAGATCTTTCAATCTGACTGTCTTAAATTTTTTAAAATGTGGATACACCTTATGTGCTGACATGCATCAATTAAACTTGTCCAGGCTAGTAAACCTCTCAAACCCATCAACATTTCAATAATCTACGTCTCAAAAGAGTAAAAATGCAAAGGTAATGCATAAAATAATACAGCTATAAGCTAGGAAAAGAGTATTTTGTACAGACATTCATGGCTGCTTTTCCTCTAGTGCTATTGAAAGGCCAGACATTTGTGGTTTTGATCCCCCAACTTTTCATTTAGCACAATTTGGTCAATAATTTGATTTATGACTAAATAAATACCTGCAAAACTAAATCAATTCCCATCAGCTCAGTTGTACTTTATGCTTAACTAGCACGTTGACATGCTAATACACTTTATCTTTGTAGTAAATCGTTATTTCCATTTCCATTCATATGGTTCAGAAAAGGGCAACCACGCACCACAAGCACAGTTCATAATTCATCATTCACACAGAACGATATTCCGGCGACCAATCACAAGGAGGCGGCCGGACTATCCAATCAGCTTTGACGTTGCGGCTTACGTCGCTGCCTCCTATTACAGTATTAATGTGGGAGACAGACACGGTGCAGGAGTTTCTGCAGGAGCTTTTGAGAGTTTGACTGTGACACGGAGCTGGACCAACAGCATCTGCAAACATGGTTGATTCTTTCTGCGCTACATGGAAACTGGTCGACAGCCAGAACTTTGATGAATACATGAAGGCACTTGGTGAGTTTTTTTTTTTTATATCCCTGAGATAAAGACTGTAGTTTGAGCAAAGTGGTCTGCTTTAGGCTAAACTACACATTCTATAATGATTGTGAATATTCATATTTGTTTGTGTTATAATTTGTGAAGGCTTTGCTAAAAGTATATTTGATTCGACAGGTGTTGGTTTTGCCACAAGACAAGTGGGAAATGTCACCAAACCAACAGTAGTGATTAGTCAAGATGGAGACAAAGTGGTGGTGAAAACCCTGAGCACCTTCAGAAACACCGAGATCTCCTCCAAACTGGGAGAGGAGTTTGATGAGACCACGCCTGATGACCGACATGTCAAAGTAAGCTGAATAACATGTCAGGTATAATCTTCACTGTTAGTGTCTGTGCTTGTTTTTAAATCACATGTTTGTGTTTGCAGTCCACCTTCACCATGGAAGGAGATAAATTTGTGCATACACAGAGGTGGGATGGCAAAGAGACCAAATTTGTCAGAGAAATCAAGGATGAAAAAATGGTGATGGTAAGATTGCACTCATCTGTATCTGTCTTTGTGGAGCCCTTTGCTCCATAAACAAAAACTCAAAGTGCTTATGGGAAACCTTGCATAATTTTCCTTTGCAATAGTGCTGGGGTGACAGTGGCCAAGTTGGTAGGGCATGATCCCCAGGGTTGGTGGTTCAACTCCTGGTTTCCCCCCAGTTTGTGGTCAGATGTCAGTGTCCCTGGATAAGACACTGAATCTCAAACCCTTGGCGCTTTAGGGGGGGGCTGCCTGTGCTCAAGAATTTCCCAATGGGATTAATAAAGGATCAGTTATTATTATTATTATGATATTATACAGTATGACCCAAATGGATTGCAGAAAACCTGCTTTACATCTACATAAATATCACCTGCCATCATGTAATGACAATATGACAGACTTTTTGTATAACTTCTCATACTTTATTAAATGTCCTTTTTTTCGTTCTACCTCCAGACTTTGACCTTTGAAGGAGTCCAGGCCGTGCGCACATATGAAAAAGCCTAACTTTACCTCCTACGTGAAGAGAAAATCAGCCCAGCACTGCATCTGATCAACAAGGTGTTTCTCCTATTTTATATAAAATATGTTTTTATTGCATGCAGTGACTTGCACTTAATATTGTAACACAAGATACATATTTTGGGTTATCTTTTGTAAGACCTTTTGTAAAACATTCAGACTGTGAAATGTTCAGTCCTGAAATGTTTCATTCTGTGTATCACATTTGAAAAAGGGAAAAAATAAACTAGTTGACCTTCATAATGTCTCATTTCAGTTGCTATTTAAAAGCACCATCAGCCCTACTTTATTTTTTTCATTTAGGGTGTCTTTCTTTCTTGCATTTTGAAATGCAGTCCTACATTCAGCTATATCAACCTAAGTTGTGGGAACAGTGGAGTCCCTATGATGGGTCACTGCCAGGTGACAGCTGCAGGGTGATGGTGCAAGCCAACGCCGGCTGTGCAGCAGCAGCCGATGTAACAACTAAACTCATGGGAGTGAATGTCCTCTAGTAACCCCCAGATGGTCAGAGACAGCTAGGAGCAGGAAGGGGTGGGGGTGGTGATGTCACTCTCCTTGGGATAATCTGGTTAAAGTTGTGGTGCGATTACGTAGAGCCATCATTCGATGGTGTGGACCAACCCTGATTGAATGCTGCTGCGTGAATGACAGGCAGACGTTAAGGTGGGAATTCAACTGTTTGTCCTTCAAAGTTCAAAAATAGAGTCTGTCAGTGCACCTTTGTCTGACCAGTTGTCTTTATGTCTTAGATATAAACTAGTGGACTATTTTTAAAGCTCATGTTCATATTAGTTCCCTTGTCTGTCCTCCATCTTTCCCACATTTTAAGTAGCAAGTTGAAACCTCACAGTTCTGCACTCTGAGCTGTGTCCAGTCTACTGAATGCTGTGACTACAAGTTGCCATTCTTCCCATCTCAACACACAGGCTGCCAAGTTTTTGGCCACCTCTGAATAGCAAGTGATACAAAGAAACAGTGGTAATGAGTGGAACTCATTTGGCCCACTGAATTAATCTCAATCGAAATTTGTGTTTATGCTCTAGTTAGAGTACAACAAAGGTTGTCTCAAATCATTTGCACAAGTATTTGGGGTGACAACTATTAAAAGACAAGTTCAGGGTTATGTCACAATATTTACAGCAGCACAATCAGTTTGAAAAGAAGTAGAATGTTGGAGACACTGGAGAATCAGTGAGATAATGGTGCACTGTAGCTTCTTCTGTCCTTAGTGCTCTTCCTGAGAGAGCAGCAGGAGTTTCCTCTCTGTGAGGAATCTGTGTCAGTGGTGTAAGCTTACATGTAGTAACCCCTCTCTGGCCTCATTAGGGAAGTACAGTGAGAAGACGACCATTTAGTGGGTCCTCTTTGTTACATGTCTTACTCAAACTTGTTCCCACTAGAGAACTAGTTTTTGTAATTATATTGCAAATAATAATTATTAACTAGGAACAATATGTGGTAGATACAGACCTGATGTACTCATCAGTGTTGTAGCTAATTTAGGTGTTTTAGTATTTATTTAAATAATCATCGAGTTTGATGGACAGCTGGTTTTATAAAATTTTCTTTTAGAATTTGGACTCATCATCTTATTTTCTAAAATGCTTTATGACATTGACATGTCATAAAAATATTGCACGTGCATATTGAAGGAACTGAAAATGTAACCATATATCATGTTCAGTAAATATGATACTGATAATTCGTATCTTTTAATGGGCAATAATAAGGATAAATTGATGGAAAGTGTATAGGGTTATGCTGTCTCATAATAATATGCTTTTTGTTGGAAATGTTATGGTCAAAATCATTAAAGAAAATAAAAGACTTAAACACTTTCATTGCTGTGCTTTAATATCAGATTGCTACTATTCACAAGCAGAATTAGGGTGTAACTGACAAATAATACATAATGTGATTTTAATTGGCGGTAAAGAAGTTTCAGTAGTACTGGTGGAGGGATAAAACTATATTTTCCATTATTTACAATAACGATAACTGCGAATGGTTAGGCATGTTATTTGGAACATGAGTGAGAGAAAAATAATAATCCAAATAACCTGATTCACAAGGTCAAGTGAGCATAAAACACACACTCACACAGACACACATCATGCACATTTCATTCAAGAACTATCAGACAAACATACAGTTTATTCAGTACTGAGATAATCAAAAATCTATGTATTGCACATGTTCATGTGGTAAAAGGGAGTATTTAAATACAGTTCAGGTAACACAACTGAAACAAAAATTTATGTTTTGTCACCATTAATTAAAATGTCCTATCATCCTCCCAACAACATCTCCAGTAATATTCATGACAGGACAGTGCACTTTCATTTTAGGAACAAACCACTTACAGCCCACCTTCATCAGTGATAGTGGGGCATTGCCATAAACTCCAACTGTTACAAAAAAGGTACTGGAGCCTGAGCTCATTGTGAGATGTGGAGAGCTGTCTGCACCATCTACTGACTAATAAAAACTGTAATAGCAATCTAATAAGTAATAAAGCAATATTTAGTAAGTCATAATAAGTTTTATAATAATTTCTTCTATGCAGAATATGAGCAAAGCAATGCTGACAAAGTTGACAAATTATGTACCAGCTGATATCTGATATAATTTGCCCAAATTTGACACCCTCTGCAACATTGTGTGTGATCACACAATGTGCAGAAGTTTCAACATTAGACTTAACTTAAACATAACCACGCTAGCGCAAACATTTGCATTGCCTTTGTCGTACTTCAGAGATCTGGATTACATGTTTTGGCTTTATTTTTATGACCAATAACAGTATTCAGAATCAATCTGATATCATATAGCCTTTACTGTACATACTGTACATCTCAAGTATAGGTCAGCCAAGTAATATAAATCCTGTTTATATTATTCTACATTTTAGCATGAGGTGCTATATTATGATATGCAATGATATTATATTATTTACCAAGAGCAACAGACAAAATTGATTTTATAAAGTTGGCCTGGAAACATTTTCTTCTGACCTTTCTGCCACTTTCTTGTGAAACCTGCTCAAAAGGTTCAAGTTTCTACTTCGTGGAACAAATAACCAAAGTCAGTGACAGCGCATGTTTGGTCTATCAAG
Source organism: Sandelia bainsii (assembly GCA_032362345.1). Taxonomy (NCBI): domain Eukaryota; kingdom Metazoa; phylum Chordata; class Actinopteri; order Anabantiformes; family Anabantidae; genus Sandelia; species Sandelia bainsii. The sequence goes on from JAUMHL010000015.1 coordinate 8,430,771, forward strand.
GTAGTTAACAGAATCCATCTGATACTTGATGGTAGAAACAATTCAAATATAAAAATGAACTCAATCCTCATTCTGAGAGTTCAGACATTTCAATATTTGTTACTAGCACCAACATAAAAATGCAGACCTGGTGCAGATGTCTAGATGGTTAAATAAGACTTCAAATGTCAACATTTTAGGTAGTTTATCATCAGTAAGATTGGGAGCTCTCAATACAGTGCATGGTCATTCCTTCTGACACCTAACAAGTACAAAAGAAAAAAAAATACTGGTATGTATCTTTAAAAATGCAAAGAGGATCAGTTTTATTTAATTCAACTTTTGATTCCCAGTAGAGGAACAAATGAAAATGTGAGAAAACCTTTTATTGAAATAAAAAAAGTAATGTAAAGTATTATGCAACACTATAAATACCCTATTGTTGATTAAAGGGCTTTGACAGGGTAAGCTGAGCATTAAAAAGAAAGAACTCTACGCAGGAGACTGAGCATAAAAATTAAAGTACTATTATTGTACAAATCACTCTTCAAGTAAATGGGCTTTGAGGAATCAGGCCTCTGTCAGCCTTGAATTTGTGATTGTTGCCATGTTTGTACCCTGTTTACAGCTTTGTTGCTACTTTTAAAATATTGCATGCAGTAGCAAAGAAATTATACTTTCTTTTATTAACTGAGAACAAGAAAAGTTGGATTGAGGTTCTAAATGTATGATCCACAGAAGTTAATAAAGTACATTGTTCCATGTAAAATTTTCTTTATATCCTTCTCAAAAGAACAAAACACAACAAATAAAATAAATAAAAAGAAAAGGAATGACTCTAGCTGCATGTATTTGGTATGAGAGCTCAACCAACTCAAAAAAATCACATAATTTCACCCATCATCTTCTGCTGTCGAGGTTTTTTTTTCCCTAAACACCAACAGTGAAGTGCATCAGCTGTGTTTCAGCAGCACAGGGGGTGATGTGACCTTGTAATTATCAATAAATTGATTACACTGTAAACCTCAGACTGAAGTCAGACTGAAGCTTCAAATCTGCAGCGGTGAGAAGGCGTAGAACGGAAACTGGGCCTCGTCCTCGTCCACAAAAAAACACTGGAAGTAGGGCAGCTCCTCTGTGTAGGGAGTCACAACACACTTTAGTGCAATGTAACTTACTTTCCTCTGGCATTCTGAGAGAAAACTGAATTTGCAATTTGCACACTTATATATTTTGGATATAAGAGAATTGGTAGTCACCTTCCATAAGAAAGCTGTCTGTTAGAGCAGGCTCTGCTGTTAAAAAGATAACATGATGTTAACAATAAAACATTACAGTGTTATTTTACCTTAAATTACAACACATGTATACCTTGTACTTTCTCCTCCTTGGGAACTTTCTTCACAATAGGTTTTTCTACAACGAAAATACAAATTTTGTGTGTAAATAATGTAAATCATGCTCCATCCAAGTATTTATATTTAACACACAAAATGTAACTGCATGACAAACATGATACCTTTCTTCGCAGACACTTGTATCTCTTTAAGAACTCTGTCTACTGTGAAGAGCAACAAAATATCAGTAAACACATTTAGCTTCTTCACATTTGTTTAACCACAGACTGGTGATGGTATTTTCATAAATTTCACACAATTTGCTGATTCAGTTATCTTAATGTTCAAAGCTGATGTACCTTTAGCCTTCTCTTCTGTGGCTGCCTTCTTCTCAATTGCTTTTACTAAACAAACAAAGAAAATGCCTCTAATGTTATTTTTTGTCATGTTTTGTCCATTTGTCCACCAGTGTATGTGCAATCTTTGTCTCTACAAATACGAGATACTTGCACTTTACATTAGGATTCCCATTTAATAACTAACTAAAACCTCACTAATACTTAAAAGGAATTATTCTACTTTTTAATTTTCTACATTATTTTGGAAACATGATTAAACTACCCATTAAAATAGTTGGCTCCACTTCTACCAACCTAGGCCAGAAAATGCTACTTTCACATAAATACTGATAATAGTGATAATAGTCTGGTAGTATTATTGCATAACAATTACAGGGTGTATATTAATAGTGTACCTTTACTGGAGTAGCACTGTTAGTACAGGGCATTTACTTGAAATAGTATTTTTATGGTGCCGTTGTGCTACTTTTACCTAAGTGCAAGTAGCAACTAGCCACTGTAAAGTTAGCTGCTTAGTGATCAAATTACCTTTCTTTGCAGGCTCTGGTCTTTCCTTAAGAACTTGTTCCTCTGTAAGTAATCACAAATTGTTACTGTTCAATATCAGCCAAAATGATCAAGCTGCACATTTTCTGCAAGTATGAAAGTGTTTTAAAGAATATTACAGACTTTGTGATGTAATTACTCAGAGCTGATTGATTCAGTACCTTTTATTGTTGCAGTGGGTTTAACCTTGATTTTTGAAACCTCAGGTTCTGTTTTACAAACGTGAAAACAAAAGGAAAGGGATTACAATGATTCTACAATGACACTATATTTTGAATGAAGGTAGTGATTCCTTCTTTGCATATTCAAGTGATTAGCTAGTGATTCCTTCTTTGCATATTCAAGCAAGTGTAAGTTATGTATGCTGGCAAAGCAAAAACAGAAGCAACTACAAAACCTCTAAATATACCATAAAGGGTTTAAAAGTTGCAATGGCTTTGTCAAAAGTTAATGAACCATTTACTAATGCTTTATTGGCTAATTTAAAAGCTATTAATAAGAACAAATGTTTGGTTGCCAGGTTGTAAAAACCCACTTTGGTTGTTTGACAATATAGAAAAGAGCTGCAAATGATGGATTAAACATTTTTATAATTGTAGACCTGATGGCATTATTCAAAGTACTGACAACAGCATTAATAGAAATGACACCATCAGGATTTTTTAAATAAATGGCTCATAACTTATCTATACAACATTATAAATTATTCATTTAGTTATTAATAAAGCCACTAGTTACAACTTATAAACCATTGGACTATTCTACATTCAGCATGAAAATATCTTAGCCTTCAGAAGCAGATTGAACATATTTTTATACTGTCTCTGTTTCCCCTCTAAATTATCCAAAAACTACTTTTGCTGTGGCCTTCATGTTGTAATCAGATTACATGTAGTAATCAGATTACTGCTGCTGGTTACATGAAGTACTGCTTAAAATGAAGCACCACAAATGTACCTTTCTTCATATGAATGGGTTTGGTCTTTTCCCTCAGCATGGCTGCACCATCAGGGAGAAAATGTAATTGATAAAACATATAGTCCTTTAACTTTTGGATGTATATTTGGTTATGTTTTTATTTAAACTCTATTATATTTAATAGAGCTATAGTAAAGCTGCAATATCCTCACCAAATATACTGCTAACATAAATTAGACCTGTAGCCTACCAGTAAGATTTAACATGATAAACTATCAAATAATAATGATGTAATAATAGTTCTCACTGAGTACTGTACCTTTCTTTACTGCAATAGGCTTTTCCTTTTCTTTAGGACTCTCCAGTTCTGGAAAAAGAAAACTAAAATCAGGACATAGGTAATCAGGGCACTGAGCTTGACTGCAGATGCCACAATTAGTTCAGTTTTCAGTAATTCAAGCCTCAGCATAAACCACAGCAACACTACTGGAAAGTAATTTATCAGAGCTTAAAGTAGCTGGCAGGGCATGAGGCATCTACAGCTACAGCTCTAGTATTAGAAAATGTATTTTCATCATCAGATTCTTCTGTGTTTTCACTAGTTTTCACATGCATTTTATGGTTGTGCACAGATCCGAAAGATTTTGATTTAATATATGATATATGATCAAATATAAAATGAACACATGATGCTATGTTATCATATACAAAGTCAACTATTAAAATGTATCTGGTAAAACTACCCCTTTGAGTGCTGGTTGGGCCACTTTTTGTGCTTCTGGCCCTGTGCAATGTTTGTTTCATATTGTCTACATTGTTTTATAGAAGAATCTCACATACAAAAACAAATTGCATGAAATGTCCATTAATGTTTGGTGATTTTGGGTAGCCATTGCCTGCTAGTCACTGCTCTTTATTGTGTGTAGAAGATTAGAGGTGAGTTATAAAATCCTGACAAAAACTGTGTATGCAGTGCTTTGCAGATCTAGCAGTTATCTAACCAAACAAACAGTATTCCTAAGGATCAATGTATAGAAGCAACAGTTTGCCTATGCAACTGCTGTAGAGGAATCCCTCCTCATTTATTGTGCATAACATGCTCTATAACTATTTTATGTTGATCTCATAGGCAAAGTGCTTACTTTCATGCTGAGCAATCCAGAGTTTTTACAGAATTTTGCACAGTGACCTACTTTCTGTCACCAGATCACTATAATCTCAGCCCCACACTAGTTATAAAGATTACTGTTTCCACTAATGTACCTTTCTTTGCATGGACTGGTTTGGCCTTTTCCTTCAACATGACTGCAGCACCATAAAGAAAACACATTTCATAAAACTCAATATGCTTGGTATATGGTGCATTAAAAATAAAATTTTTGCTCATTTTGTACCTTTTCTCACAGCTTTTTTGACTTTATCCACTGGTACTTTGGACTAATTTGAAGATACTCAATACTATAAGTAACTTTGTTATCTAGTCAAATCAAATTTATTTATATAACTCAATATCACAAATACTTTAAAATCCTTTAAGCCTTTCAAAAATGAAAAAACCTTCTAGAAGAATTACAAAGGCCAACAGACATGCACAGAACAGTTGGTTGCTTTAGTAACACTATTCTAAGTCTATAATAGATACTAAAATTATGATAATTATTGGTATCATTGGTATTTCCTGATCATATATAGTATGATTAGATGATACCAATAATTTTGTAAGGATCAACACCAGAAAATCATCAGCAGGCAGATGGCAGTAGCAGGCTACCTTTCTTCTTTAGGAGTAATTTGACTTTTTCCTTTCTTGCTTCAGCCTTTGTTTTAGAAGAAGCTAATTCAAATGCAACAATAACAACATCACATTTTTGTAGTAGGTGCACATTTTTCTTGACTTTTGTGTTATAGGATGTAATATTTACCTTTCTTTCCATCAGCTGGTTTAGGCTGTTCCTTTGTAACTTCTTTTTCTGTAACTTCAGACAACATGGACATGATTTCAATTGATGCACTAAGCATAGTTAGCTTTTCGTCAATTAATGATGGATTTTATCTGAATTACCTTTTTTGGCAAGTACTGGCTTCACCTCAGCTTCTAAAGAGAAAAAAGTGGCATGCCGATTTTAGCTTTTGGATAGACTGAAGTTAAATCACATTTTCACATTCACACACAAATGTTTGATTGAGGTGTATGCTATTAAGCACATATCCAGACATTTTGCTAAGGCATTATTTTTTTTAACCTAAAAAGTGGAAAATTAATCTCTATATTGCTTGGAATATTAGAGACAAAAAGCAACTTTCTGTTATTCAAAAAGGCCCTAAGGAAACTGTCATAATAACTATATTTGAAAAGCTGCACACCTGAAGAACTTTGCAATGCCAGTGCTATGCAACTTGTAGCTTAAATAAAGCATGTTGTTTCCTGGTGTGAAAAACAGGCATATCCAAAATATCATCTTTTTAGGTCTTTTTTTATAATGTACATTATATGTTTGATATTTCTTCAGTGGGTTTAAACTTATTATAACAATAAAATATATAAAATTATTATAACAAAATCTGTGTGCTTAAAGGGGAAGCAATGTTTGAGTCAAGTTTAAACATGAAAATGACTAAAATCAGTAAAAATGTAAAGAATTCTTTAAAAAAAAAGAGAAAGAAAATCTCAACATGTATTTGAAATGAATTATATTTGAATATTTTTTCACTGCCACAGTACTGCAAAACATTTTTTTATTGCAGAATACTACAAACACATGATTCAGCTGTATACCTTTCTTCTTTTCAGGTTTTGGTTTTGCCTTGGTAACAGGTGCTGGAATAATAAATGGTCCTATTAATGTTCAGTATACAGAAAGCTAAGAACCCACTAAGAAACTACTGTAATCTGGAAGCTGAGTCAGGGCAACTGGATTTCTTTCTTGTTATGTTGAAACATGTCAACCTGGTTGAAATGGTTCTGGTCCAGTCCAGTTGAGAAGTCCAGTTGCCATGACTCAGCTTCCAGATAACTTTGCCTGGATGACTGAGACTCTTCAGCAACAAACTACTGTAATATGCATAATGTCTTTAAAATGAAAGAAAAACAAATACTATGCAAGAAGACTCAAAAGAAACAAACCCTTTGGCTCAGCCTTCTTCTCCTTGAGAACTTCAGTTTCTAAAGCAAAAAAACCCCAACAAAATATCAGTTCAGTTTTCTGCAATGGCTAGCATGTGGTAATAATGTGCAATGCAGGTACAGTTCAGTTTATTCCTACACGGTGATGAACTGCATAAATCAAACATCTGCAAACTGACAGACAAAAGGTAATAGCAGATAAACATATACACAAAATACATTCATAGACACATAATATATTTCCATAGAGAAAAATCATTATTGTAAATAACAATTAATACACTAAATCCTCTATGACAATTTGACCATGAACTCTGTAACTACCTTTTCTTGCAGGTGTTGGTTTGACTTTCTCTTTTGAAATTACAGGCACTAAAACAGAATATATGGTTCACGTCATGGTTTGAGTGAGTGAAAAGATCCAACTAAATAAAAACTGACACAGAAAATATAATTTCATATAGTTTCATACTTAAAACTCAAAAATATGGTTGCTATGGAGAGACCTTCGGCATGCTAATGTGCTTATAAAAACATAAAAGATCTTTTAGCAAAAGTTAAATATCTACCTTTCTTCAGCGGCACCACCTTCACCTTCACTTTTGTTAGTGTAACATTTTTGTGTGGTGTTTCTGCTTATGTAAGAGATAATACATTAGTATGAAAACAATGGGTGATTCTTTATAAACATGTATATAAAAGATGATTAATGACCTTTTACTACTGGGGCTTGTTTTGTCTTGAGCAGAGCAGGTTCTAAGCAAAGAGGTTTTATGTTTGTCATTACAGAGAACAAATTACAGAATGACTGAAAAGATAAGTACTAAAACAAGTATTATCCAGTCTTACCTCTCTTTGCTATGATCGGTTTGGGCTTCAGTTTTGAAACTGGTGACGAAGCTGAAAAAGAAACATAATGTAATGTTCTGTATAGAAAACCAAAACCCCGCCATGTCATGTACATTTGGTTCTCTGTAGTATTTACTGTGCCATACCTTTCTTTACAGATACCGCTTTAAGTTTGACTTCTGGAAAAGAAGAACAAAAACCACATCAATACATAATAGGATCACTGAGTTGACTTACTACATCGTGGTGTAGTCTGAAGCCAATAAAACAAGTGAAAATTACCTTTCTTCATAGGCACTACTTTGACTCTCTCTTTCACCAGAGAGGCATTTCTGGGAGCGACTTCTTGTTCTATCAACATAAATTTGGGAATCATATACAAATACTGAATGTAATTGCTGTAGAAGCTGTAGTTAGTTTCAAATGTTATGTTCAGTAAGGCATGCACCAGGCTGACCTTTTTTCAAAATGATTGGTTTGGTCTTTTCCTTTGGAACAGGAGCTTCTGTAGGGTGTTACGCAAACAAAAATTAGACAATGTTCCGAATGTATTGAAGACTATAACTTAATAAGAGCAGCATTCTCTTTGTCAAAGTATTCTCAAACAAACACATATATAACAAAGAAGTTAGTTTAAGGCAGTGGTTCTCAAACTCGGTCCTCAGGCCCCACTGCCCTGCTTGTTTTCCAGCTATCCCTGCCCTACACACTGCTGATTACCTGGACCAGGTGTGTTCAGTCAATCGGAAGCTGGGATACAGCTGGAAGCAGTGTGTAGGGCAGGGAGAGCTGGAAAACAAGCAGGGTAGTGAGGCCTGAGGACCGAGTTTGATAACCACTGGTTTAAGGTGACGAAGATCCTTCTTTGCATAAAGTGTAAACAATGTTTAAATACTGAATGCTATGTACACTATGCAGGTAATTTACCTTTCTTTGAAGGAGCTCGTTTGACTTTTTCTTTGATTACTTTAGTATCTAAAAACAGAAAATAAACCATATCTATAAATAAGGAACTGTTGTTTAAATGAGGCGTATATCTCCTTCTATGGAGCAGGACTGGATCTAGCCTGTCTGATCTGGGGATGCAGTATAAAATGTCCAGAGGTCTTACTGTTACAGTAACCACACTCTTGTTTTTGTCCTTGTGGTTTTATGTCTTTGCACTTTTGTTGTTTTACATTGTGTTTTTAACTTTGACTTTGTGTGCCACAGCTTAAGAGATACATCATTTTTGATTTGCTAGATCACAGGTCCTTCTTGTTGTGAGGCAACAATGGTAACCACTACACCACCGTGCCATCAACTATGAATTAATTATACCCTTGATTTTCATTCTACACTTACACAAAGAAGTTAAACCCACCCTAACAACCTCCTACATCCAGCCTGCTAGGGTGTAAGTTTGAAAATGTAACAGTGCAAAAATTTAACCTTGTAAGTCACACAACATCTTTTGAAGGATTACCTCTCTGAACAGGTGGAGCTTTGAGCTTTGGTTCAGAAATGTCCACTTCTACGAAAAAGTATTAAGGTGATTTTAAAAGCTGATTTTAATGTTCTAATCAACTTGTACTTAGATCATTCTTAAAAGCATGTTAAAAACATGTTAGATCAATCAATACCTTTCTTTGAAGGGGCTGCTTTCTTCTTTTCCTTCACTGCATCAATATCTGTGGATGTGAATACATGTGTAGTCTTTATATTAACAGTCAAAGCTCATAAAACTACTGGAGCAAGTTAAAATATTACCTTCATAAACTATGACTTTATATAAAAAATAATATAACAAACAACAGTCAATGTAATAATTACATGTACATTACCAGTAATTTCCAGTTTGTTACAATTTTTTATTTTTTGTATATTTCTCAGTGTGTGGCAGTCACCAAATGGTACCACAACATCAGTAAGTCTCTGTATTACCTGGTATAACAGGTTTAGGTTTGATCTTTTGCTTTGGTTCCCTCTTAGGCTCCTTGTGAGCTGCCACTGGTGGAAAATTATGACATACCATAAAGTCTTATAAAGATCAGTATTCATTATGTGAATTTTTTAAATATATCACTTTTTGTGCTTTCTCCACAGCAAACAAGTGATATGTATAGCATCTGGAATATGGTCAAGTTTGAGTTTTGCATTGGCTGATAAAAGACTGGTTTCTATAGTTCATGATGCATCAACACAACAAAGACAGAAAAAAAACTTTTAAAAATGCTTTGGAAATTGACACAGAAGAATAAAGGCATGTACCTACCTTTTGTTGCTGGTTCTGGTTTGACTTTCACATGAGGAACTTCAGAAACCTCTATTATTGACAGACATTTAAAATTGAATTATTTTGATCATCTCAGTTTCACATGAAGTACACTTTACTGTATGCAAACTATAATTTTAGTAACCCGTATAAGACAAGGACAACACTTGGTTAAATGATGGCAAAAATCAAATGGTCAGATTCATTACATTATAAATACAACATGCAACTTTTGCTAGTAAGAAAATTGCATGTATTATTTTTAGATTAATAGTTTATATATTGCTCTGCTCCTTTTGATTGGTGTTTTACAAATTCAGTGATTTGATTATTATCCGTCACACACACACACACGCACACACACACAAACCTGAGTAGCCTTTTACTTACGTATTTTTGTGACATTTAGATGTTCCTTTTTTAGGATAGGAACAATCTGCTTTTTAGCAGCTTTCAGTACCCTTATAGGCTTCTTGAGTTCATCACCTGAAATGAAGAGAAGAAAACATTAAGTTGTGATGTCCGTATAATGCTGGATGAGAGTGCATTCTATTTTCTACTTTATTTCACACTGTATGGCTGCAGATTTAATGTCATCTATCACTAGATTAACATATGTTTATGTAGGTTTCTTAGTAGCACAAAGAATAGCATTAGGGATGATCACTGTCAGAATCAGATTCAGCTTTATTCGCCAAGTATGCTAGCACATACAAGGAATTTGCTTCTGGTCTTTTGTGGCTCTTCTAGGACAGTACAGACATTGACAATAACAACAAAGAAGAGGTTACAGACAACAGCTACAGAATTATGTCTAAAATGTCTAAAATCAACAATGGCAGCACCTGAATGTTGATAACTTTGGTGGGGGTTTTATTTTCTTCTCTAACTAATCCATTTAAACAACTAGTTGTAAACTATGTTGCAGCAAAATTTGTCAAATAATAAACAGCGTAGTGAGCCATGTTGTTAGTACTTTTCTCACCTGCTTTTGTAATATTACGATGCTCCTTCTTTAGGACAGAGGCAACCTCCTTCTTGAATACTTGAACCTTTTTTACAGCCTTTTTGGGCTTGTCTTGATCTTGTTCTTGAGAGAGTTTCTTTGGTTCTTTTTCTGCTTTTATAAATAGTTTTCTAGGTTCATTAGAGAGTGTCTCTATTTGTTCTTTAGAGTACTTCTTTTGTTTGGTTGGTATTGTTATTTCTTTCTCTTCTTTCGGGGGTTTCTTTTCTTCCTTTTCCTCTTTATGTGGTTTCTTCAGTTTTATATCTTCTTTGAGAGGTTTCTTGATGTCTTTTTCTTCTTTGGTAGTTTTCCTGACGTCTTTTTCTTCTTTGGTAGGTTTCCTGACTTCTTTCTCTTCTTTGAGAGGTTTCCTGACTTCTTTCTCTTCTTTGATAGGTTTCCTGACTTCTTTCTCTTCTTTGAGAGGTTTCTTGACTTCTTTGTCTTCTATGGGTGGTTTCTTGACGTCTTTCTCTTCTTTGAGGGTTTTCTTGGCTTCTTTTGCTTCTATGGTAGGTTTCTTGACTTCTTTCTCTTCTTTGAGAGGTTTCTTGACGTCTTTCTTTACTTTGAGGAATTTCTTGACTTCTTTTTCTTCTTTGAGAGGTTTTTTGACGTCTTTTTCTTTTTTGATAGGTTTCCTGACTTCTTTTTCTTCT
>JAUMHL010000015.1:8441904-8488052 GCA_032362345.1 Sandelia bainsii
TTGATAGGTTTCCTGACTTCTGTCTCTTCTTTGAGGGGTTTCTTGGCTTCTTTCGCTTCTATGGTAGGTTTCTTGACGTCTTTCTCTTCTTTGAGGATTTTCTTGACTTCTTTCTCTACTTTGAGGAATTTCTTGACTTCTTTCTCTTCTTTAATAGGTTTCCTCACTTCTGTCTCTTCTTTGATAGGTTTCTTGACTTCTTTCTCTTCTTTGAGAGGTTTTTTGACGTCTTTTTCTTTTTTGATAGGTTTCTTGACTTCTTTTGTTTCTTTGATAGGTTTCCTGACTTCTGTCTCTTCTTTGAGGGGTTTCTTGGCTTCTTTCGCTTCTATGGTAGGTTTCTTGACTTCTTTCTCTTCTTTGAGAGGTTTCTTGACGTCTTTCTCTACTTTGAGGAATTTCTTGACTTCTTTCTCTTCTTTGATAGGTTTCCTCACTTCTGTCTCTTCTTTGAGAGGTTTCTTGACTTCTTTCTCTTCTTTGAGAGGCTTTTTGACTTCTTTGTCTTCTATGGGTGGTTTATTGACTTCTCTATCTTCTTTGTTAGGTTTCCTGACTTCTGTCTCTTCTTTGGGAGGTTTCCTGACTTCTTTCTCTTCTTTGAGGGTTTTCTTGGCTTCTTTCGCTTCTATGGTAGGTTTCTTGATGTCTCTCTCTTCTTTGAGGATTTTCTTGACTTCTTTCTCTTCTTTAAGAGGTTTCTTCACCTCTTTCTCTTCTTTGAGAGGTTTCTTGACTTCTTTCTCTTCTTTGATAGGTTTCCTCACTTCTGTCTCTTCTTTGATAGGTTTCTTGACTTCTTTCTCTTCTTTAAGAGGTTTCTTGACTTCTTTCTCTTCTATGATAGGTTTCCTCTCTTCTGTCTCTTCTTTGATAGGTTTCTTGACTTCTTTCTCTTCTTTGAGAGGTTTCTTGACATCTTTTTCTTCTTTGATAGGTTTCCTGGCCTTTGTCTCTTCTTTGATAGGTTTCCTGACTTCTGTCTCTTCTTTGAGAGGTTTCCTGATTTCTTTCTCTTCTTTGAGGGGTTTCTTGACTTCTTTTTCTTCTTTGGGAGGTTTCTTGACTTCTTTCTCTTCTATGGGCAGTTTCTTGACTTCTTTCTCTTCTTTGACAGATTTTTTGATGTCCTTCTGTTCTTTGAGGGTTTTCTTGGCTTCTTTTGCTTCTGTGGGAGGTATCTTGACTTCTTCCTCTTCTTTGAGCGGTTTCTTGACTTCTTTGTCTTTTGTGGGAGGTTTCTTGACTTCTTTCTCTTCTATGGGCGGTTTCTTGACTTCTTTCTCTTCTTTGACAGATTTTTTGATGTCCTTCTCTTCTTTGAGGGTTTTCTTGGCTTCTTTTGCTTCTGTGGGAGGTTTCTTGACTTCTTCCTCTTCTTTGAGAGGTTTCTTGACTTCTTTGTCTTTTGTGGGAGGTTTCTTGACTTCTTTCTCTTCTATGGGCAGTTTCTTGACTTCTTTCTCTTCTTTGGGAGGTTTCTTGACTTCTTTCTCTTCTTTGACAGATTTTTTGATGTCCTTCTCTTCTTTGAGGGGTTTCTTGGCTTCTTTTGCTTCTGTGGGAGGTTTATTAACTTCTTTCTCCTCTTTAGGCAATTTCTTGGCCTTTTCATCTTTGAGAAGTTTCTTGACCTCTTTTTCTAACTTGGAAGGTTTCTTGACTCCCTTTTCTTCTTTGAGTTTCTCATCTTTGGGTAGTTTCTTGGCTTTTTTCTCTTCTCTAGGAGATTTCACTTCTTTCTTTTCTTTTAGATGTTTCTCTTTTTTGGGTAGCTTTCTGACTTCTTTTTCTTCTTTAGGTGGCATCTTGACTTCTTTCTCTACTTTGAGAAGTTTTTTAACTTCTTTATCTTCTTCATGTGATTCCTTGATTTCATTCTCTTCTTTAGTTGGTTTCTTGATTTCCTTCTCTTCTTTGAGATGTTTCTTGATTTCTTTGTCTTCTGTGGAAGGTTTCTTAACTTCCTTCTCTTTTTCAAGAGGTGTCTTGACGTCTTTGGATGGTTTCTTGACTTCTTTCTTTTCTTCAAGAGTTTTCTTGACTTCTTCATCTTCTTTAGGTGATTTGATGGATTTTACATTTGAAGGTTTCTTGACTTCTTTTTCTTCTTTCAGAGGTTTCTCTTCCTTGGGTAGTTTCTTGGCTTCTTTCTCTGTTTTGAGAGGCTTCACAACTTCTTTCTGTTCTTTTAGATGTTTCTCTTCTTTGGGTAGTTTTTTGACATCTTTTTCTTCCTTAGGTGGCATCTTGATTTCTTCCTCTACTTTGAGAAGTTTCTTAACTTCTTTCTCTTCTTTATGTGATTCCTTGATTTCCATCTTTTCTTTAGGTGGTTTCTTGACTTCTTTTTCTGCCTTGGAAGGTTTCTTTACTTCTTTTTCTTCCTTGAAAAGTTTCTCTTCATGAGATAGTTTCTTTGTTTCTTTCTCTTCTTTGAGAGGTTTCACAACTTCTTTGAGTAGTACTTTGACTTCTGTTTCTTCTTTAGGTGGCATCTTGACTTTTTTCTCTTCTTTGAGATGTTTCTTGACTTCCCTCTTTACTTTGAGAGATTTCTTGACTTTTGCTACCTTGGAAGGTTTCTTTATTTGTTTTTCTTCTTTGACAAGTTTCTCTTCCTCAGGTCGTTTCTTGGGTTCTTTCTTTTCTTTGAGCAGTTTCATGACTTCTTTCTCTTCTTTTAGATGTTTCTCTTTTTTGAGTAGTTTTTTCACTTTCTTTTCTTTATGTGATTCCTTGATTTCTTTCTCTTCCTTAAGATGTTCCTTTTTCAGGATAGGAACAATCTGCTTTTTAGCAGCTTTCAGTACCCTTATAGGCTTCTTGGGTTCTTCACCTGAAATTGAGAGAAGAAAGCATTAAGTTGCAATTTCCGTATCATGCTGGGTTAGGGTGCATTCTATTACACTGCATTCTACTACACTGGCAGCACCTGAATGCTGATAACTTCGGTTAAGGTTTTATTTTCTTCTCTAACTACTTCCATTTAAACAACTAGTTGTAAACTGTGTTCGCAGTAACATTTGTCAAATACTAAACAGCGTAGTGAGCCATGTTTTCTCACCTGCTTCTGTAATATTACGATGCTCCTTCTTCAGGACAGAGGCAACCTCCTTCTTGAATACTTGAACCTTTTTTACAGCCTTTTTGGGCTTGTCTTGATCTTGTTCTTGAGAGAGTTTCTTTGGTTCTTTTTCTGCCTTTATAGAAAGTTTTCTAGGTTCTTTAGAGAGTGTCTCTATTTGTTCTTTAGAGTACTTCTTTGGTTTGGTTGGTATTGTTATTTCTTTCTCTTCTTTTGGGGGTTTCTTTTGCTCCTTTTCCTCTTTATGTGGTTTCTTCAGTTTTGTATCTTCTTTGAGAGGTTTCTTGACTTTTTTCTCTTCTATGGATGGTTTCCTGACATCTTTCTCTTCTTTGGGAAGTTTCTTGACTACTTTTTCTTCTTTGAGAGGTTCCTGTTCTCTGGGAGGTTTTTTGACTTCTTTCTTTTCTCTTAGAGGCTTTTTGGATTCTTGCTCTTCTTTAGGCAGTTTCTTTATTTCTTTCTTTTCTTTGAGAATTTTTGTCAACTTTTGTACTTGTTTGAGAGGTTTTTCAGCTTCTTTTTCTTTTTCTTTTTTCTTGACCTTTAGCTCTCCTTTGGGTGGTTTCTTGACTTCTTCCTCTTCTTTGGAAGGCTTCTTCACTGCCTCTTCTTCTAAACGCAATCATGAAAACATTAGCGGTGTATACTGCATATAGTTTCAAAAAAATGCAGTAGCATTATGTTCTGGGAATATTTCATATTTATACATATACTCTTTAATTTATTTTGACACACAAGTCTGATAAGCTGTTGTTTCTTTGTCACCTATGCATTCTCCTGAAGATAGTTTTAAAATGCAACCGAAAACTTGAAAGTGCCACCCTGTCTGTTTTTCTTTTTTCAAAATACCTTTATTCATATACCTAATATTTAGCAATTTCATCATACAGTGCCTTACCTTTAGGCCTCTCAGGTGTCTTCTCAAAGGATTTTGCCTCAGGTTTGGCTTCCTTTAGTTTTTCTTCTTTTAGTTGTATCTCTACTGTTTTCTCAAGTTTGGCTTCCTTTTCTTTTTTCACCTTCTTTTCAGTTTCTGCAACTTTGAGGTCTGTATAATGCAATAAATAATCAATAATAAACTAAACTAATAGGTGCTTGTATGCATATACACCATATTAGTATATATGTGTGTGTATAAACATATATGCATATAATTATATATGTATATAATATATATAAATATAAAACCATGTTGATATAATATTAAATGTATTTGGGGATTAAGCAAGAGGGTGCAACATTTCAAGAATATTACCTTTAATAATAGCATCTTTAACTTCTTTTATTGCATGTCGTTCCTTTGCCTCTTTGAGAACTAAAATTCATCAAACATAAATATGTAAAAAAAAATACAACAATTTATACAGTGTACCTCACCCGTAATCAGACCTGTAATGTTGTCATCATGACAAATAATCATGCTTGCATAAGCACTATAAGCACTTCAGCACTAAAACACCATGATCAAAAACACACCACAAGCTAGATGAGGTCAAATTGTTAAAACAATTAAACTTTTAAATTTTAGACCTAGACCTTAGTTCTGTACAGTGCATTTATTGAGCTACTTTCAGTCATACAAGGCATATCAAATAGTACATCAGTATGTTGACTAATCTCTTCACTAAGAAACTTATTAATGTTTTGTGTATCACAGTAGCTCTGTCTAGCTGCTCTTTGTACTAATGTTTTCTCCTCTGGGCAATGACTGTATGTTTTAAAGAAGGACACCAAGGTTTCATGGATGTTGTGTACTATTTGTCGTATGCTACTCACACCTAATTCAAAATAAGTTTCTGAGTATCCAAATAAAACTCAACTCAGTCTTGTTCAGTCCCTCTTATTTTCCTATTTTTAAGTAATTACTGCCTCTATGTTTTGAAGCATAAAGAAACAAACCAGCATTTTAGAAAATGTGCTTGTGACTTGCCTAAAGACAATTGGGAAAATCAGCTTATTTCCAATGCGTCCAGTACAGAGTATTATCAGGCACACAAATAATTTTTCAGGGACGAGCATTGAAGCTATTCATATTCAGATGGCAAAGGTAACCTTGTTTCCTGCAAGGGGATAGAGTACTGTGAATACAATGCAAAACTGTGAATTAACGCTACCAGAATTCCCCATGGGCAACACAAATTGAAGTGAAGACTCAAGGGGAGTTTGCTGTTTACATTTTGCATTTATCCTGAATTTTAGGAAAATAGCAAAGTACTGAAGTTCCTAGTGGGTTTTGAGGGAAGTCTTACAAATACAGCACTGCACATATATGACTGACACATAACTAACCTTACAGTTAACATAATTTTTACTCAGTATGTGCGCTGTGGGCAAATAAACAAAAGCTGCTAAAAACAGTCCAGCTGTCAAATTTGGACAAAGTAACACAATTTGCTTTGTGTTCAATCTGAATATATACTGTACGTTACAAACAACAATCTATTACACCACTAGAAATAGTTTTTAGCTTAGCTAAAACTGCAAGAAGCTTTCCTAGCTCAATCATAGTGAATATACATGCCTTCCAATAACTCCAAAAGTCTAATTACTTAAGGGTTTTGCCACAAATACATCCAACATTTGCCTCGGTTTTGTTCAGAAGCTTTTTTTACTTTATATGAGGAGTTTTTCAAGTTTAACAATAGGCTAAACAAATACTAGACTTGCTGTGCTGGACAGATAAAACTGATATTCTGACTGGTGTTTTGTGATTCTGGGCAAAACAGAAAACAAGAATAGGCTATTTAGCAAAATGCTGGAATATTTCTTTAACCTCTAGCAATTAATTAAACACCTTTGGTGATGAAAATAATTATGTTAGTTTGAAACCTTCATTCTCCATACTGATGATTTAAACAGTTACACAACAACAGCATTGCAAATACAATGGTAACAAAAAAGCACTCAAATGCAAATATAAAACACATTACATTACTAAACAAATATCTATTATACCCTAATGGCTTTAGTTATGTCACAACAGGTCACAATGATTCAATATGTCAAATTATTACTATTGCTATTCAGAAATATTTTCAGTACCAGATAAGGAAAAAATGAAGACAAACATGAGATGATTATTAAAGAGTTTAGTACCTTTGTCATATTTGTGGAAGTGCTCTTCTTCTTTGTGAACAGCTTTGGGTCTAGGCCTCTCAGCCTTCCTTTTTAGTTTAGGTTCAGTTTTCCATTTCTCACTATTATTGTTGTTTTCATCATGATCATCAAGGATGCTGACATATTTTTCATTGTCATAAACAAGTGGTAAAGCTGAAGTTTGTTCCTCATCAGAATCAGACAGTACACTGGCATTACTGAGCTTTTCAGCTGAGAGAATTTCAAGATGAAGTTGTTGGACTGCCTCTTTTTCTTCATCTTTAACTTCATCATGCAGTTTAATCCCAGTGTCTGTTTGATCCTGTTTTTCTCCTTCCTCCTCCTCTAAAGCCTGATCATTGTCAACATCTGAAGCTTGATTTTCCTGATCGGTTTTTATAAATTGATCTTTGACATCAGTGTCACTTATTTCAAAGTTTTCTTCATCAACATGAAGAGCTTTATCTTCAGACTCCTCCTGATCAGCATCTTCTTCAGTTTTTGCCTCCTTTTCATTAACCTCTTTGACCAAAGCTACTTTAGCTTTGGTTTCCTCCACTTCCTCCTTATCTTCGACCAAATATTTTTCAGGTTTGGTGTCTTCCTTCTCCTCCTCTTCTACCAAATCTTCTTCTGTTTTGGTCTCCTTCTCCTCTTTGACCAAATCTTCTTGAACTTTGGTTTCCTCGCCCTCTTCCTCCTCCTTCTTCTCAACTAGATCATCATTAGCTTTGGTTTTTGTCTCTTCCTCCTTCTGATCTTCAACCAAGACTTCATCAGTTTTGATCACCTCGTCGTCCTCCTCTTCAACCAAATCTTCTTCAGTTTTGGTTTCCCCCTCCTCCTCATCTTCAAGTAGATCTTTGGCTTTGGTTTGCTCCTCCCCATCTTCCTCCTCCTCCTCATGTTCAACTAGATCTTCAGCTTCAGTTTTCTCCTCCTCATCTTCCTCGTCCTCCTCGTCTTCAAGTAGATCTTCAGCTTTAGTTTTCTTCTCATCATCTTCTACTAGATTTTCTTCTTTTTTATTGTCAACCAAATTTTCTTCGGCTTTGGCTTCCTCCTCCTCAACTTCCTCCTCATTTTCAAGTAGATCTTCAGCTTTAGTTTTCTCCTCCTCATCTTCCTCCTCCTCATCACCTTCAAGCTGAGCTTCAGCTTTGGTTTTTTCCTCCTTATTATCTTCTATTGGATTTTCTTCAGATTTGATCTCTTCTTCCTTATCGTCAACCAAATCTTTTTCAGTTTTTGTTTCCTCCTCCTCCTCCTTATCTTCAACCAAGTCTATGTCAGCTTTGGTCACCTCCCCCTCATATTCCTCTACTAAATCTTTTTCAGTTTTAGTCTCTTTCTCCACCTCTTTGACCAAATCTTCAGCTTTGGTTTCCACTTCTTCCTCCTCCTTATACTTGAGCAAGTCATCATCAGCTTTGGTCATCTCCTCCTCATCATTATCTTCTTCATCATCGGTTTCTTCCTCCTCCTCTTTGACCAAATCTTCTTCAGCTTTGGTTTCCTCCTCCTCCTCCATATTGTCGATCAAATCTTCCTGAGCTTTGGTCTTGTCCTCTTCGACTAAATCTTCATCTACTGCATTTTCTTCTGCTTTGGTGTCCTCCTTCTCCTCTTCCTCCTTATCTTCTACTAAATCTTGTTCAGTTTTGGTCTCCCTCTCCATCATATGTTCTACCACCTCTTCATCTGTTTTTGGCTCCTCTTGTTCCTCTACCTCAAGCTCATCTGTCTTAATGTCTCCCTCTTCTTGCATTTCTTTATCTTCCTCTGTTTTTAATTCCTGCTCCTCTTCTACACGAACACCTCCCTGCTCTGTCTCCTCTGCAACAATCTCCTCCTCTTCTTGCTTCTCTTCATCAGTATCAACCTCTTTTGTTTCTTCCTTGCTGTCATCATCAAGGACAACAATATCTTCCAGTGCAGGTTCTGTTTCTTCAGTGTTGATGTTTTTTGCTAGTAATGTGATAGTAACAAATTTAGTCTCTTTGTTTATTAACAATCTGGTGTCTGACTAATGAATGCAACTAGAAAAAACATGTCAATACCATCATCTTCCTCTGTCTCTGTGTCATCTGCTTCACTGGGAGTTTCAGTGGAGACTTCCACCTCCTCTTGCATAATCTGTAAGTCCTTGCTTAACTCTGCAGCAGGAACAACTTCATCTTTGGCGGTGTGCAAAATCTCTGCAACTGTATCATTAACCCTCGTCATCTCTCTTTTCTGTTATTTTTGACATTTCACATCATAGTCCAAACTTCTTTTAAGGCACAGAAGTAATTTGATTAATGCAAATGGCAACAATGACAATGACCATTCATAACATTATATATTATACACCACATTCTGCATTGTGTTTCCCTGTTTGATAATAATGTTACAAAAATTACTAAAAACTAAGGCTTAAGTTATTGTATATGTTTTATACATCAAAGGCCAAACCAGTAAGTTACCAAGACTCTCAATACTTTCCAATTTCTCTACCCAGTCTGTGGCCTGTCGAAAATGCAGATCTTTAAAAATGTGTCCCAAAAATATAGGTTCATTCATTTGTTTTACAAAATGTTGTTCAACTGGAAGTATATTTGTTGAGAACTAGCATATTAATACATGTTGCTCCAATGGAAGTTTACGGCAGCAGGAAACAATATATTGAGTCTAATTAAAGTATGGTGCACATGTTAATATTAGTTAAGGTAAGATTATATATTCCACATGAAATCACAACAGTCCAGATACATCCATACAGTATACCACAGATGTTTAAATACAGATGTCAGGTGTCAAGAAGATGCTTGGGCAATGCAGGAGAGGACAACTTATTAGTGACAGTCATTCATGCTCAGTATTTGAGAAACCTTTTAAACATTTTTAACAAAGGATGCAAGAAATTTGGCAACACAAAAAAAATTTAATGGCAAGACAAGGTTGACAAATGTACCACAACATCATGACTATAAACAACTGTCAATGTAACAAAGAGATGAAGGAAAGCAGTGACCAAACCCATAAAAACTTGCAGTAATGTTTCTTTAATGACTGAAGTTGAACAGAGTTTATTCAAACAAGACAGACATACAGTTTCATTGTACTTCAGGGTTGCTGCATTTCAAGATACACAGCATAAGGCAGACTTAAAAAACAATTCACGAGCTGTGGTGAGAAAAATAAATTCAGTATGAACATGCATGACTGGCTGAAATCAATATATTAAAAAAAACACTCAAACAAGTCTATGCAACTATTTGCTGGCAGCACACATTGCAGCTATGCAAAATAAACATTCCAATGTATTTTGGCAACACGTATGTTCTTACCTTTCTCAAATGGTGGCAGAAATTCACCTATGTTTAAAATGAGATATGATAATGACAGTTTGGTTGTAAGGTAATGGTTTTTAATGTGATAGCAAATAAATATAAAACAATATTGTCAACACTTACCTTTTCTTCTTACCAAATTAATATCAGCTACAGTTTCATCTAAACAAAGGAAAACACAGACACTTTCAACTGTGGAATGTAATAAATAAATATGAACAATCTAATAAGAGGCTTAAAGGTGTTTCAGTATTGCAATAAAAATATTTAACCTTTTTCTGTTACTACATTTACAACCGGAGTGGCAACAGGTTCACCTAAAACAAGAGAAGTAACTGTGAATTACGGTAGCAATATATATTACAAATATATGTATAACCTTTCTGATATAGATAACATACATAGCGTAAGCATACCTTGATCACCAACAAGCATGCTTGACATGTATGCCAAGATCAAATCTTTCTTGTCTGTGAATTCCAACACAGCATCTTCAACAACTTTCATGGGGTCAATGGAAACTTCAGGCATGATCCCTGAAACAAATCAAAACATCACACAATCAGTAAAAGATGTTCTTCATAATGTTTCTCTTACTTATATATTTTATTGGATGTCAAAATAAATGCAAACACACACTGCCAACACCAGAAAAGAAATGTGGGTGATCTGTAAATTAGATTACAAAAATGAAATATCATCAGACAGACAGACAGACCTTCTTTGCCAGTCAGTGTTGTGGAGACATAGCTTATAAGCATGTTTATCTCTTCTGTGGTGACTTCTGCTGTTCTCTTCAGCACTGAGATGGGACTGAATCCCACAGCATGCTGGATATCTTATTAACAGATAAGTCATAACAATTAGACTAATGTTGTTTGTGAAAACTACTGTAAGCAAGCTACAGTTGTGATTTGACAAACAGATTAGACAAGGGTTAAATAACATTGTAGATACTGTACCTTTTAATGTGTCCAGTGTTACATCCAAAATTGCACAAAGCACATTCTGAATGTACCCTGTTATTCCACTCACAAAGTTATCAATAACACTAAAGACATTTCTGCCAATAACCACAGGGTCAATGAAGCTAATGTCAGTGGGTCCTGAGAAGAACAATACACATTCATGTTAATGCTCCAGTGAGTTTCTTTTTGTTATACATAATAGAAATAACAGTTAAAGACCTACACTCTGTAGCTGTTAGCTTAACGTTATCGTCTAAATTTGGATTTTAGTAACCAGTTTAGTCTAGTTTACACTGTTAGAAATGTAACAAACACAAGCTAATAGCACGTTAAAATGTTTATTTAGTAATACATTCCTAATTCTAACCAATACAAAGGTAAAAATATGGAGCAGATACCTTTTATTATATCCAATACCCAGTCTAAGATGGCACAGAGCACATCCTGGATATAGCCCACTATTCCACTCACGCTATCATTAGTAATACTGAAGACATTTCTGCCGATTACCACAGGGTCCATGAAACTAACATCAGTAGTTCCTAAGAGAAATAGATTAACAAAATCAATAATCTGCAGTGTGTTAAATATGCATTTCAGGATGTTCGACAGATGTTAAATGAGAAGAGTAAATACCTTTCACTACATCCACAATACTGTCCAAAATAGCACAGAGCACATCACGAATGTATCCCACCACTCCACACATGGACTCATTAGTAACACTGAAGACGCCTCTGCCTATGACCACAGGGTCAATGTAGCTAAGATAAATTTTTTCTGAGAAAAGAAACAAGGACATTTACGAGGGAAAGATCAAATGAACTGATTAATGCTTCAACCAGCCCAACAGTTATTAATGCTTTACTGAAATTAGTCAAAAGATGAGTAGTTTTTATCAAGACATGTTTGAGTAGTTAACATAATTTTTGGGTTGTTTACTTGTGAGAGAACAGGGAAGGGTACCAAAGGTTTTAGACAATATAAAGCTAAAAAGAAGGATATTCATACCTTTATTTATATCTAATATAGTATCCAATACAGTATCCACAATATCACACACTGTGTCCCTGAAGGAGCCCATCACTCCACCTATGAAGTCATTAGTTGAATGGAAAGCTCCTCTACCAATCACCACAGGGTCAACATAGCTGAGGTAAAAGTTTCCTGTGGTTTGGAGGGAGATTATGAGAGGAATGATCACATGTATGCTAAAATGCAAAATAAATTCTCTTCGAGAATGAGTGTATTCATTTCATACCCTCCTCATCTGAAAAATATTGAACAAATCCATCTTTTGCTTCTGATATTTCTTCAGCTGCATAAGTGGCAGTGGACATGGGGTCACTTAAATCAGGTGCACATTCTGGGAACCCAGAAAAGAGAGTTATTTTTTACAGTACTTGCTTCTAAACATAAACAATGTAGGTCACACATGCTATTTCTCTTCCGTACCTTGAAACTTATTGAGCAGATTTGATACTTCATCAACAGCGTCGTTTACAGCTTGAACAGGGTCCGTAATAATTTGCTGAATGTCTGGAAAAAAAAAAAAAAGAGTGGTAAATCTGCGTATCATGACAAATTTCTTCTAGCGAAACACTTAAAGTATTTGTCACTAACCAGGGACAGGCTTGTACTCCACAAAGTCAAACATCACCACTCCCACAACCACCCAGGACAGCAGAGCAACCAGTGCAATGATCAGCTCCACAGACACTTTGAGCTTCCCGAAGAGTCCCAGACCTTTGGACTTAAGTGAGCTCGTCTGTGGTGCTGCTGCTCCATTAGACCCAGTGGCTGCGGATGAGGAGGCGGACTTGGCTCCTGTATAGAAAAAAAACAAAGTCACTCTAAGATCTCTCAACATCATGAAGACCCTGGTGTGGTCCAACTATTGGTGACATATTTTTGCTGCTCATGCTGCTACACCTGAAAATATATTTGTTTTTAACATATCTTTTTGTATATTTAGTTTATTCTTTTACAGTCCATTGACTAACTGTAAACATTATTGGTGTATCCTGCCCAGTTCTCATTACCTTACTTCACATTACAAATTCAATACAAAACCATAAAGTGCAAAATGGGTAATAATAATTGCTAATGAATTAATCCCCCTTTTGCGGACAGGCAGCCAAGGGTTACCAGTCCGGTGTCTTGTCCAGGGACCTGGAGACCTGGGGGAACCATAGGGACCAGGAGTCAAACCACCAACCCTGAGGTTTGTAGGCAACTGCCCTACCAACTGAGCCACTGTTGCCCAGCTCCATGATGAAGATAGCATATATGAACATGTATGTACAATACTTTTTGGCAATACAAGAACAGCCCTTATATTGACTTATATTGGCTTAATGGAAATACAGACGTGGTTGTGTTGATACACATCCACTTTAAAAATGACTTTCACTTTTGTCAATTTTAAAGTTTAATATAACAGACAAGTTGCTTTTGTTCTTTATATACCATTGATTAATAAACAATGGTATGAGCAATAGTATTGAAACAACCACAGCAATCAAGCACTTTTTGGAATTTGACTAGACTTAGACTTCTGCAGTTCTCAGCTAGTAGTTTGGTCCACTTTCTATGAGCACACTGCACCAATCGTCTCAGATTTGGTGAGGCCTTCTCCCAAGTTTCAGATAGTTGAAAAGGATTCAGATATTCCAAATTAATTAAGATCAGCACTCAATTCGAGGCATTCTCAATAATCTTCTGATTTAATTGTACCCTGCAAAAATCTGAGGCTCCCTGTACCTACGGTGGCCCCTAGAGACAAAGCATGTACAAATGTAAAAGCGACTGCAAATAGCAAAGCACGAACAAAAACAAAACGCTGCAAATAGAATTCCCACAACGGAAGTGCTCCAGGACGCTAGGGGCAGTGATGAGCTAATGTGGCCAAATGGCTACACAGACCAGGTAGTACCAACGATCAAGACTTTAAAAATCTTTATTGGAACTTTAGGATATACAAAAAACAAGGCATAAAAGGTTTTAGACGTTTTTTAGATGTGTATTTTAATGGATGGGATGATGGTATGTTGTTGTGTATTTTAGTGTTTTATTCTAATGTTCTTATTTGGTGTGATTTTTATTGCATGTTTTAATGCTTCTATTTTGTTGACTTGGCTAACTTAATTTCTTTGATCGCTGGCTGCACAAACCTGAGACTGATTGCATGAACATTTGAGAAGTAGCGGGGTTATAGTGAAGAGCAGGCCACGGACAGGTGGGTGAGAGCACGGATAGACGGGCCGTACAGACCGGGAGCCGATGTGCCCCGGTGAAACGGAGAGGCCGGACGAGATATATTATTGATCAACACTTGTATACTTATCAAAAACAAAGTATAAAAAATAAATAAAAGAATCCATCAAACTATTTGTGTTATGCGTCATTAAACTATGTTTTATGTCTGTATTAATTCGTTTTCGTTGTAAGTTGCTACACACATTGTGTAAGAAGTTTGGAAACCGTAAATTAGCAACTGCCGCTAGCTAGTCCACTGTAGCTTCGCTAGCAAACCCCGCTAGCTATTTTACATCAAATCTAGTTTTAATTTACTGAGGCTAGGTAGCCAGCTATCCATCTAGTTAGTGTCGGTTACGAATTCTAGGGTTTGTGGATTAAAAAAAATAATTACAGGATATGCGCTAGCTTGCTACCTAGATAATTTACATCCTGTCATCAGCACACAACAGTTTATGCCAACTGAAAACGCAACGCCCCTGAACAGCTAGTTAGCTTACTAGCGTTAGCTTGCTAACGGTTGCTAATGTAAACAGTTTTATTTGCAAATCGTGCTCATCACTGCACCTAAACTCAATATATATTAAGTGTCCAAGTCAGTCCCAACCAGCCTCATTTCATGACAGTTTCTGTGTGTTACTTTTTGTATAATTATTATGATTTTCCTAACTGATCCCTTTTTTATTCCTTGTTTTTTGTATATCCTAAAGTTCCAATAAAGATTTTTTTTTAAGTCTTGATCGTTGGTACTACCTGGTCTGTGTAGCCACTGGGCCACATTAGCTCATCACTGCCCCTAGCGTCCTGGAGCACTTCCGTTGTGGGAATTCTATTTGCAGCGTTTTGTTTTTGTTCGTGCTTTGCTATTTGCAGGTCGTTTTCATCTTGCAGTCGCTTTTACTTTTGCAGTCGCTTTTACATTTGTACGTGCTTTGTCTCTAGGGGCCACCGTATGTACCAGATGCTGCAAAGCAACCCCATAACTGAACCTCCTCCACATTTCACAGTGTTTAACTGTTAAATGTCCCACTCAGTGCATGTCTTGGTCACTTTTTAATAACAAATTAAAAGGATATTTATGAAAATGTGTTTATATTTTGGGTGTATGTAAAAATTAAACAGCTGTCAATTTAGTATTTCGATTTTTTGGGGGTAATGTTCTTGAAAATGCACTCTTATAAAAACAGAAACAATGGGAGAAAATATGTAGCTATATAGGTAAAAAATAATCCAATTTACTCATTAGGTCATTAAGACGTCAAACTACTGCATTTACTAAATGTCTGGTAATGGTATTAGACTACATGAATTAGATGAAATCGAGATTGTTGTATTTTTTTCAACTTAGATTTATTTAATATTTCATTTGATACCATCTCATCATAGATCAGAAAACACAGGGATAACTTGTCATTTTAATTTCGAGTTATCCAAAATTATTCACATATTTCTCCTTCTGTGTAGTACAGTGACAAATGCCTGTGACAGCCTCACCACCATCAGCTAACAGAGTGCGATTATAACTTGTGCTTCCAACTTGAAGCTGGTGCCAAGGAGTTAGAGACACCTCCTAACTGTGCATGAACTCTGAACATGCCTTACTCATGATTCACTTCCTCATATACAAATGCTGCTTTGAAAAGCTCTAAACAACTCTTTCACTCAGCTGATTTATTTAGGGTGGACAGGTGGTGTCAGTGTTTCACCATAAACTGTTTGTCTAATTATGAAGGAAAACTGCTTGTTGTTGCACTTTACATGGACACTGTTTATTTAATCCCTTGCAGTTCACCAAACAAAATATTTGGCTGTAAAAACCCTGTAGATTACAGATTACAATAGAAAAAGAAGAAAACTTTAAGTGGCCAAAAAACAGTTGTAACTAAGTAGATTTGATCATGTACTAGTAGCTCATTAATAATCTAACACATTTATCCACTATATTGTGAACCACTGGACTACTACATTAGCTATCCGTATAATTAGTTAAATCTAGCTCCACCTGGACCAGCTACAACAATAAAAATTACATGTATCAGAATTAACAATCTAATTCTTTCATGCAGTTTATTAAAAACAAGTAAAATCTTGCTGCAGAACCAATATTTGTACTTTTCATGCTTTAAGTATGTACTTGTAAAGGAGTATTTTATTGTTGTGTTGGTACTTAAGAATATAACCTGACTTCTTCCAGTATGACTGGAAAGCCAGAGGCCAGCCTCAGCAGCAGTCACGTCTGTCACAGAAGAGCAATGCTAATACTCTGGCTACATGATATCCTGTATTTATAGTAACCAACTTTCAACACATTTTCCCAAGATGCCTCTCGCAATGAAAACACAGCCATTTATTTATTACATACTTACAGGGGATTTTTGAGCTGTAGTAAATACTTAATAATGTGAGGTGTGACGGTCTTACCTTCAGCCATGGTGGTATAAAGACAATGTCAGGTTTTATCCTTAGAGCTGGGGGCAAATCCTCCTCATGGAGACCTGACTGGAAAATCACAACTTCAGTATAAATCCGGTGCAACTTGCCAGCAATAAAGTATCCTAGTTAGTAAATTATTTCATTTTTTCTTGGAGGTCACTGTCTTGTTTCCTGATCCATGTAATCCACAAGTTGAACTTCTCCAAGACAAAAAATAAAAATAAAATCAAATATAAAAATGTACGTTTACAGGCCTTTATAGGGAATTTTGAGCTGCCACTGCAGCAGCATTGCAGAGGGGGTCTGGGGACGGTGGGGCAAAGGAAAGCAACACAGGGGAGGAAAGAGCCAAGCTAAGCAAACTGCTGGGTAGTGTGAGGCGGATCAGACAGAATATCCCCCCCCTTGTTATTGGTGCCTCACATGGCTATAGGTCAGAGCAGAGCACAGGGAGGCTTCTAGGTAACTGTATCCTCCAGAAGGTCCAAGTTATTCTTAGCTGGACCTCTTTGCAGCAGCAGCAGCTCTACCAGGCCTTTTTAGGCAGTTAAAAGGGTGTGTGTAAGATCAGATGGGTGAATTGGGCTCCCCTACTGGCAGGGTACTATAATCTCCTGCTAGAAACAAATCAGGAATGAACCAACAACACAGGTGAAACCTTCATCCAACACCACACATTATGCTTATATGTGTGGCCTTATCCTCCCAGTGGTGTTAATGTCAGTGACTGACATTTATTTTCTTTTGTTCAGAAACAGCTTGAACTGCTGTATTAGTGCTGCAAAATATTGTATATACTGTTTATCGTATAATAAATAAGTAAACGCCAAATAATAATGCTTCTCTGCCAGGCTGCACTTAGTCACATCGGTGATTTAAGCTAAATGCTAACATCAACATGCTGATGATGAGCAAGTTTAATGTTTAATCACTAACTTAGTTTAGCACATAGCTTGCTAATGTTACAATTTAGCACTACAGATAAAGGAAAAATGTTATCTTGAGGGTAGGGGCAGATTGGCTACAAAAAGCAGCCTGGACATCTAGTCTATCAGCTCAGTCATATTGAACCTTTCAGCAAGTTTATTTATCAATGAAACATTAATTAACAAAAAAAAAACAACTCTGCTAATTTGTCTACTAATTAATATGGCTAATGTGTGAAATAATGGACCCTATTTTCCAGTTTTTCATTTCCCATTTTCCTCACCATATTTGTGTGTATAGAAAACAATAGTATATTTGAAGAAATATAGGCCCAGTTGCTCAAAGAAAAAATTGAAGTTATCTTGTCTTCATGGAAATACTGGTGAGTGATAAATAGGCCAATAATGTAACAAAAGCTGGTTTCATGACTTTCCTACTCACCACCTGTTCACAAGGGAACAGATCTTCAAAACGAGTGTTTCAAGGATTTGTAAAATTGCTATTACGGATTTGTACCAGCTGTGTCGCTACAACTAAGATCGTGTGTTCAATGTCTGCTTAATGGAAGAAAAAAACTACGGTGGCCGGTACCTCATCATTTACAAATAAATGCATAAATGCAGGCACATACTGAAATTAAAATAAAAAAAAATTCAAGTTTTTTTTATTTATTTAAACGATGAACCTACAGGCCACCACCAAAAAACAGATCTGTTGAATTTCTTTGACACTTTGCAACTTGAAGCTCAGGGGATCCAAAAAGTCCCTAGGATTCATTCTTATTTATCAGCAATTGATCCAACAATTTATGGAATAGGACCTATTTTAGTCTGGGTTAACTGGTGGATCAGCAGAACAGCATTGCCACCCCAAAATTGTCCTTCTGACATTATGTGTAGTGAAGAAAACTTTATTATATACAACACAACATGTGTTTGATACTCAATAAAAACAAGTTAGGTAGAAAATATGAGCTGTTATTGGCTTAAATGGGTCAATTTTAAATTTTGGAAAACATCAACTTTATGGTGCAGCTGCAGCACTTGGGGCCACTGGCTTGATGATGACGGTGAGCTCCACAGGTACAGCAGGAGGAACATATTTCTCCTCCCTCAGCAGCCGCAGTAACAAATCCTCAGTGTCCTGGGGCCATCGATAAATACACGTGTTCTGAAGCCAACCTGGGATGTGCTTCTGTTGAGAGTGCATATATTTATGTTTTGGTGTAGCAGATAAAGTTTAGGAAAGGCAAACAATTGAAAAGGGAAAAGTAATGTAGAAAATACTAAGTAATGACAAATGGATTAAGATAGATGTTATCAAGAAAAACTATTTAGTTCTTTAACCTGTGATGCATTGAGGAAGAGAACTGGTATGAATCTGAAATTTAAGCTGCCATGCTGGATGAATTCATTCTGCATCTGGAAAAATAAAATTTTTAGAAAAACTAAAATTAATTAAATTAAATTAAAATGTCTTATTTAAATAAATAGCAAATACTTTCTCACCATGGAGTGAATATATTTAGTGTGTAGACCATGACTGTCCTCTACAGAACCTTCAATATCTGACTTATATTTTGGACTGATGGCGATGATAATCAAGTTTGATGTCTGTAAAAAACAAACAACAACAACAACAACAACAAAGTATATTTTAGACTCATTTGACAACTGTAATACAAACAAGTTACATTTAGCCTGATTTTTTCTTGCAAGACTTATTTAGGAATACTATTCCCAAAGTTTTTAGATGGAAATACAATAGTAAAACAAAAATTTCAATAAAAATCAGTGAACTTTGTTGTTCACTTACATCATCCAGGTGTCTGTCATTCCATATGTTGATGTCCATGCGTCTAATGGAATTGTCAAATATGCTGATCTGTAAAAATAAAGTCAGGGCTTTAAGTGAACTGTTGAATGTTTACAAGATTCAGATTTTCCTTTAAATCAGACGTTTAAGAGAAGAGATAGCTGCTTACAGCTGGTCGAAAACCTTGCTTTGTGAGGAAGTCTGCAAAGGGGACAATCTCTGAAGACGCATCTGAAGAATAAGTTATAAAAACATTTCCTAAGAAGACAAAAAATTACAAGCAACATTAATCAAAGAATATCCTTTTGGAGCTGGAACCATTTTACATAGAAGAAAAATGGAAAATCCTATATGCTGTAATGTCATCTAATACATACTATCTTTGACAAAGTTAATTTTTAGTTTGCTTAGTCTAAATGGACCACAGTCCCAAAACATTTTAGATGAGAAATTAAAGTGACTCACTGCACGCATCAGGCAGACTGATGATTCTTTTTTTCTCATGTGAATGTGAGACAGATGTTTCTGCTCCAGCTGAGTTCAGGTCCATCACACTGACCTGTGACACACCCTCCACAGTGGGGACGGAGAACTGTGGCACATTGACTGAGACACTTCCCTGAGCCACGCTGTCATTCATACAGTTATCACGTCTGAGCTTGAAGCAGCAAGAAAAAAGAAAAAGAAAAAGGCTTTTCGGTTAAATTGTGCTGCCGCGTGACTAGTCTGTCTAATATGCAAAGTAGAGCTTGTTGCAGCACTTGCATTTTTCATAAACATTAACAACAAGCTTGGAGTCAATTAAGGGATTTGTGTGTACTACTGGGTAAAGTTGGGGAGTGCACCTAGTTTGTAACTAAGAAGTGGTTTTGTTTTTACCAGTTTTGAGGGTCAAACCAGGGTTGGTTGTGCTGCCAGGGAACAGAGTGGTAGCATGGCTGAGGTGGGTATCTGTTGTCTGAATTAAAGCTGTATTGCCCATCTCCTGCAGAGTGATAATACCTCATATCCATAGCATGATAAAAGCCTGTAGAGACAGAGTGAGATAGAACAGCAGTGTCTGTTTTGGGATGTTGTTGATGCCTGCACTACATATATGTGCAACTAAACAAATATTGTAACCTAATCTACATAAATCTACATTATAAGCTTTCTACGTTACAAGATGAAGAAAGAATCCTTGCTGTATCTACTTTTAAAGAACAAACTCAACTCAGATTGTATATATGAAGAATGTTTTTGATTTATAAAGAACTTTTCACAAACAAAAGTAACAGTCCTTCACAGTGCTTCATTGTGTCACACTGCACTAAAAAACTAGCAAAAAAACAATAAATACTTGTCCTCACCATAGCTGTCCATGCAGTGTTGATGAGTTAGAAACGGACTGTAGTATTGCCACTCATCATCAGATCGCAGAGGCAATGGAGGCTCAAGCTCTTCTTCACTGCTCTCAAGTTGAAAATTACATTCATCCTCCCCTCTAAGTGTTGAAAAATAGATAATTTAGGCCAAATATAGCCTCAAAGCTAATTCATTTCTCAACACCAACATATATGCTCATTCTTTTCCCCAGTTACCTACCTATCTGTGTCTCTGTTTTCACTGTCTGTTGTTCCACTCTGGTTTAGTCCACAATCCCAACAGCAGTAGTCTCCTCTCATGTCGCTTTGCCTGGTTTCTGCAGGATGTAGGCAACAGCTATCAAGAGACTGATGATAGAGATTCATCCTTGCAGCAGTAGCTCCTCTTTCCTCTGGCTCTGTGTGATGCATCAGTTCTACATGCTCTCTCTCTTGGTTCACTTGTCCACCTTTGTATGGACATTGATGATAATCTGCATCTTTGCAAGTGGTTTTTATGACATTGGTATGAACAATTTGGTTTAGAGTAACTTCAGCACTCAAAGGTTGAAAGGAATTCTCTGGCTTATTTGTAGTGGGAAACACATGAAGGTCTGGTACTTTTTCAGATTTCTTCATTTTAACCAGGATACATCAGCATAACCTGCAACCCTACAAGTTCAGAAAGAAACAATGTGACTTTTACATGTGTTCATGAAAGAAAACTTATAGGGAAGATTAAAATATAGTACTAAGACATAATTTTAAAGAAGTTACTTCACATGCTGGTATTAATATATCACATATTGTTAAATAAAATACTTAGTACATACCAGGCCAGGACTCAGTCTGAACAGAAAGAGCAACAATAACCTACCTGTTCTCAACTGAATTCTTTTCACGCCTTAAGGTGCAGAGGCTTGTAGTCTGCTATATGCAAATTCTTCATTGCTAAGCTGCGTCCAATCAGATTCAAGAATGTTGTGTTTTTGTTGCTTAGCCTGATTAGCCAGGAAAGTTGAGCTGAGAGTAGGATAACTTTCAGAAGTGGAGTCTTATTCTTGGAATTCAGTACTTAGGCTAAATATATAAAGGCAACACTATATGTTCAAACAAAAGGCTATAAAGGCTAACAGTGCATGGTTGTAATCTGAACAGAAATGAAATAAAATTACTCAAGTTTTCTCTGCCATGCTGGACTTAACTGCGGGGTGGACACCAACAAGGTGATTTGCATACTTTCTGAGTTCAGTCACGTTGTCTTTTTGTCAAGTCCAGCCTGAGGGAAACGTTTTCACTCTCACAGACACCAAAGTCATGTATTTACACAACAGTGATGGAATTCGGTTCTTAATTTTCAGTGAAGCCTGTGGTGCCGTCTTCTGTATGGAAATAGTTAGAAGTTTAAAAATCTTTAAAACCAGTTAGTGACAAGTGTTGGTAACTGTAACTGATGGCGAGATTGTTTATTTCAAAACCAGCTGTGTACAAGTAACAGAAACAATAAATAATTCAGAGACCGAAAACATTTTCTGTGTACCTACGGAATTGGGGTAAATCAAGTGATACAAAATCTGATTTTTGCTCACTTTTCCACCAACAATAGGCAACATAAAGACACAAAGAAGCAGTGTATTGTCCTGGAATGCACCTTCTCACCCAAAGTGAGAAGGCTGATAGTTGAGGATGATAAAATGTCAGAGCTTCAGATTTCCTGAAAAAAAAAAAGTAATCTCAAAGACCAGCTGAAATGGTGAGCAAATTAATGAATGCTAACATTTTTGGACTTGTAAACAACATGTTATTTCCTGATACATATTATGGAGGGATAAACACAGGTGCGCATTCTTCATTCCGAACATGGAAATGGTTTGTTTGGCCACTGAAGCAAATAGACAATGCAGAATTCTTATACAGCCTGCTGTCATACAACAATGCAACATACATGTTAAACTATCGTAAGTATAATAAGCAGTCAGTCTAACAATGGTCGCAGCTGGAGAGGAAGTCAGCCCCCTTGTCAACTACAAGAAGCCAAACTAAAAGTTACTTCAAGCTGTTCTAAAAATCATTGGCCAAAGCTGAAATGCAATGAATGCAATTGATATCAGTGCAGATGCCATACAAGTTTGGGTGGAAGAATCCATGATGCACTAAATTAGTGTGTGGAAAGCATGAAGCCATTCCCTTACATTATAAGAATATTACTAAACATAAAAAGGCAAGAACAGGTGTTATAGTACATCTAAGTTCCTTGAGAAGAAAAGAGCAGTATTGTTATATTAACCTTGTAAAAAAGGTAAATGAACTCCCAGAAAAATTTCTGAGACATCTCAGTCCATGATGTCTAACTTTTACCATTCCTACAATTATTATGTCATGATTTCTTACCAAATGTGAGCCTCACACAACTCTCTACAAGCCTTACATCTGAAATAACTTTGACTTGAATAAAAAGAAAAATCCACACAATTCCAAAATATCAAAAATTATATAAAATGAAACAAAAAACAAGAGATAAGCAAACAAGCAATTTATATTTACACTACATCTCAGTGCAGTCTGTACTTTACTCATCTGGTTTATCATGGCAGTCATTTGTAACTCTAGACATCAACACCCCCTCTCCAAAACATTATCTGATTCGATAGTCAGTTTGCTGACAGAGCAGCCGTCAGTCTCTTTTTGTATGAAGCCTGGAAGTCAAGAAGTCAGTCGATGAGCTTTTAAGATTGTTACAGTCACTGGATGAGTCTGGCTCCGTCTGGTGGAAAGCCAGTGAAATGACATGAGATGAGGGCAGAGGTGCTCAGAGATTATCCCCTGGCTGATACTGAGGCTCCGTGGCAGTGAAGTAGTCCTCCAAAAATGCTTGCAGGTACTCAAAGGTGGGCCTCTCCTCCGGGTCTTTCTTCCAGCACTGCACCATCAGCTCATGCAAGGATGAAGGACAGTCCTGTGGGCATGGCATCCGGTAACCTCGCTCCACCTGCTCCAGTACCTCTCGATTGTTCATGCCTGGAGAGACAGAGAAGTGACGACAGATGTGGTTGAAAACTGAGCTTTCCAAAAACAACCTCACATCTCTGCCTCACTATAGCTTCACACGCAAGTTGTTTCTCTGCTCAAAGCTACAGTGTTAGGACATTTTAAATTGGAAACAAAAGTAGTTATACACACATGAGGCAGGTGCAAGGCTATTTGAAATGACATTAATGAAAAGGTTATGCCTGCACAATAACCCACAGGAAGGGTATTTTATACATTTCAACAATGACAAAATGAATCTTAAAAATAATCTAAGATCATCATCACACACTCACTTGTCACTGTATTTAATGTATAGCTATATGATTTAAGAAGATGATTATTCCACTTTGTGTTTTTATACAATAAGATAGTAATTATCCTACTCTGTTTATAATTTTATAATTTTACTCTTTTCTTTTCCACTTCTGTTAATCTGCAACTCTGGATGCTTAATGCCTAAAATATGATATGATATGATTCACACAGACAGCTGGGAAGGTTCTCCTGCATAATGCACAATGTAATGTACATTATGCAACATGCAGCTCTTTTTTTAGCCATGGCCAGTGTCTCTCTAGGCTCAGGCGTTCTCACACACATACGGCACTAATCAAACATGTGCAATCAGATGGAATTGAGGAGTGATTTACATAATCCACCGAGCTGAACACACTCACCTGGATAGGGCACTCTACCCTTGGTCACCAGCTCTGTCAACAGGATGCCAAACGACCACACGTCTGACTTGATAGTGAATTTCCCGTAGAGAGCTGCCTCAGGAGCTGTCCACTTTATGGGGAACTTTGCACCTGAAAAAATTCAGAAATTATTTCAGAAGATGGAGAGAAATAAAGCAATATGCCAAAACTGAATGAATAAGTAGGCAATGATTCTCTGTACTGATTTCTTCACTAATCTGTGATTTAATTAGTGTAGAAACTAGAGGACGTGGTAACATCCCACCAGGAAAAAGATGGAACAATTCCATTATCTCTAAGCTAAGGTCTTAGTTTGCACAGGTCTATGTTGAGCGGGTAAACATTTAAATTGATAACAAATGAGCAACTGGATATGTTGAAAGAGTTGGGATGTCCTCCTGTTGTAGTTCACATCTACCAGCACAGATTTGGGGGAAAAACATACAGTGATACTGGGCAGGGCCAGCTCCCTCCAACAAAGCGATAGATGTTAAACCCTCACTGTGCCCTTGTATAAGTGTGATATTCTGTTGTCTTTGTTGCCATGGTGTAACCATGAGTACTTATGTTTTCTACTAGTGTCACCAGTGAAATTCCTGCTCATTTACTGTACTTAATAACTAAACTACTAAATGGAAGAAATCATCTGCCAGCCTGCCAACGTTTTCCTCTGACAATAAGGTTTACAGGAAATACTCGGATTTGGGACTAAGAAGACACATAAGGCATGAGGAAAAAATGCATCTCCAGACGGTGACCAATAAATGAAAAGTGGTCCCTTTAAACCTTGACTTGCTTATGCTGCATCCACTTGTAAGTTCAAACTTAGTCTATATGTTTACTAAGTGGAGATTCATGTGTCACTAGATGACAACACAACAGTGGCTATAGTGAATATAGATAGATATTTAACATTACACCAGCAAAACTCGCATTTTTTTTTTCTATGATCCAAATGAATTTATGGATCTTTATTCATGACTAACACTGGAAAATAACATTCAAATGTAAGTCATACTGAATCTAAAACTATATGCACTAAATCTGCGTGTTCAGATCTAACTGAGCTGTGATTCAGAGAATGAGTAAGATTTAAATGTAAATTACATCAATCTGATGTTAAGGTTTTTAAAGTACCTTATCTGCCTACGTGTGCCACCATATATTTTTGTAAAATATATTACCGTTAGGATCAGATGCCAAGGCTTTAGAGCAGATTGTTAATAACATAGGACGGATAGTGCACAAAATCTTGAAGGATTACGCTTGGACAACCCACCTTGTCTTGCGGTGTATTCATTGTCCTCGATGAGCCTGGCCAGACCAAAGTCAGCGATCTTACACACCAGGCTGTCTCCGACTAGGATGTTGGCAGAACGCAGGTCTCTGTGGATGTAGTTCATCCTCTCAATATATGCCATCCCTGCTGCCACCTGGGAAATCGGGTTATTTTATCAGCGATGATCATATCACTGAACAGTTTCAAGGTAATTTAATCTGTGCTAGAGAAGATTTATATGTAGATTTACAGTCATTTTATCAGCCTAAAAAATGGTGCTGCAACAGAAGAGCATCTTTTAACTGACAACCCATAGATTTGCCATATTTACTAAGTAAACTCTGGTGTCAGGTATGATTACTTATCGACCCACATGATGAATCACTGCTTCAGAGTACAAACTGCACTGAGTGAGTGCTTCAACCATGATGCTAATATTAAATACTGTGCTGTGCAGCTGGTCTTGGTATAAAGTAATTACAGAGCAGCCAGATTGGTAAACAACAATGTGATACTGTACACAGATTATTTGTACTTGTTGAGATATTTCAGAAAATGCCATTTTAGTCTGTTAAAGTGAGAAGCTGCCTAACGCAAACACTGGCATAACAACAAGACGTAAACTGCTTAAATGAATAAATGGGTAACAGCTGAAGATTGTTAAACTGAATTTAGCTCTTTCTGTGTTCTGTGATAACACATCAAAATTTTGGATTATATTCAGTGGCACACCTGAGCTGCCATGTCCACTAGATTTGGCAGCTTGAGGCCTCGTCCTTCTCCGTCCTTAAGGAAGTCAAGCAAACTCCCTAAAGAACATAAAACATTAGTTAAGATCTGCATTGTTTGTGTGAATATAATACATTGTGTTTACTACAGTATATACTAATGTGGACACTGGACTGAGCACCAAGCTATGAAATAGGACACTACCGTATGGTCAGTGCAGATGTGTAAATTATGTACAAAATGTGTTCAAGAATGTGTGTTCAAGGATGCATGTATGTATTATTAATACTGTCAGTTTAAAACTGCATCAACCTTTGCTCATGTACTCAGTGACGATATAGATGGGTTCTTCAGACACCACAGCGTAGAGCTGCACCAATTTGTCATGTCGGAGCTTCTTCATGATCTGAGCCTCCTCGAGGAAGGACTCCGGTGACATGGTGCCAGGCTTCAGAGTCTTCACTGCCACCTTGGTGGTGCCATTCCATGTGCCTAACAAGAAAAAAAAGGGGTTGTTTAAGGGTAGTTCTCCAGAGGTTAGCGGCAGGATTTTATTTTCAAATTAAGATTCAGCATTTGAAAAATATGACGATCAGTCTGCCAAATGAAATGTGAGAGACATGGAAGGATATAAAAGTAAATGCAATTAATAGAAAATGTGTGGCTAAAATATGCAAAAGTTAACAGTTACCTTGAGATTGTCATCACTTCTTTTACTTTAAATAAAGAATCGAGCAGATAACTGGACACATATGGTGGGTTGTATAGTAATGTGCATGGTAAAACATGTTAACAATCAGAAAAATACAAAAATAAGATTCAAATCTATACAAATAAAAGTATGAACAAAAAATAAATAAACACTGATCATTCTCCCAGCTTAGTTTGTCCAAACCAGTTCTTTTAAAATTTTCTCCTTTAAAATTTTACACTCAATACTCCACAATGTTAATTGAAAAATGGAAACAAAGGTCTAAAAGACCTTTTAAATCCTGGATCCAATCAGGAACCACATTAAATTAAAACATTTTGATTCAATCAAATTGAACACAGATCATACAGAGTCACAACAAAACCAGCAACATTCCTGACATTTCTCCCTGTAGATAACGTTAGCTGGGTGTTAGTTTTGAATGATCCAACACATACAATATGTTTCGCAACATTTCTCACAGCTGTCCAATTCTTCATTTGTGCCAAAAGAGGATGCCGAAAAGATACACACCCATCCAGACCTCTCCAAACTGGCCGTTGCCGAGACGTTTGATGAGTTGCAGCGACTCCCGCGGGATCTCCCACACATCTTTGGTTTTGACGGACAGGTCAGTTAGACGAGGCATGCCTTTGTGGCACGGTGCGATCAGACGGCAGCACAGCCCTGCAGCCCTGGCTGGATTGACCATGCAGTTTGATTTTGAAATCATATCAGAGAAGTATGAAAACATTCTTTGTAAGTTGAACAGAAGAAAAGCCAGACATAAATCTGTCATATTAGAAAGTTTTTGTACAGCAGTCTCACCAGAGTAGTGCTGTACCAGCTGCTGCAGCGTTTCAAACTGGGCCCTGGTGGTGATGTAGTAGCCTCCACTGTCGAGTTTACGAATCTTATAGTGTTTGACATGATCTCCCTTGATGTCATCCCAGTCCTGGATGGAGAGGGAGTAGGCCCCTGGCACAGACACAACACAACACTAAAGATCAGAACTGACAGACGACTAGAAGAAAATATCTGGTAACTGAATTTTAAGTTCTCTCATGGTTTTTGATTTTTTTATTTAAATTCTTCCATATATTAGACTGCTTCTCATGCCATATTTGCTTATTCTAGTGCTCCTAAATCTTAATTTATTTACACACACATGCTAGCATGATGCTATTTTGTGAAAGTACCTTTGGTTGTTTCACTCTCACGGATGAGGAAAGTGCCTCTGGCGTTGCCGTTGGAGAGCAGTTGCCTCTCTGCATCCTTTCGACCTAATTTACCAAAATACCAGCTGCGGGGAAAAAAACAAGAACGGATAAAATTACAGAACGTAATATTTGGCTTAAACATTTTTTAAATTGTTTCTTATGTTTACTGTACACTTTGCCAAATTTAACAAAAGACAGTGAAATGAGCTCTTAATTATTAATATGTTCTCTGCTGATGAATCTGCCACACTTTAGAGACTTAGACTGCCTATGAGTGTGTGGGTGCTCACACAAAAAGTTTTACTCACTCTTCAGCTTGGATTGAGTCCACTGGAGCTACGTAATTGCTGGGAAT
The DNA here is from genome assembly GCA_032362345.1 of Sandelia bainsii. NCBI lineage: Eukaryota > Metazoa > Chordata > Actinopteri > Anabantiformes > Anabantidae > Sandelia > Sandelia bainsii. Next base: position 8,470,170 of record JAUMHL010000015.1, read on the forward strand.
GTAACCAGTTCCACCTGTAGTGAGAGAACGAGCCTCCCACCAGTCTCCCTCACTGAGGAGAAGAGGACAGAGAGAAACGGTGGATGGAGGCAGGTTGGAACAAAAATAAAAGCACATCGACATTTACACAATAAGAAGACAGGTACAAATAAAGATTCAAATGAAGTGAAAACACAGATTTTGTGGCTGAATGTCCACTAAGTTACATTAGTACTTTGCAAAAGCAGAGCCATCTGGTAATGTCCACATCACAATTCTAATAAGAGACATTTCATTTCTATGATCCAAGATCCTATCATTAAATCATGACAAATCTGTCAGACCTAACATATAACATACCTCTCACATACCAGTGAGGTCTATAACAAACAGACCCATTATTGCCTGTGAAATTACATTTTATTCCAAATGTAGCATTCACACAGTCGTGACAGACAGCGGAGGAAAACAAGACCGCCACCCTTCACACAGATGCTGTCATACAGATGTTTTAACACTTACGTGCTGTTGAGGATCTGGAACCTCTCCCCCTTTCTGAAGCTGAGGTCATCTTCGGTCCTTGCTTCGTAGTCATAAAGAGCCACAAACAGAGTCACTCCTGAAGGAAAACAAAGATTGACATGTGGTGGTTAGACTTAATAGAGGTGAATGGTATAGCTGAAATGTTATGATGTTTTTTATGGTATATTTGTTCATCTGTGTAACACATGGGCAGCTTGTTATGCAATGGCAACAAGACATACTGTGCAGCCCATCTGTGGCTTTATTTTGGAAACTCTATTTTATTAGTGTTTTCCATATACAAAATGAAATATGCACAGAGAAATCTACCAGATCATTTTACTTTTACTATTTTCAAGCTAATTCAAAAATTCCCTCAACCAGACATGGTTGAGTCTTGATCAAAAGATGAAGCCTTCTGGATGGTGAAATGTATTCAAGAATTAAAAACAAGTCAAGTTGCCACTGAACAGCATTTTTTGGGAAAACTGCACACTGTGGAGTCATGGGATCTACCTTCAGAAAAAGGGAGCAAAGTAGTTGACATCAAAGCAAGAGAAGCTGTATCTTTAAAATCTTAAGTAAGAGAGTGTGAAGTTCACTTCCCCATCATGGAAACACGTTTGCACTATTCAGCACAATGTCTTATCGATTTGGTTGTCAGATGTGCCTTGTAGACCACTGGCAAAAATTTAGGTCACTGTGTTTTCCATTAACAAAAAAGATGAATTTATCATAGTAGCACAGCATCAGCACACCCAAGACACATATTCACTTTGGAATACACAAAAAAAGCATAAAAGCACTTCAACCTTAAGCATCTCAAGACAAGTGACAGTCTATGTAAATGGGCCATTATACTATATTTACTGTACAAGTGTGTCATCATTCTCTTCAACTCTTTCCCAAAATGTCAAACTACTGTTGCACTGCTAATGCAACAAAATATTGTCACATATTGTGAGAGTTTAGTGTCAGGTATTTAACATAAAAAGTATCTTGAAAAATCTTGAATACTTGCATAAAATATTGTTTTCCAAACAGGTTAATTCTTCAAACGTCAAACCAAATCGACTACTAAACAGTTGCTTTCTAATTGTGCATCCTATGTGAATTCATAGACAGCTAACACACTCCACATATTTATTTATCTACCTCACCTGTTCCTCCCCGGGACCGAAGTGTCCCAGACTGTGAGGACGTGTGTACTCCCCCAAACACGGTCACGCCCTGTGTGGAGGCGCTGTGGAAGTTGTTGTAGTTGGGGATGGTGGTAACCCCAAAGCTGGGGTAGTGCTGTGGTGTTGGCTCAGACCCATACCGGTATCCCGAGTTGTGTGAGAGGCTGGTCTCCCGGTCATCAGTGAGTTTTGCTGTTTCTTTATCCTTACATTGGACACAGCCCATTCTCTACTCTCTGCGGAGAGTAAAAGACACAGAGATGGAATTAGTATGTAGGTGAAATAATAGCTCACAAGCCATCTCCGTGGGGGAAATTATGATTCAATATTCCATTATTTCAGAGCATCCTCTGAGAGCTGCAGAGAACCTTCTCAAAAATCTTTCAATTAAGCTGAAATTAAACAGGATAATTTAAACTACATCACTAATTAAACAGAAACACAATATGATGAGCTGCAGTGTGGCTAATGTTGTAAATATGTGTTCATGTGCAATACTTTAAACTGAAAATACTGAAATCGACTTTCCATAAATGGATTTAAAAGCATTACTTACCATGGTTTACTTTTACATTGTATTGCATGACCACATTTCACACCCAGTCAATGCATTTACAAGCTGGCATGCACTTTATTTTTGTTTTTTTTTACTAGAAGCAACATACCCATGTATAGATCCTAAGCACTTTGCGTATATACACAAGTGTCATGAAGGAGACTGATGAAGCATTTGGCGTCACTAAAGCACAGTTAAAGCAGTCTCTGTAATGAGGGAGGACAATCTGCTTTGCCAGTTTAAAGACAGCCTTACTGTCTTTAAATACCCTGTTAAACTAGTGCTGTGCCCCCCCTTTAAGCCCTGGAAGATCATGAAGCCCACTGGTAAGAGGAAGAGGCCGCTGAAAGCACTGTTGTCTTTCATCAGCATTAGTAGGCAGCTTACTTTGGAGATGGCTAATTAGAAACACACTTGTTTACAGTCACTGGGGATGGAGAGAGGTGGTGCTAGGGCCAAAAGGCAGAACTGCAGCAGATGGAGGAAAAAGAAACTATTGCACTGCTTCTGACCCCAGCTAAAGACTCAGTTAGATCCACAACAACAGTATAGTTGGCTGACAGGCAGGTGACTCCTTTCTGTCAAGAGTATAATGATTTGTAGATGTGATCTTGGGCTCTGGGAACTCATGATGAGCTTTTGCCATTTAGTGAAATTTTAAATACCAAATAATTAAGTGGCAGAATGAACAAAAAAAAACAGATCAATCTTTAGAGAAGTTTAGCATTACTTGCCATTATTCTCTTAATAACTGAAATAAATGACTTATTTTCTTTACTTTAGAAACTAGTTTGCAGCCTAAAATGAGCTGGAGTCCATATGTTTTGATGGACAGTGGAGTTTAATAGTTACAAGGAAAACTAAACAGTATATTACTGAGTTCCTTCAAGCCTGTTTTACATTTACTAGCAACAAACTCAAATGTGTGCATCGGAAGAAAGTGCAAACAGATGCGTCACTTACTACACACAGGAAGTGGGTAAAGGCAATATTAAGGTATACATTTGAAAGCCAAAATCTGGCATCAGTATTTAACTCCTGTGAAAGAACCTCATATTTAGGACAAAAAACATTGATGGACTAGTTGAGTACAGAGTTATGTTTAACTACTTCACCAATTTCAAAGCATCAGTTTTATTTTGCCATTATCTACATTGTCTTTAAGAAATCTGGCTGCTCTCAATGTCTCCAGACTAAAACGATCCAACGTTGTGTTGTAGAAACGTAGAGCTGAAGTCACTACTGTGTTACCTGCAGCCCACAGGTCTTCAAAATGATAAAATGCCTACCGAATACATAATTCATCTCCTGTGAACAGCATTTTCAGGTGCTCCAGGCGTATATACAATATTTGCCCCACATAGCTTAACTAAGAGAAGACAGGAGGCACTGTGGAGCAAGGGATCATTGTGATTCATTACTGCCAGTAAAACCCCATAAAATACCCAGAAGAAGAAACAAGCCCAGCAAGCATTACAGGATAAGCCCAAAGCTAAGACTACATAAGAAGGACTGTTGCTTCTCCAGAGATCCTACAGATATCAAACAATCTCCCTTGATATTTATATTTATATCTCATATTTTCTGGGATTTATGGTAAAATCTACATTGGGAAACGTGTTTACTACAATGTCCATTTAAAGGGAAATGCACAAACCTTTCCAAAACAGCAGAAATAAGAAAAGCAAGTCAGTTTATTAGACTTGATTGATCTGAAGAAATAATAGATGGGGAAACAATCATTATGTGCAGCTCTATATAAAGCATCAATGTTGTGGAATATTTAAAATAAGTTATAAATTGGCAGCACTATTTCAAGACACATTCTATATAAGTTAAAACAAAAATAACATCCACAGTGACCTGGTTGAAACTCTTGCTTGATGATCTCTGGTTCGTAGTACCATTGATCACTTTAAAAAAATTATTCTAGCATGAAAAAATTAACTGAATAACTGGGATAACATATTATATGAACATTTTATTTGTTGGGGGATTGTCTCTTTAACTGCAGTGATTGAAATAGAACTGCCTCCACTCCTGGAGGGATCGGAGTAAATGAGGGGAGATCTCCTGTTGTCGTGCTGCCTGTGGGGATTATGAAAATCTTTCTGCTCTTGTAGTGAAAAGGCCAGGGACTACCATAGCTTTAACATATCTGTAACCATTCTGCTGCACAGAATCTAGGCCATCTTGTATTATTTATATACATATGCTCCCTTTGCGGAATTGTTTTTTCACAGTGTTTGCTTTGTAAACATTTGCATATGAATCACGTCTGTGTGCCCTTTGTGTTGGGGCTGAAGTTGCTGAATGAGTGCTGAACGATCTGCCATCTTTGGTCGGAATAAAGTTCAGATTTATTAAGTTTGGATCAATTGGATTTAGCAGCAGTTTTATCACATTTTCATAGCAATATAATAAGAGTTTCTCAAACATTCATGATTCAGGCTCCTGTCTCTCAGACCTGCAACAGAACTTTCTCCCAAAAAAAGGAGATGATGGCATCACAGCCTCGGGGCTTGTTCCTTTCTGCGGCACAGTCTGAATATCGCATGACCACCTCAGCCTGTGAGAACGCTCATCACACTATTTTCAGACCCAAATGAACAGCTTGCCTCCACGATGACCACACTGGCGTGATAGAAAGGTCCACTGGGGACAAGATCGCAGCTAAGTATTGTGTTGTAATAATAATAATTAATAATTTAAGCCAGAGACAAGGAGAAAAGAGTAGGACCTAACTTTTGCAGACAAACACAGCAAGGCAGGGCTATCGTATTAAAAGTCGTCATCTTGATTAGTTCAAGATGCTGACAGCAATCTGACTTTGATGTCTGGCCAAATCTGTTGGTGAATACTATTTGTCAGCGTTGCAGCGAGATTTCCTCATATCAGGAAGTGAAGAATGAAGAAAGATGAGGACCCCAATATTATCTGAACACAGAGACAGGGTCAGTGCTACTACATCAGTCACAACTGCTGGGCTTAACTGGAAATTGATTTACTGAAATGAAAGCCTTTATTTTGACGCTGAACAGGCACAAATGTTAATCATCTATAATAACACATGCACACAGCAGTGGGAGCCATAATGACACACTCTGCCATTTATAGAGAAGTTGCAAGATCAATATACTAAATTAAAAGGACAGACATGTCAGGGTCACACAGTGTAACTGATGGATTAAACAGGAGACAGACCTGAGAAACAGACATATGTGCAGTATGTGATGCAAAAACACAAACAGATATGTGTGATTGAGTTAAAGCAGTGTTTTTTAATTAGTTTAATTGTTTAGGTTATTAATGAGCCAAAAACACCAAACAATATCTGTTTGCTGTTTATTAAATGTGAGGATGCACAGCATTTCTGTTTCTCTCTGTTTTGAGTCATTGCCACTTAAATATCTTTCAGCTTCGGTCGATTATGTAACATAACTGTTAACTTACTACATTTACTTGCACAATGCACATATCATGTATGCATGGATTAAGTACTGCAATATATATAGCCCCTCTGTATATTTTATGTTATAATGTTCTAGTGAAAGCCAGGGCTGCATCTAACATTCTCTGGTTAAAATTCTTGACTATGAATTTTTCTTTGTCATTTATTGTAGTAAACTTGATATTTTGGGGTTTAGATTACAATGGGATGTTTTTTTACATTTAATAAACCGAATTATTAAAATACCACAATTGGCAGTTATGAAAATAATTGTTTGGAATTACTGAATGAAAAAACAGCTAAACTGAGTTGCTGTTTAATTTGATGTCTTTTCAACTAATCCCTTAATGGACTAATTGCATCAGCTCTAACGGGGACACACTATCTAATTGGCAACAAGTTGACCTGATATTATTTCTGTTCTTTATTAGTGATGCTTTTTAAAGAAAAAAGAAAAAAAGTGTTTGGTCATTACGTCTCAGTATTTGACCATGATGAACTTACTAATCACTCCAGAATACAATCATTTTGCAAATCAAGATAAGACAGCCCTGTTTAATTTGGCCCTTCACATGCTGATCATTGACATGCTACAATACAAGGTCAAACCTCCCACACGCCTCCCACTGAAGTTGCACTAACAATGACCTTATTCAACTACAAAATACAACTTGTTGCACACCATCAAACAAACTGATACACAGTATTTTGAGTTGTGTGCCATTTCAATACACCTAAAACTCACTGCAGTGTTTACTGAATTTGGTACAACTGTGACAACGTCCTCCTTATGGCTGCCATTCTCAGAATAGTTACAATATTTGCTTGTGTCGGACAACTGAGTTCATTCAGTGTATCAACAACAAGACAATGGACACATTTTATTCAGCTACAAGATTATTTGCACAATGAAATGCCGTGTTAAAGCTTTCAAAGCATTCTCCGGGTACTGAATGAACAGAGTTAGTTATAAAACCCACAGCTGAGCTTCATACTGTTGGTACATGTGGGCTTAAGCGTAACTGTGTTTCAGTGTCACAGTGTTCACAGTTGTGTATGTTGAGTCATGCTGTTAAATCACTGAGCCCACTGTAAATGTCCACTCAGTCTGAGAGAGATGTGTGCCGTGTAGATTAAGATTGTTCACACAGGAGAAAAGAGCTAATTAGAAAAAAAAGTGAGCTAACTTTTTTTTTCTTTGTAAAAACAAGAGCAGATTCTTGCTGCCTATGCCTGTTAGTCTGGGGGGGTTTAAATGAGTCTTTCCTAATCTTGTGCCAGTAGAGGGCAACGGTCAATGCAAGAATCCACTGGAAATAGTGATGTGATGCATCTATGTAGGATGGAAGATTTCTGGTGGAACTGAACAACACTTGGGTTGATGGAAACTGAGACACGAGTCACATGGTGTGCAAGTGCTGTATGTAGAGCTGCAGCCGTTTTAAAGTGATAATGCCAGAAATTCTCTGATGTCAGTTTCTCCAGTGTGAACAAGAATTAAATGAATCTCTGGGAGACTGGGGTGGACATGTTTCATTATTGTCAGACATCTTATAGACCAAGTGATTCATGAATTAACTGAACTGATTAATCCATAATGAAAACTGTGTTGATTATTTTACAGATTATTTTCTTGATTAGTCTTTAAAACTTTAGAAAACTGTTAAACAAGATCATGTTAAGGCAAGGAAAAGTAGCAAATGATCAATTTTAAGAAGCTACCAATTAGTTTAATGTCTTAAATCAATAGATAAATCTCAATTAAAATGATTGATAGTTGCAGTTATCTACCATGTCTGAAATTTGGCAGGGCATACAGTCATCTACTAGATACCTTGTGAATCAACACATTTTGCTTTAACCAAAGTAACAAATTAACCCCTTGCTGACAAAAATATTACACCTCAGTCATGACATGTTTGATGGGAACAGAAGCAGCACATGTGTCTGTGAACCATGTCATAAATCTCCTTTAATTCATATTTGATACACATCACGCACGATGATTGTGTAATTCGTGCAGAAAGGAAAGGCAGAATACACAGCTTCAGGTGCTGAGTGCATTATTCTAAACCAACACACAACTACTGGCTAACTTACAGTACAACTGATGCTTGAGCTCCCAGCTTCACACACAGTATATCATCCCCAGTGTTTGCCTAAGATGGATGGCTGCACCTACAGACACATCAGATTGCCTGATTAGGAGAGAATTAATTGTGTATTTAACAGCGTGGGAAAGCATATGATAGTTATTTTGGGACAAATCAATAGGAGACTGTCTGCAGGCCTGTGTAGTGTTTATTATGTGTGTACATGGCCTTAGTGGTCTCTGCAGCGCATCCATCCCTGCTGCTGCAACACAAGAGCCCCCTCTCCAGAATCACAGCACTGCAAAACAGCATCCACAAGTAGGAGACCATTACCACACGCACTCTCTGTTTATCCTCTTCTCGGGGATAAAGTTATCCGTCAAATAGACGCACCTACGTCTGCAGAATGACTGAAACCTGCCTTGAATGCAACGACCCACAATGTGTTATTTATCTTCACTGCTCTCCCGAGATGAATTCATCTCGCAGTCCACAGCGCAAAATAGGGGACAAGGCGGGTGCACCAATTGAAATTCAACACGGGAATAAAAAACGTGCTTACCACAGAAAAATCAGATTAATCCATCGGGGTTTCCAGTGCGACTAATTCTCGTATGTGTTTCTGCTCTCGGTTAGAGTTTTTTCTTCGCATTAGGGGAGAAAACAGCGGTGGGAGACCCGAGTCTGCCGATTCAGGAGCTCCTGTCGCCGCCGTGCGTACAGATGATGACGACGGTAAATAGTGTCAAGTTCACAACAATAATAAACAGCACTTCCGGTTGACTATTTCACAATAAAACTCTTCTCTGTTAAGTTTTGTTTTAAAGTTGATGTAAGTGAAAACAAGCAGGACGAATATTTATTGAAACCAAAAATTGATTGAAAATCTTTTTTAAGATAATCCTCCCACATAAAATATGATTATTAGGGTTATGATAAGCAACGCCAACATAGCTTTATTAGGAACTTTGTGGTTTTATTTTGACTGAGAAAACGTCGCATTATTTTCCGGTTTATCTGGGGATGTCTCGACGCAGCTGTTGCGTATCATCGACCGAGAGATTTGATTGACAGCGTTTACCGCCAACCAGAAATTACAATGTATAGCGGGACACCTCCCAGTTTTTGGAGTGACTGAAAAACAGGGCAAGGTAGGTAAATTGTTTTTGCTTTTAGTTTTTAAACGTGAATATAAAACACAGATGCTTGTAGTATCCATATCCATATACAATTAATTAGGCCAATATTTTAAATAAAAGCCAAAAGAACACGTCTCCAGTCTTTGTTCTATGCAGCAAAAACAGGTAATTTTCCCTTTTATCCTTATATTTCAGTTAATATTTAGTGGAAGCTTATCAAGCGACTGAAATTGTGTAACATCAGCGAAATTCAACCACTGAGGGAATTTGATGTCCAACATGCAACATGGACTGCTACAAAGGGAGAAAACAGTCCTCACACAGAATATGTGGTTTTTTTTAGAGCAATTTAACTTGTGTGGTATTGTAATTATAAATTGCAATTCTGACCTCTGATCTCCCCTTCACTTACCGTCCCTCCTGTTTTACAGCTGTTAATACTGGTCAGCCTACAAGAAGCTAATTAAAATAACATTCAGATTCACTGTCAATCAAACACAGTAAGTGTTGTAGAAAATCTAATATTTACCTGCTCATATTGTGTATGATAGTACAATCAAGGTAAGGCCTATAAAAGTGAGGAGATTCACTCAATCACTGAATCTTATATCTGGCACTCATGAATATAGTGTTTCACCTCATGTAGAATGGTTGTGTTTGCACTATAATGAGATTTTCTGTTTAATGAGACTTTAAAATGATGTACTTTTCACATATATGCTCTTTTCAATTAGAAATATAAGATAACTGATGATAAAATGCTACTGTATGTGACAAGCATGTTGCAACTGATGTCTTTCTGAATAATGTTACAACCTGTGTGGAGAAAGCAGCCGAAAAACATGTTAAGGGCATACAAGCTATTAGATCCAACGATGAGAGTAAAGTTGGAGACTTTCTTTCTGCTCATGATGAGCAGGGAATGTGTGAATGTTCACCTAAAAACTGAATGCACAGTGTGTAGTCACAACCTAAAGAGCACTTTGTTATATGGACAGGTAGAGTCAGGAATCAATTCATTTTTCTGTAAAATGTCACAAAATAATGAAAAGAGTCTAGCTGGACTGATCAGTCCAGTCTGTGGTTTGCTTATTCCTGTCAATATATAGGACCTTTTCATTTCTGGGTTTTAGACATTGCTCTTGGTCATAAAAAGAAAGTTGTAGTTAAATATGTCTATGCAGATTGTTAAAACTGTGCACATGCATCTTATCTGTTTGGTAAAGGCTCTTTTTAAAAACACTATGGTGATTTGAAAAAATAGTAACACAGCAAGTTAAAAGCAAAATCTTTTTTTTTCTGAACTAATAAATACTTAATTTTTAAACAATAGTGAAACAGTGGTGTGAAAAACTATTTGCCCTCTTTCTGATATTTGTTTGCATATTTGTCACACTTAAATTATTCAGATGATCAAACAAATTTCAATATTACAAACAGATAACCTGAGTAAATACAAAATACAGATGATCCAAATAAGGTATGTTTGACAAATATGCAAAAAAAAAAAAAAAAATCAGAAAGGGGCAAATACTTTTTCACAACACTATGTGTTTACTGGAAACAGCATTTTTAGGATTTTATGTTCATTTGAAGTTTTTTTGCATATTATGGCAGATGTTTGCAATAGTTGTGCGCATTTCTCTTGCTCACACGCGCATACACACACACACACACACACACACACTCACATACACACACACACACAGAGACTCCACATAGGTTACTGACATAGAATAGACACAGTAGACATATCTTTATGTCTAAACGTCTGGGACGCATGGTGCTTTTTGAAAAGCAACGTCGTGCCCTGCCGGCTTTATCCTCCAATTTACATATTCATGGCAGCTCAACATAATAATTACAGCTTTGCATGTAATCTGAATATCACCACAATAAGCTTGGCCTAGTTAGCCTGATACAGACAGGGTGGGTGTATGAAGTCACCCTAATCCTCAAACTGCTGTCTGCACTGCTTAGTTTTGAACTCGATCTCAACCTTCAGTTTACTTCTACATAACAGGAGTCACGATTGCTAAAGCCCTCGCCATGTGGCCTCCTCCTTGGAACCATTTTGGACTGGTAACCATGGAGATGTGGGTCATGCAGTGATGGCAGAGAGAGGAGACTTGTGGCTGGTGATAGAGTCAGAGTACTGCAGGCTGCTGGAGCAAGCAGCGGCAGAAGAAGGCTATAAACTCTCAATAAATCTGGGTCACTGGGATGCTTCAGCTGGAACAAGCAGACAAGATGCTATTATGCAAGAAGAGTGATGAGGGAAGTTGTGGGCACTGGGGCCTTATAGTGTAGGAGACGTGTTTACTGAGTAGGGCATATGTCAGGAGAGTGTGGGATGATATAACATGAGACCAGCTGAGCTCTGCTTTGTCAGCTCAGCTGTCCTGAACATACTGTTGTTTTGGTACTTCCATACATTAACTTAAAACTTCTTGGGCTCAAATTGCTGCCGCTTTGTACATAAAAATATATATGTATCTCTAACAAATATGATCTCAATTGTACAATTACTGAATTATGTCGTAGCCTATTTTGTTGCATATCATGTTGTATTTTTAAATTAAGCACTGTTTTGTAGTGGTGGATGTATTTAAAACTGAAAGAATGAAATGGAAAAAATAAACATTTGCCAGCAGAGAATGGTTTGAATACTTAAACATTATAAACTGAACATCATTTAAAGGCTAATACGGGCATTTATTTGTATTTTTTAACCATATATCTAAAGATATTGTTACCTCAGTATGGGAAGAGCAGATATGGCTGGTCAAAGAACATTTCTTGGATCTTTACTCCTTGAAATCAATTAAATTTCCTGGATATTTTAAAGCTCAGTGAATTCTCAGTCATGAATTAAGCCAGAAAAATCAAGTTTCTGCACTCTAACTGAATAGAAAAACAAGTTGTTAGCCATGTTGTGTCTCTCCCATTGTCCATACCCCGAATCCATAACCCCCCCACTCGTTGGATTTCGGACTTGTGATTGGTGGAGACGGGGTGGCTTTGTCGTCACAGCCCCAGTGCCCATTCATCAGCGGACTTGGGCGTTGTACTCCGCATCTCATTTGCGCTGGGGCCAATTTCTCCATTTACAAACTGTGCTCGAGAAATTATTGGAAGAATTCGCGTTTATTTTGCATTTTCGCCACATCTTTTGCAACTTCTCACGCGTCTCTTTGCGGTCACATCGGTTTCGGGCTGATTCCTCGGCTTCGTTTGGAGAAGGAAGTGTCGGCGTTTGACTTGAATTTTTGGGAGGAAGCTTGCGGTCTTTGTTCATTCATTTCATCGGCTGGGTTCCTTTGTTGGACCAAAAGCATGGGAGCACAAATCTCCAAAACCGCTGGAAAAGAGGAAGCTGCGGTAGAAAAACCAGCAGACGTTGCAGCTGTTGCAGCAAAGACAAACGGACAGGTAATTTACGTTGGAAAACTCAAATCTTAATTGATCACGCGAAATTTTGACTCAATTTAGTGATGTGTTGCGTCGATAGCGTGCTCCATATTCCCTGCAGCGCACCCCACGCTCGCCGGCTTTCAGGGAAAGTGGCCACATGTATCCATTTTCACCGGCGAGTGCATTGTTCCAGTTTTATTTAATTTGCAGCGCCACATTGTTTCCAAATCACTTATTTTAAATTACATTTTTAATTGAATTTAATTGATCCACTGTGTCTTTATGCATTTTTAATATGTGAGAGATCAGGATGCATAACTAATGTGAATAATGGTTCAAATTTTATTTTTCATTTACTCTTAACTCTCCAGGGCTCCAGACTTCTACATACTGAGGCTGTTTTACTTTATTCGGTTGAAATGTGTGCAGCTGTGTGGCCGCTCTCACTGTGGCATGGCCATTTTAAAAAACGATACCACGCCTTTGTTGCCAGGATCAAGAAAGGAGCCACGTTTTTGTACGCCCACCATCCACAAAATCAACACACCATTTTTAAAAAGGCGCAGAGAATGGGACGACAGATTTACTTCATAATTAAAGTAAAACACATTGTTAATTATAAAAGTCATTAAATGAAGGAAAAATAGACTAAATTCCTATGTTGTTTCCACCGACTGTGCGTTGATCGCCACCTGCTGAATGTCGGCGGTACTGCAGTCTCTCAGACTAGCCTACTGCTGAAGGCCATAGTTCTGTCGTCACTCTCCTAGTAACAGATGCTGCAGTTTTAGGGCTGTTTTGCTGTTCGTTACTACTAGTCTGTGAATATGATTATACATCAACTCGCAAGAATTTGCAGGGGATAGTCCTGCATACCCATATTCATCATTAGGCCTGTATTCAAAGCACAATTACAAGCAGTTAACCGTCTTAACTCCTTATATCCCAATAAATGTGCATGCTCAAGAATCAATTTTGTTTCTCCCAGGAGAACGGCCATGCCAAAACCAATGGAGATGCTTCTCCAACTGGAGAGGGGGCCAACAAAGCTGAGGCCAATGGCAGCACTCCTACTGAGGAGGCGCCAAAAGAAGAAGGCGAGAAAGTAGAGGGTGCCGAGGCCAAAGAAGAGAAGGAGCCCGCTGCCACAAACGGAGAGGCTTCTGCCAAGCCGGAGGAAGGCACTCCTTCTACCAGCGAGGAAGGCAAGCAGAAGAAAAAGCGCTTCTCCTTCAAGAAACCCTCCTTCAAGCTCAGCGGCTTCACTTTCAAGAAGACCAAGAAGGAGTCTGAGGAGGCAGCAGACGAAGGAGCAGCAGCAGAACCGGCCGAAGGTGAGAAGGCAGTATCAGAGGAAGCAGCTACAGGTGAGACCAAACCAGCTGAGGCTAGTGAGGAGGGAGCCAAGGAGGCTGCAGCTGAGGAGCCAAAGGCTGAGGAGGAGGTAAAGGCAGAAGCGGCAGGAGAGGAGAAACCAGCCGAAGCTTCACCTACTGAGCCAGAGACTGCAGCCAGTCCAGAGGCCACGGCTGCTGCTGAGTAATCCTGCTGAACAAGACACCGGAATGAAGGAGACGATGGAGCCCGTCTGAAGGAATGCGAGAACTTGTCTAAAACCAGGGATTTTTTTTGTTTATTTTTTGTTGGTGTTTGTTTACTATTCTGCAACCATCTCATCCTGAATGACTGCAAAGTCCCTGGCAGTGATGGACAGGAGGTGTAAAGGAGAGTGTGCTGCTTCCTCACTGCTCATTGGTGCTTGCATTTGTGACGTGGGTGAGTGTGAAAGTGTGAATGTGAGTGTGAATGTTTTTCTACATGAAACCATGACTGTGTTTACACATTGCTGAATTTGACATATTTAATCAAAGTGTTTGGTGCTGGGCAATTGGATGTAGCAGCTAAAGCTGTGTCTGCAAGATTTGACACATTGTGATATTTAAAAGGGAAAGTCCTAAACTAAGTCTTAAATGTTGTCTTTGCAGTGCACAGTTGTTTACAACTCTTTAAGCTCAACTCTCCTGTGGACACAACCATTCTAGGTTTAGTTAACTGTCAGAACAATAGGTGCTCATCACTTTCCATTAGGTTCCACTATTTCAAAATTCTGTAGTAATGCACGTTGTATAGACTTTGATATTACTGGTTTTATGACTGAGATGTACCTAAATGACTGAAGTTTTTAACAGATTGCCCATTGTAAATGAAGTTTTCTTGTTTTTCACCATTTGTAAGATTGAATAAAATTGGGAGATGTTTTAAGCAAACTTTGCATCAGGCTGTGATGACTACACTACCACAAATATACACTAGAAATCACATTACAAATAAGAGGTTCAATCTGTTGACAGCATCTTTTTTATATAGCTATATGAAGGCTTCATTTTATACAATATAAAACATTAATTTAGTACAGAATGGCACTACAGTGATTGGATTAGATTAGAAGTGTAAATTTATTCATAGTGTCAAATATTTCTGTAGCTTGAGTAGGCGTGAAATCTGAGGTTGACGTTTTGTGGCTGACATCAGCCAATACAGGAACAAACTCATGAGTTATTTGCTTTACAGCACCCTCATGTGGTGCTTCACTAAAGACATGGAGGTGAATGTTTGATGTGGAAAGATTTTGAGTTGTGAAGCCAACAACAAAACTTTTAGAGCTAGTATACCTTCTCACAATTGGAAAAAAATCTAATGGTTCTGAAAAAAAGTCAAATTTGTTTATAGTAGGTAGTGTAAATACATGAGCTAAACATAAAAAAATACTCCAAAGCACCTATATGACACATGTCCAGCTACTAATTTACACTAATTTCAGTCTAAAGCACATTCTTAAATTTATGTGAATATGAACATTTTGTTCTTCAAACCAGCCTAATTTGCAGGAACACAAAAGTGAGATGTGCTTGTAGTCCTATGGTATTTTTTTAGGAAATTACTGATTTACTCAGGGAACAACCACAGCATAATTATGTGATGAGATTCAGGGTAAGTTGTGTTTGATTCAATCACAGAGCTGCTGTTTTTCACCATAAATTATAGTGTCTGAGACAAACATTTTTACAGTGTCTAGAGCTTTAGTATCCTTAGTAGAGAGCTGCAGCAAAGACCAAAATGATGCCTGGACTCGCCATTGACATATTGGAATTCCTTCTACGAAACCCCAGAACCCATAAAAACACCAGAATCTTTTTAATAGTAGAAGAGATTGCAGCAAAAGTCTCCAGGGTGTTTTTAGCTGCCCACAGTTATACCCATGCTCATTTCAAACCATCTATTTCCTTTTGCACCCAGTTTAACCCTGTGTATTGCAGCTTTGGCCACCGCAAGAAGGGTGTGTTTTACACATAATAATTCTATTTCTGCTTCCTGGTCTACATATACATCTTGGTCAGGTTGTTGAGGTATTCACTGCCCATTTTGGTCCTCAGAGTGCACATGCAGCTCACTGGCATGAAGTAGCCCATCATGGCACACACTGCTCTCCATTCTCCTCAGGATGTTTTCACATTTCATTTCTTTTAAGACACATCAGTGATGTAGATACATACACACAAGCATACACACATACATATGTGAGGTGAGTCTGCATAAGTACAAAAATATATCAAAGTGAAATATTCTTTTAAGTGCAACAGATAATTTTGGAGTGTGGCTTGTGGAATCAACCAGAGGCAGCTCTCCGCCTATGTTCCTGTCTGTCTCATCTCATGCACCAACCACAGACCGTCTCTGAATGGCAGTCCCATCAGATGGCAATCCCCAGTGGTTTCCTTCAACCAGCTTCCTCTCTGTTATGTCCCTCAGGCCCCTCACCTAACCACCGTTTGCTCTTTCTCTCAGTGAAGATCAAACAGTCGCTGCCTGGCCAGAGGTCCATCCCTGTCCCTCATCCCACATACTAACTATTTCCAGGACACCCATATTCAGACTTGCACGGTAGAGTAGCTTTTGTAAACTTTGGTTGCCAAGCAGACAACCAGTGGACATCATGTGGAAAGAGATTCGTGTGACCATCCTTCTCATTCGTCTCTCTGGATGTGAAGTAATACATAGCACATTTTCTGTAATAATACGTATTTCCCAAGGCTTTTTAAACGAAAGTACTAAAGTACAGTGTCAACTAAGTGCAATAATGCAGATACTGAATAAAGCTTTGTGTTATTAAATGATCACAAACTAAGTCACAGTATTAGAACATTTAAGTTATACAGTATATATACACATACACTGTACATAGAGCTCTGCAGGGGCCAGCAGGAAAGTTTTGCCCCATAGCCCTCTAATAAGATAATCATATTTCCATTTTATGTTACATGTTTATTCTATAAGTACTTTGCGATTTTACACATAACACATTTGATGAGCTACTAAAATATGGAAAGTGTCATTAAATAAGTACATTTACTCAAGCGTTGCACTTGAATATCATTTTGAGGTACCTGCAATATACTTGAGTATTTCCATTTTATGTTACTTACTTTTATGCCACTAAAAGTCAAAGTAAAGACTGCACTTTATATGCCACTACATTTATAATAAAAGTCAGTGTATATTAATGTAAAACACAGTATATATCCATCATCCTAACCGCTTGTCCTCTTACTAATAAACCTAACATTCATGTCTTTGGACGGTGGGGTTTAGGGTTAGGAAAGCTGAAGTACCTGTAGAGAACCCACTCAGGCACAGGGAGAACATGCAAAGTCAACACAGAAAGGCTCCCTGCCGACATGTGGATTCAAGCCCTGGCCCTGCTGTGAGGCGATAGTGCTTACTAGTACACCACATGCCACCAAAATATAGTATACAGTAATAAGCAAATATTTACTTCCTTTTTTATTTCTTTTTTATTATTATTTCTGTTTTCCTACTGTCATCCTATTGTATTGCGACCCAGATATACGCACAAGAATTCCAATGTGCTTGTACTTAATTGTACCTGTGCAAATGGCAAATAAACTCTATTCTATTCTAGTTTCATCTCACTTAAGTTGTTCAGTTTTTAATGCAGGGCTTTCAGTTATGAAGGAGTTCTTCTAAACTGTGGTGCTGATACTTTTACTTCTTCTGATTCTTTACTTCTTCTTCTTCCACCACTGCTCAGTAGTGCCCAGAAACACAGGAACAGCAAATTAAGTGTTTTTTTTTTGATGCAGCTGTGCTGTTTTTGTTCCACACCAAGTTGCTAGGTAACCAAGTTCTTTGGACCTTTTCTTTATTAATTACTAGAAAAATTTCTTTGCTATATTTTTCCACCTGTGAAAATGTGCAGTTTACAGCAAAATTAGTTCTATTGATTTTTTCTCCTTTTCTCTTCTTGAAAGGTTTTACACACTATACTGGTGTGTAGCCTAGAACACCAACTTATGGTAGAACTCTAAACTGAAGAAATTGTAATGTCAGATTGATTTTTTAGAAATGATGTAATTAGACAAAATAAAAATATAAAATAATGTGCAAATTCTCAGTCACATGGACAGAAACAGCCTTATTCACAGACATCGCTGAAGTCTAGTCGCTGAAGTCTGTTGGTTGATCAGGA
>JAUMHL010000015.1:8488152-8537137 GCA_032362345.1 Sandelia bainsii
CAAAACTACTCAAGTAAAAGTAAAAAGTATGGTGCAATAAAACTACTCCTAGAAGTAAATTTTTTTCAAAAAGTTACCTAACTACACGTAACGTAGTAAATGTAACTCGTTACTACCCACCTCTGGATGTCATTATCTATGGATGGTGAATAGCATCAAGTTCAGAGGTGTTTAGTTTCTTTTATCAGTTTTATCAACAGTTGGGTTGATGCCCAGAGGAATCCATTTCTTAGGGAGTACTTGAACATTTGTACTTGAAGTACATTTTAGAGCAAGTACTTCTTGTCCTGATGAGATCACTCAAGTACTATAGGTACTTCTGTTGCTTCTGCTGTCACCAAGCTTTTTAAAGATAAATTCCATGGTCTATGTGGCTATGTGAAGATAACGCACTAGCATCCATTCTAGCCATTATCTTACATTCTTTTTAAATTGTAGCAGGGACTAAATGTTTCGCAAAAACTGTAGCAAATTTCTTTTTTAGTTCCTTGGTGGATCTTTAATCTAGAGCTTCACAGAAAATCTAGTAGCTAGATTTAACTCTGTGCTTAATTGTAAGAAATGGCATGCCAGTGGCCTTACTGGGATGCCAGTAAGGCCATAAACCATTTCTCCCCTAGCCTCATGTTCAAGTTAACTGAAAGTAGCACAGAAAGTTTACTTGGACACAACGCACAAAGAGGCAGCAGCCCACTCACCCCAATATATTACGAGGTTTGTGGAAAAAACTTCTTTTTTTTTTTTTTTTTTACAGATGATTCTTCTTTAATTTAAAAGCTCTATTTTTTGATATCAGAGGACATTACATTAAACTGAATCAAAATTTTTGACAGAGAGATAAGTGTATTGTTGAGTAATGCATTTGTGTAAAGTAAAAGGTATTATATTCATTTGGCTCCTATTTAAGAATAAGTGCTGGTCAGACAAAACATTTATTAAGACATCTTTTATTTTGGTCATTATGTTTTACATGACATAATGCACAAACAGGGATATAATGTTTCTGCCAGTAAACAGTTTGTGTTTGTATGACACTATTCTGGTGACTTATTTCAATATAACAGTCAATTTGACCATTACAATTTCACAATATTCAAGTCACATACAAGGACAACAGTTACAACGTGTTGCACAGAAAGCATTTGTGTATTTTTAAGATTATTGGTCATCCAAACAAAAACAAGGTTGTACAAAAACAAACAAACAAATGAGGAAAATAAAAGGTAAACACTTAATTGAGAATCACCAGTTGAAGTCAGTATAAAAGGAACAAAGTGGAAGAGAAAAAGCCAGGACACAGCACAGTTATAAAACCTCAATTTCACATGCTGTCTCCATTACAAAAGTTCACTGGTAACTTTATGGATTGCTTGCCCCATCCCTGATCACCTGTTTTCATAAATTAGTTTTCCTTCTTCTAAGCACCTATTTCTTGTAGTTTTCAAGTCGAGATGCTACTACTCCTCAAAGAAGGGTGAACTGCCTGTCTATTTGGTTGAGGAAAAATGAACAGGGAGTTTACTTTAGTTTGAGAAATAGATTGCAAATTTAGTTGGTTGGCTTTTGGGAACTACTGTATCAACGTATCACGTTGAAGCAATGAGGAACCCAGAGAAAGAGCAGTGAACATGCTCGGCAGCAAAGACACCATTGGCCTCATCGTCAGGGATCTGGATGTACACTGTGTCCTGCTCATCAAGCAAGAGGACAGCACTGCCAGACATCTGGTCCAGGAAGCCCTTGTTGTACTCATCATAAGTGAACATAACAGGCTCGCCGTTCTTGTACAGAGCCACCAAGGCATGAGCTCCATTAACATGGATGCTGTAGGCGAAATAGTAAACTCCAGGAATCTGGCAGGTGAAAATACCGGTCTCAGGGTCATAGTGATTCTCAGCATTGTACACTATTTGGTCAAACTTAATGGGGCTGCCTGCAGCAGGGTAGGGAGTGACCAGAGATGCAGTGAAGGCAGACATGGGAGACTTGACCATAACCTCTTCCACTCCCTTGCCCTTCTCAAACACAACCTCACCAGGAGGACCAGGGGGACCAGGAGGGCCAGCTGGGCCAGGCTCTCCATCAGCACCATGCTCACCGGGGGCACCAGGGGCACCCTGAGGTCCAGGGATTCCCTTAGCAGTCAAACCAGCAGGACCAGGAGGGCCAGGGAGACCTGGGTGTCCCTTAGGGCCAGTAGTGCCAGAGGGACCTTGAGGTCCAGTGGGTCCTCTGGGACCTGTAGCACCATCAGCACCAGCAGCACCTGTCTCACCTGCACGACCAGGATGACCTTTGGGCCCAGCAGGGCCTGGAATACCTGGTGCACCTGGGGTACCTGGGCCCCCAACATCCCCTTTGTCACCTGCAGGTCCAGTGGCTCCTCTGGGTCCTGGAGGACCAGCTGCACCTGGGTAACCCTGTTTACCTGGGAAACCCTGTGCTCCCTGATCTCCCTTGTTTCCCTTAGGTCCCTCAGGTCCACTTGGACCTGTGTCACCTTTAGGGCCAACAGCACCAGACTCACCTGGGAAACCTCTTGGACCCTGAGGTCCAGCAGGACCAGTGGAGCCAGTTGCACCTGTAGCACCAGTATATCCTGTTGGGCCTTGCTCACCCTTTGCACCTGTGGCACCTGGACTACCTGTAGCTCCCCTCTCTCCCTTCTCTCCATTTGCACCTGGCTTTCCATATCCAGGGACTCCAGGGGCACCAGGGGCTCCAGCAGGTCCCTGGTGGCCTTTAGGGCCAACTGGTCCAGGCAGACCTGGGGCGCCATTTTCACCTGATTTACCTGGAAGACCTACACCTGGAGCACCAGTGTGTCCCTTAGGTCCCTGTGGTCCCATGGGGCCAGGGGCACCATCTCTACCTGGACTACCTGACTTTCCTGGCTCACCGGATGCACCTGGTTTTCCTGGCTTTCCAACTCCAGGCTCACCTGGTGCTCCAGTTGGGCCCATAGGTCCTTCAGGTCCTGTCTCACCCTGAGGTCCAGGAGCTCCCACCCCTCTATCACCCTTAGGACCTGGCAGTCCAGGTACACCTGGATGTCCCTTCAAACCAGACTCTCCTCTAGGTCCCATTGCACCGGGAAAACCTGCAGGTCCAGGCTTGCCAGTAGCAGAGAGGCCAGCAGGTCCAGGGCTTCCGGACGCTCCGGGAGCTCCCCTAGGCCCCTGAGACCCAGGGGCTCCAGTGTCTCCCTTCTCACCAGGTGCACCAGGGTAGCCAGGTTTACCAGGTCCACCTGGGGATCCTGGTTTGCCAGCAATGGAGCGGCCAGGAGCCCCGGGAGGTCCAGGGGGTCCTTGGCGTCCAGGAAGACCTTCAGCACTCTCACCAGGGGGGCCAGGAGGGCCAGCAGGTCCCTCAGGGCCAGGCTCACCTGGAGGACCAGGTTCACCTGCCACTGAGACCACTGTGAGGAAGGAATGACATTATCAGTACCAACAAAACCAAACAACAAGAAAAGGCCAAAAACACTAAGAGACAAAGTCAAAATATGACACTGTAATGTGTTGGTATAGTGTAGTACTAAACTTAAAATGATACTTAGAATTATTACTTGGATTAAATATATTAAGTGTTTGTTTCAAAACCTCACGTTTAGTTTGTTATTATATTGCAAAGGAAATCATATTCATAAAATATTGTTAGAATACATGTTCTAGTATCTCCAGTGTTTTTAGTCACATCCCTTTTGAATGACATTTCTGAGTATATGTGCAGGTTTTGACAGTGTCTTGTTGACTCACAACATGGTTGTTCAACAGTCAAATGTGAAATAAATATTAAAAACGACCCGTTCATGAAAGTTGCTCTCTTTCATTGCTGTTGTGTGTTGCAGTCAAAAACCATGGCTACCGTACAAAATAATCACTGATTGGTTCTTGATATCTCACTCTGAATTGGAGGTGGGGCAAGTTATACTCCCATTAACCAATCATTTTAATTCTGTGGCATGACTGCCTGATGCTGATGCACTGACATAATTTTATAAAATTTTTCTAATCTTAAACTTGCAAATCCATTCCTAATAAATATTTTTTTCTCTAAATTTGACTTTACTTGTTTAAATATTTAAACATATATTTATACTATTACTTTGCCATTTACTTACTTGTCGTGTAAAAATTTACAAAGTAGAATTACGTTATGTGTTTGTGTTTTTATCAACATATTTTATAGCTATTTTTCATACTTTATAGGTAAAAAAAAAACTTTAAGAGACATCTTATGACTTGTTTGTGAAACAGCATTTCTAAATGAAACTGGCTCTTTTTTAAATTTGCTGCCTTTATGTGGTCACAAGTGTAAAAGGCTCACTCTTTGGGTAACTGTAGCCAAGTTTGGATAAAGCCAAACAGATGTTTCTACTTCTGTGTAAGCAGGCACACCCAAACAAACCACACAGCTGGGTGACTGCACTGTAATTGTCATTGTCAATCTAAAAATAATTCACAAAAGCTACTTTTTCAAATAAAAATAGAAGTATGTTTTTTTCACACAAAACAGCATTTCATATTTTGTATTGCATTTTAGTACACACGCAAGACCACACCATAATTAAGGTTTGCAGTAAATCAATTTTGCAGAAAAAATGAATGTTCTTCTATTTATTGCCATGTGTCTTAAATAGAATAAGCGTCTGAAAGGAACAGGAAACACTTAAAACTAAAATAACTAAAATAATATGTGCCAAATCATATAGCCTAAATTTCCTTTTAACCAATATTACAAATTAAAAGTCATCATTATAAATGTTGCCAATTTGCCTGCTCTGGCTGAATACAAGTACAAATAAAACTGTGTAAAACAAAAACTACTGAGTTTGTTGATGTTTGTTAAAACTTGGGACTTTCAGCAAAGCTTTGTACAAAGTAAATGTGCGTTTAGTCCAATTCTAGATCTAAATGAATTTTGTGACTGGATAAGCATGCACACTGCTGCAGCCAATCAGAGCATAAGACGGTTTCAGAGCAAGGTGGAGTTCCGTTTGGTTCAGTTCAGTAAAGTGTAGCTGGCTATGGGTAGCATCTATCTGGCTACTCATGCTGCCCCTATTGGCCACAACAAAGATGCTTATTTCCTCACTATCTATTCAAATGTGAAACTGTCACAAACTGTTGTTGAGGAAAAAATAAGTCCTTAGAGGAGAAAGTGAAGACCAGTTTAACAAGAGAAAACCTTGCATGGCCTATTGTCAAAAAGAGGCTATATAGAAGGCACAAGGCTGTGTTTTCTTACCTTGGCTCTTCACAGAGTAGGGCTGGTACTGTGGGGGAGCTTTCACTACCTTCTTCACCACATACCCCTTTCCATGGGCTGCTGTCAAGGTTGCCATGAGGAGGAGGATGCTTGCTACTCGTATGTCCATCTTTAAAGGTCAAACCTGCAAAAGTAAAAAGGAGACAGTCATTGTAACATAACTGTGAAGGTACAAAGTGTCAGCAAACTTTAGTTTTATTTCTGATATTTTATAGGGCATAAAAACTTTCTCAGCGTACATGTTGTACATCTTCACAGAACTTCAGTGGATGGCAAATAATATAGGATAAGTTAGAGTAACTTTGTGCAAATTTAAGTTTTTTAATTAAATTGGATCCTAAAGGATCCTTCAAAACTCTGAGTATCACCCAATAAACCCCAACACAGACAAAATCTGCCTCCCTTCCACTGCCTGTCATATAAACCAATGCAGGCCTAGAGAAAGCCTAGATGTTCACTACACTCCTCCAGAAACAGAGCTGTTTAGAAAGCAAGAGAAAACACACATACCGGCATCCAAAGGGGGGAAAAACAATCTCTTCAGCACCAGTGAGCTCCTGGTGCTGCTGTATATCCTTAGGGTGGGAGCACAGCTGAGGATATGCTGCCTTTCAGTACAATGATGTGGGTATTTATACCATATCTACCGCTCACATCATTAAAAAAAAAACCCCCACCATGCAAGTACCTCCCACCTCAGAGCTAGGCTGTAATTAGCAGACAGATCTGCCCAAAGCGGGCATGTCACATCAGGGTGCCTCCATGTCTTGAATATCCAGACACATGATTATCACTTATTTCAGTCTTCATCTGAAATAGAAAATTATCAAAGCAATAAATTGATAATTACATAAGTAAAGAAAAGTAAGAGGAATAAACTTTACATCTCTTATTTCAGCCTTGTTACATTGTTAAATTTATAATTTTTCTGCAACATTTTAACTTTTTATGCTTAGGACATGTTTACATCAATGATGTTTATAAGACGGCCTGTATAAACATTGAATATTGTTTGAAAGTGGTCAAAACACATATAAAACAAGCAGATTTGCAGTAGCACCTGTGCTGCTTCACAAAGCTTGCATTGAGGATATACCAGACTCTACATTTACATATTGTCCAGCCGGCTATGTGGAGACTGTCCTTTACCTTTCCTGACTGTCTAGGCACCTCCATCCCTGCCATGATAAGATAAACATCATGAGGAGTTCCATGTATTAAAAAGATGCCTTATTTCTGTTTATACTTCATGTAATGCCAGCATTTGAAGGTTTTCTATATTCCTGATTTCCTTTATTTAGTTTTGCACATTTCCTGTGTATTATTTGGGCAGTGTGTCATTGGGGCTGATAGAAAACAAACTAACCTTGATTTAAGTCTCTGTTTCGAGATGGTGTCGAGATAAGTGTTTCACCCTCAAAACAGCTAATAAAACTATATAAGGAGCCACTGGAAAAGATATTTGGACTTGCTTCTGTACAGCCTATTGAATGCAGCCCAGTTTGGTGCAGCCTTCATGTGCAGTATTCATGTTTACACACCAGGGGGCAGGCTTTACTGTTGTACTGCACCTCACCATTGAGCAAAATGCTGCTGCTACTGTGGAGAAGGGGCCATGCCCCTTGTGGTCACTAGTTATTTTTTGCCCTCTTGCTGGATATACATCATCAGAGGTTTCAGACATATTCCTACAATTACAGCTGGTTTCTGTCATGATGTTGTATTTCCTCAATAGGCACTGGCCTCCAGTATTATCCTCCCTCACCTCACCCTCCACCTTTCCTTGCTTACTTTGAAATTTTGACTGTAATTTCTCAATTTCAGGCTGGCCACATAGGAAATGCATACACCCAAATAATACCATGTTCTCAAACACACAAGTAGCCATAAACGATGTGTAGGGTATTTTGTATTCCATCCCAAAGTTTTCCTGAACATGTGAACAGACATGGTGCATGTTCTTCCGGTGTTGGATACTAGTGACAATATGTATATGTGCAGGAACGATAATGATGAGTTGCGAAACTGAGGCCCTCATCAAGTTTCTATATGAAGCACCTCTAATACACGTGACTGTGACAGGCATCTTTCACCTGGGCTATAATTAAAGATTCTACAACATGAGGCTTGTTTGAAACTTTTTCTTTGTGAATTAGATCAAATTATCTGCAATTTTCCAAAGTGCTACCTTCCCTGGCTTATAACACTTAATCATGATTGGCAAACATAGTTTCAGTTTGCTCCTCCTGTAAGATAAAGCATAATGTAATTTGTGATCTTCATTTCCATATCCTTGAAGTTCTGTTATAGCCAAGACAGGCTTACAGCAAACGTGCAGGCTAACTACCTGAGGTGATGTGATGATAGAGAAATGTAACGTGACATGCACATTTGACAACCCACGCAAGAGGATGGTCACGTTGAAGCCTACATCGTAGCCATATCTTTGTACATATCTTTAATTTTATGACACATCATAACCCAAGTATTAAGCAGCTGAAGGTTCTTATTTTGACTGAATTACTGGTGAACACCACACCATGTAACCATTTTTTATGTTTACTAGTTACACTATATCATTTTAAAATCTCTTTATGCTTGTGCCCTAGGGCTAGCCATTCCAGCTTTACACAGATTTAGATGAAATGACAGAGCAACAGAGGGAAGGGTTAGGATTTTATATGTTTAGATCCAGAGTTTCAGTTTATGTTTTTTGAACTTGGCGAAACCACTGCAAAAGAGGATCTCTGTTTTTAGTCAGATGGTATGAGAACAATGATTCATCTATTATGCATAGAAAATCTAACAAACTGCATGTGTCTGTAGAGACTCTGACATTCATGCTGAACCTTGGAACCAGAGTGTACTTTGGCTAGAGGAAGACTTGAATTAACAGTGTAATTTGGTTGTTGTTTATAACCTTGCAGCATATTTTTTTATTTTCTAAACACGCCACTGCATTCGTTTGAGAAGGACTTTGTGTCCTTGTGCTTATAGTGGTGGAATTGTAGGCTGTGAAAGTGCGTGGCGAAGCTCTCTCTGCTCTGCTCATTACACTACCAAAGCTGCTTGATGTGGTCAGCAGGCCTCATTGTAGTAACCATTAGAATTAGGTTAACAGTCTTCAAACTGAAGCTGGTGACGTCGCTTTGCTCTTATATTGTCGAAAGCCCCTCACTGTAAAATACGCACATGCTTTCAGTTTAGTGTCACTTCATATACTTGATATATGATATAAAAAGCTTTTTTTTACTGAATTTAGAAAAAATACAAAACTGGCCAATTATGAGCATGACACACCCAAAGTCACTGAAATGAAAACTGCACAGTCTGTTGTTTCGGCATCACATCAGATGCCTCTTCATCATAGTTTACGTGTAGAAAAATATTTACATGCAAATATTTACTCAACAGAATAAGGATAGAAACAAGTGTGGGAAGCTGTGACAAGGCAAAATTACTTCATGTGACCTTCCTGCAGAGGACATATGCTGGCATTTTGAGTTCCTGCTTGTTTTTCGGTCTGTCATCCGTATCTAACAACAGGTCGTAGATTTCACTGAATTCCCCAGAGAGCACTGCTGGACAGTCTCACTGGCAATGTTAGTGATGTTTGTGCTTGTACTCTACAATGATAACAGTGTTCGAAGAAAGGTTTTTCACATTTTGTCTGTTTTTGTTCTCTCTACTTGCCAGGAATTGATGTTTCTGGTTTCTTTGCCATGCTGACCGAGGCTCAACCCACACCCAAGAGGAGAACATAATTGGCAGTTGATGTAAGGGGACGCGACCAAGCACGTGAGTTAAACAACGGCTAAAGATACACCATCATGGCTGGGATACAAATTTAATGTTTCAATAAACTCCGTGGACCACTAAGAGCTACTTTAAGCTTTATGAATGGTAGACTTGATGGGGGCCCTTGTGAGTGATTGGTGGGGAAATTACAGGGTCCTGAAAACAAACATCAACCCAAATGGAGCCGGAAGTGTAAAAGTAACTGGCGGTAGCTTTAGAGATGAGCACTGGCCTCTGGGAGGTCACCAGTTTGAAACCCCAGAAAGATGTTAAAATGGGGGGATGGATGAGAAAGTAAGTGTTGGATGTCCTGTGACAACTCCCAGGTGCAGATGCATATAGATGTCTGAATGAGAAGCAGTGTGTTGCCATGCAAGCCAAACACCACTAAAATTTTCATTTCAGGGTGTTTTATTGTGTAAACATGTGAGATTTAATGTATAATTAAGTTCATAAGTTGGAAATTTGCTCTCACAGGCTTCATGTGATATTATCACCAGTGTTCTGGATGAAGCTGCTGTCACACACACACTTAAAATGAGTATGTGCTTATTACCAGTCAACCAAGTCAAGTGCTATTCTATCTGATTTGATTGCTTATGTTTCGATAGTGCCATTTGCTGTAAGTTTATTTCTGAAATGGTCTGACTAAGCTGCTGGTTTCAGACAACCTTCTTAGTCTTTGTTTAGCTGAGGAAATCAGACTTTCAGTTGCAGTAGCCCACAACTAATTTCCCTATAAGTGCTTGGCCAGAAAGTTTATGAGGTGCTGCAATGCAGCACTCGTGCACACAATGTACTTCAAAGGTAAAAAGGTCACAATAACCTATTTGCAGTTTTTGTCACTGTTGTTTTGTCCTCTAACGCTGAAACAATATTGTTTCCCTAATAATATTGTGTTTTTTATAATTCATAGCCCTATTTCTCTGGATCATCTTGCTTTGTTCAGACTGCTAGAAGTAGCTGCTTATTGTGGGATCATTTAAAGATATCAAAGTTAAATAAAACCACCTTAATGGGATTTTTGGTGCCTAAGTGTAGGTGGCAGAGTCCTGTATTTAGGGATAATGACTAATCCATTACATCAAGCCTGTGAAGCCATTTCACAACAAATGCAGTTTGTGTGGATAAGTCTTTATGAAAGACAGGAGAATGAAAACACCCATCTCTCTTAGTACAGAGTAAACTGCATCAGAGCAGAGGTGGATTTATACTTAACTTGTGAGTTTGTGATTACATTTGACTTAAGCACATAGCCTACTGCAGGTAGAATATGTAAGTGCAGGGGAGGAGGGAATGACACTTTCTGTGCCTGAAATGCAGAGTGACAACCAAGAAACAATGTTTATACAACGAAATGTCACCTCACTTGCTGGAGCAGATAGTTAGCTCTGCACCATAATGACTTGTGGATAGACAAGACAAGTGTTGTTTCTGTACACACTATATTTGGTTCCAGCCATGTCTGTCTCGAAATAAGTGCTGGAGCTAAACTCTTAGTTAGTGTCCACACCATTCACATATCTTTGCCTGCGCTGTTTGTATATAAAGACATGACCACAGGACGCTAGCTGGACTTTAAGGTACAGCATGTCCAAAACAATGCTGGGGTCTTGGCTCGATCCTTTGTGGTTTAGAGGTTTGTTTTGCTGGCTGATGGACACTGTGTGGGCTGATACTCTGACTGGAGTAAGAAACAGTGGCCCTAACTGTGACTGAATGGGAATCATTCCACATTATATAATACAGACAAATAAAATCAGAATGTCTACTCTCTAGAAACAAGATATTAATAGTAATTACAATGCATAACTTGCTATTTTTTATTTCAAAAGCATGTTTTTATTATTGTTATTGTTATTTCACTTTGACCTTCACTATGTGAGGAAGAACATATGTGCAGAGTTTGACACTAAATATATTTAAGAAAGGTGTAGCTGTAAAGGTGTAGATATAATGTTTTGGATTTTTAACTGTATGAGTTTTTATATCTTAAGATGAAGAGAAGTAAGTTTTAAATTAACATCCAGCTGTAGGTAGTTCAGGATTTTCATTCTACAGTAAATAAAAAACATGTTGAATGCCTGTCTGTCCTCGTAAACATTTTAAAGTATTTTTTCTCAAAAGCGTGACTTTAGCATTATTTATATTTATGTTTACTAGTCTTCTTTATTGCCTTTGAGACGGCATTTCTCCATTTCTTGGCAACTAACCATTACGTGTTGACCAGTGGATAGCGTGAAATCCATTTTTACATTCAAAAAGTCAAAGCCACTTGGTAAAATTGTAATTGAAACATCAGTACAATGATAACAAGTCACATGCAAGTATTATAAAAATGCCAAATATGCAGCTGGTTTTCAATTGAACTCATATGTGACCAATAAGTCTACAGAAGTCTTCCCTTAAAACCAAAGTACACCAAAGTATTCCATTGGCTTGCTAACTGAAAATATTAAGAAAAAAATCCCACAGTCATTCAGACAAGTGGCTTGCTGCAGATGTTTTGGAGTTTGTTGTTGGTAATCCACAGACACAAGAACATCCCAGAATAAATCTGGATGAAAACACACAAACTGAGCGTTCATTCCATATGGTTTGCATGTTGGTATCTGGCTCCCCATTGTATTTGTTTAAAGGGTTTAGGGGGCCAGACTCTTTATATTTGCAAGATATTTTGAAGAGACACGCCAAAGGTGGATCCTGAAGGCAAAACATTTGTGTTTTGAATTTGCTCAGAGCCTCACGTGGCCTTTGACTGTGGAAATGGAAATCTGTCTGACACAGCATGGGTCCGGGGTATTTCTTGACTTTAGTATACCTTTTGAACACCCACCACAAAGGAACCTACTGTATAGAGCATTAAACATGTCTAACCACAAGTCAACTGAGACTGTTCCTGACATTTAGACAAAATCTGAAGTCAAAGTGTAAAAAAAGCTCAAAAGCTAAATTTACCTGCACCATTTTTGTAGATATATTCTCAAAAACACAGTAAATGAGTTTTGTGTTTGCACTTCTGCAGGATGCTGTGAAATTACAAGTGATTTAAGTTTTTTCACAAAGAAAAGTCATGCTTGAGCACATCTTTAAAGGTGCTATTAGACTTTCATTCATTTGAAATGAGCTGTTGAAAACCTGCTAATTGAGTTGGTGTTCAGGATGATGTACAAGAAATGTGCCCGCTAGTATTTCTTTAGCTTTTAAACATGCATTTGTTAAGAAAGGGTTCTTTTATTGCGGAAAGGTTAACACTGAGGAGTCTAATGGGCTGAATCCTTGCTGAGATGTGTTAAATGATGTGTGAGTTGCAATATATAGATCAAAGCTAGGGAAGTAATTTTATAAAACAAAGTCAGAGTAGCTTCTTTCGCCTCTGTTGTATCTTCAGAGATCATTTTTCTCCTATGGCCTATGCAAAGGCTCCAATAATAAATGCTTCCAGGTGGTCTGCAGGGCTGATGTTGCAAAGCAGAACAAAAAGTTTGTGTTTTTGATGAGCCAACATTTTCTCTGTGGAGAACCTGTTTTACTGTGAGGGCTCGTCCCGTCCCAAGTAGAGCCAAGTGGTCTTAAACACAGAAAAGAGCGTGAGTCATTGTGCTCTGTAATTTCAGCACACTGCAGCTGTCTTAAGTGACCACGACTGTAGACCTGTTAACCAGCCTGATCCACATGTAAAACTTTCCCTTCCTTTTAATGTAAAAATTATAATGTTGCTTCCCAGAGCTCTCTCCCTCAATTGCAGCATGTATAGCTTTAAGTGCAATGACAGCTTGCTGGAAGATCTTTCTAGGACAGGCCTGATGACTATTTTGGGTCTCTGACCTTGTTTCCCGACAAAGAGTCTCTGTTAATCTCTTCTATAATTCCTGTATCAAATCTCCTTTTTTCCTGGATAATGCAGCTACAGTAAACACTATTTTTCAAAGGTTATGAACTTCATTTAAAACCTGTAAGTATATGCCTTTCCCTCTGGTGACAGAGTTGGAGCTGGACAGTCGAGTCTGGATGGCACAAGGTAAATTGGTAAATCTGCTGAATGGCACACATACTGTACGAGACTTTGAAGAGTTTCCAGTTGGTATTTTTCTCAGCTATTTACAGTTCAGTATTTTAAACAAAATCTCCAAATGTGGAAGTTTGAGGTCCTGTGGTAAAGGAAGAGAGAATTACAACTCTAATGCTGGTGCCCTTTTTCTGCAGTGTTTACACTGGTCTATTCGCTTTATGGTCAGATGGCAACAGCTCGTGGTTGAATAAAAATGTGGCTAGCCGCTGCCTGAATCCCATCTTATGTCAGACAGACAGGTGGACTCAGACTTTGTCTGGAAACTCATGCGGTAGTAATGGCAGCAGCTTTCTCAAGTGTCTAATAAAGGGACAGAACATTTGATCAAACAAACAAAAAAAAATGCTACTGTGTGGATCTCATTCATTCAGGGAGCCAAACCAGCCCTTTCCAGGAGGCTGTAATCACTTGTGGAAGTTAATTATTTTTTATTCAAGTTAAGCTGCTTTTATTTCAACTAAATATATTTTTTTAACAATTTAAATATACAACTCTTTATATTTTCTTTACTATGAGCAGCTTTTTATATGACAATACCATCTTTCTAAATATTTTGAAGTTGGGGCAATTCATTTTTTTTTCTATTTAATAAAGTGAGACAGATTTTATGTAAATGAGTGCAGTTTACAGTACTTGCTGCTTTTACCTCATTCATCTGACTGTCCATTGTTTGGACCCATTGGGTCAGGAGTGTAACAGTGTGTATTGTCATCTATTTTGTCATCTATAACACTTCTGGAGGTGCTGAAATTGTGAATTTCCCAGTTCTATAAATATCCTCTTTCAACTTACATGAATTGATCTTTTACAGTCACAGCAACTGGCTGAATAAAATCATTGACATATTATCACTTTATAAAGTTTATATAGCAAACATGTTATGCAAACTGTTTCCTTACACATCCAGCAGATGTAGAACAGAGTTACACTGGTGTTCAATTGGGGATGTGTTTCTGGTCACTTGGTGAATCTAGGTATTCTTTCCATCAACTCACAAGGAAAATATTTGGCCTGTCACCTGCTAAATGTGCATTGGTGAAAACACTAAAATGCTACTAACAATGAGGACTGTGAGAGCAAATAATGAAATTGCAGGTTTTAAACAGAAACAGCAAGCTAAAAGATGATTCTAGAGTCTAGGCGAATAGGGTTTGTCACTATGAAACCACAGAGTTGGGGCAGTGGTGCCCTAAAGGACAAGCAAAAAAGTAGTGCTTGTCCACTCCCCCATCAACCACTGTGGTGAACTTGAGCAAGGCTTTAAGCTTATCTGCTCCACTGGAGTGTGAATCAGGACACTGAAAAAGAGAAGTGGCCTCTCAGTGAATCTTCCCTCAATGAAAAAAGGTAAAAAGAAAGAAACACTAGATACACACATAGCAATATGTTCCACTATTAACATGCCAATGCCAATAAACACATAGAACAGCTGCGGTTAATAGTAATGTGAGCAGGTAATTTTAGACAGATATATTCTTTATTCTTAAAAAAGAGTGAAAAACACTTTTGGGTTCACTTTACTGATGAGCTTTCCCTGAACTTTTACCAGTTATAATAATATTAGATACATTTTCCTGAAGACCACCAAGCATTTTCATTTTAAGCAAATGGTTTGTGAAGGATTTCAGAAAGATGCAAGATGCTTGAAGTCAGGTATTAAATCACATTTCTAATGAGAGAGGGTTGTCCCCTCCTGTTGCTCCGCTGTTAAGTCAGTGTAAATTGCATCCATTTGCCACTGTCATGGCAGATCTCAGATAAGAGATTTAAAACATAAATGGGATTAGTTTTGTGTTTAGACTCTTATTTCAAAGCCCTTCACTTTAACTTTATACACATAGTGTGAAGCCCCTCTGTTTACTGCAAAGTTTGATCCCATCTGTACCCCAGAGACAAGTGGTTTGCTTCATTGAAATTAAGCTAATTATATTCCACGCCTGTACACATGCAGCTACTGTAAGCTATACTTTCACCCACGATTATCTCTCTAAGGTTCCATGACTGTGAAACACCCTCTTCAAATTAAAGGTCGGAAACATGCCAAAACCTGACATTATAAGCTGGGAGCTTTTTTTGGGAGTAAAAACCAGCCCAGTCTCTCCAGTCTGTCAGTGCATCCCAGTTTGACATCAACTGCCAACTGGGAGCTTAATGTAATCTTCAACTTGTGGAAATCTGTCAGAGAACAGGAGGTCTGAGGTGAGCTCCTCCAGACGATTTAAGCTTTTTTGTCTATGATGAAATCCAGCAGTAAACTGTAAATGTCAGAAATCACCTGGGGATAAGAAAAAAGACTGGTGAATGTGCAATCTGTGCAGAGACAAACACACCATTTTCAAAATGCTTTTAGATAGCTGTAGCTGTGTGTTTCTTCAGGCCTTTCAAACCACAAACATCAATTAATCACTTTATTTATCATGCACCTGAAGCTTTGTGTTTGAATGCAAAACATTTCTTTCTTATTCACATCTGAGTGAAAGCAAGTGCTTACGTTTTTTTTTCTTTTTATAAACAATATGGCTGAAAATATCTGTGTAGGTGTTTAATGTTTAACCCCTATCAATACACTATTCAAGTTTTTACAATGCATCCTCCAGCAAGTCTATTTAAGAATAACACAGTCATCCTGCTCTAATTGTTATTTTTATATGACAGATTATAGACAATTTTTATTTTTGCATGCATTTTATGCATGAAGAGAGAGATTCAGAAGATTTAAGAATATTTAAAACACTTTTTGATTGGGATTGAGAGACAGCGTGCACATGTACTTCCCCAAGTTTTTATGGGCCTTAACAACATGCTTACACTGGTTCACTCATATATATAATAGTGGCTGTTGCCATGGCTTTGTTGCTTCGTTAAGCAACATGTTAAGCATACACAATGTTATGTTAAAGAGTCCTGAGTTGGTTTTGGTGTTTAGACAATGGAAAGCTGAAGAGTTCTATTTAGGATGCTGTGATTCACTGTGCTGTCACCACAATGATGACTGCTCTTTGATTTACTGCTGTATCTGGACCCACAGGGTTGTGCATGTGTTGAAAGCTGACTCAACGTATCAGTCAGCAAATAATCCATCACATGCATCAGAGCAGAGTTAACTGTGCGGGGAGAAGTATTCAGAATTTTTACTTAAGTAACAATACTGGTACAATACTATTGGGGAAAAAATGCTCTGTTAAATGTAAAAATTCTGTATCCAAAACCATACTTGGTAAATGTAAGGATTATCTGCAAAAAGTTTAAGCATGAAATGTAAAATTACTTGTTCTGCAAAAACAATTTAATCAGCAAAAATGGCTTGTGTAAGTGCTTTATTGTTATATGTAACATTATGCATTATGTAGGTAGCATTGTGTTGTAGCTGATCAATGGAGATAATTTTACCTACCTAGTAGCTGTAGTAGTCCATTAAGAGAACTTCTGAGATACAAACTTTTGCTACACATGTTTGTATTCAATGTTGTTATGTACTTTTGTCTAATCTCTGCTTTTTATGTGAAATATTAGATCATTTGACCAAAAGGATCAAGATCCACCGTATTTATTTTTTAATACAACCAACAAGTCCTCCAGCCTTAATCATTATACTGTGTGCTTCATTTGTCACAGTCCTCTGATATAACCCATAGGAGTGCTTCCTAAAAATGTCACAGAAAACTAACCTTTGGCCTTGGTGAGGTTTAACAAAAGATCATGTTTTGGGTTAAAAGTTCTTTGTTAAAGGTAAAGGACTTTTGTTGTCATTGTTGCAACAATAAAGTTGTTTACAATACAGAATGATTATGGCCACGATTAAACCAACAAGTCCTCAGTTTGAAATATGAAACAAAAAGTAGTTTTTCATCTTCAGTCCAATGTTTTGTAGACCTCTTCCCTTTGAAAATCAAATTAGTTTGTATTACGTACATTTTTCTTCCTTGTCAAAACCAAGTCCTTAGACACTGGACTGTGAAGCAACTTTGGCACAGTGGTCCAACCGTGGTAATCTAACTTCTGCTTTCATCACTGGCCCATGAGAAACTAAGAAATAATTAAATTTTAAACCAAACTTCAGGTGTAGTTTTTGGTCAAAGAACATCTTGTACTCTTCACAAATTGTTCTTTACATTTTTAAAATGTAAAGTGATGGTTGGGCTCTCCTGAAAATACCCTCAAGTATGGGTATGTGTTGGTGCATGAAACCACAAAGTGCAGAGATGTCGTGCAGCTTCACGTCAGTTAAGAATCGCTCCATTCTTCTTCAGTGGTAGTTAGAGTTCATGAAAGACTTAATGAAAGCCTTGAAATATCCTTCATTCAGTGTTTCCAGAGATGTTCGATCTGTAGAAATAGAATCGTAATTCTATGCTAAAACATGATATACCTCTAATTTGTCTGAGCTCTGATTGGAGCTTTGATTGCTATATATAAGCTTATGATAGTTTATGGGACTGCTCTAAAATACAGATTACTTAAGATTTCCACTGTAGTCACTTCAGCTTAAAGATTGAATGAGGGCATTTGGGGTTAGTATTGCATTTCATGCACCCCTTAGGCCATTGTCGTGTGGGTTACAGTAAGTTCAGGCCTAGATAGCTGGGGGAGGGCGTTTTAGACTCCAGTGGTTGATATCAGGGGGCGCTGGGACATTTTTAACTCCCTAGCCTATATGTTGTGGTGAAGGGTGTGTTCATCTGTGGGGCAGATTGGCGCTAAATGTCTAATTATGCGTGATTCTATGTTCTCAACTTTCCCAGGGTACAGTAACAGTAACTTTGTACTCTGTAATCAGTGATGTCAAAACCACATGAGGCGCAGTCTCACAAGTAAAGCCGAGAAACTGGGTGCAGGGATCCTGGGTGCAAAACACACATCCGTCTTGTTGTCTGATCTTTAGTTATGTTCGTTTCACACGAGACAGACCATGAAGCCATATATTCATCACCTGCACCTTGTTAAATAGGCCTCAGTTGCTGAATGTCTGCAACAGGATGCTCTGAATACAAATGTACCAGAAAGGAAATGTAAATTAGGCCTACTTGAAAATAAGATTTATCACCATATGCTGTAGCCGTATGACTTTAATTCCTAATGAAAGTGAAAATATCTGATTTGTTTACTGGCATATTGTGCCACAAAAAAGTTATCATCATGAATTTTACTTATATGTTGAATAAAGTGTAGCAGTTACATTGCCAAATTGTAGTTCTGCCCAACGTTTGCACTATTCAGCAGATCTGTTTGTTTCTGTTCCCAGAAACTGCAAATGGCCCGCAGATGAAAGGTGCAAGACCTGGAATTGAGACAAGCCTCCACATTTAAAATTGGAAAAAACAAAAACAAAAAAAGAAAACAGGTGGACAACCACAGCTAGAGTCCTTGGGTCAAGTACTCAACACTCCACCTGAAGTTCACAGAGCAGCACAAACACACGAGGCTGGCAAAAAAAACTTTTCCACACTTTCCAAAAATGAACTCTCATTCTTCATCCAAAACTGAGTCATTAGCTGTACACAGTACAGATCATTAAGCTAATGCCACTTAAGTTGCTAAGGAATACATCTATTTATGGTTTGTTCAGGTTGGAGAAAGATGTGAGGCTTCTGTGTTCATTGCAGAGGTGGAAGTTTTGAGGGTCACATAAAGGACTATATCGAAATTATTGGGGTGGGAGAAGAAAATTTGTTTTCATGTGTAGTGGTACACACACACACATATGTGTGTGTGTGTGTGTGTGTGTTTATATATGTGTGTTTTTATATATATATATATATCAATATATATAAGCAAAACATTAAGATGTGTACTTTTCTGTATAATAGTATAATAACTATATATTAAATGACAGTAT
This sequence comes from Sandelia bainsii, assembly GCA_032362345.1. Lineage (NCBI taxonomy): Eukaryota > Metazoa > Chordata > Actinopteri > Anabantiformes > Anabantidae > Sandelia > Sandelia bainsii. Next base: position 8,507,130 of record JAUMHL010000015.1, read on the forward strand.
GTAATGTGAGAGTTGTCATCACAGACACACAGAGGATCATCACCCATATCTGCAACTCCCCTGTGTTTTAAGCTTTTTAGTGATTTTTCACTCATTTCTTAGCTGTCTACAGCAGACACACATTATCAGAGTCTAACTGTTGAAATAATTTGACAGAGACCAGAGAGTTCAAAGACAGTGACTATTGGACTACATTCATCAGGTGGTCCTAAATACAATACAATTTATGGTGCAATGTGAATAAGCAACTTTAATGTAACATATCAACTTACATTAACTGACAGTAACTAATATTATCAACTTAAAGGTAATGATGTGTCATCTTGTCCATACATTTTTTAATGCATGCAGAATGGATCTCATACAGTATGTTAACTAAACAACCATATCATTGCAGAAATATGACAGCCATATTTCTGACTCTTTAAACCCTATCATAACTCTTTATACCTTTTCCCTTCTTACATTTATATAATAAATGTAAGAAGGGACTGCTAAATTAAAACATACTGTAACTATGGGCAAATCCAAAAATACAGTCAACAGAAATAACACCCTCCCTTTTTGACCACTTTTTCCCCCTAAAACTTTTCTTACAGTCACTTGACTTGTAATATTATTTACTACTTAGGGAAACTAATTAACTCGAAGCAAATACATTCTATTTCTGCAGTAATTATATTTATTCTGAAAGTACCAGTTAAGTACAAATTAAAATATATCAAATGTCCCTCACAAAATTCAGTCAAAATATTTTGAGCACTAAACAAAGTAAACACTGAACAATATTAGCTCTGTATTTGGCTTGATTATCTATATCATACTGTATGATGTATATAACCATGCACCCATGCACTAGGGCAGGGTGGGTGTCTGTGGTCGCTGTCTCTGCCCTCTGTGTCTCCAGTGGGGCACCCCACACATTTCTCCCACTGGCATTCTGCCAAACCCCAAGGTAGAATGAAAATGAGAGCGTTGCCTTTGGAGTTAAAAAAAGATATGTTTTGATCTGGCTATTTATTCCCATACTTCTATCTACAGAATTAGCATTGCTTGGGAAAGTGGGAATTAAAGTTTAATCATTTAGGTTTTCTGCTACCTTACCATTATTGCTACCAAAAAGGTTGCAAATTAAGATTCTTCTTGTCTCTCGGCAACCACTAAGAGACTAAAAAATGCGTCATAAGAACACGATACAGTAATTTATGGCTTTGACTATAAATATGATGCATGATGCACAGAGAAGCTTTGTGTATTCATTTTTTCCCATATGGTTTATTTTGTGAGGCACCTGCTGCAGTTTTCCTAATCCTGAGGCATTTACTTCGTGTCTTTTTAAAGATGGTGCCAAAGAGTGGAAAATACATTTTCATATAATATGACATAAAAATATTAAAACCACTCTTTTGAAACCCTGTGTTCTATTGACATTACATTTCTTATGTTATATCATTTGTTATAATACATTTTCTTCTGATCTTATTAAAACTTTTTATAAAGACAAATATTGTAGTGGTAATTATGTCCTTTGTTATAAACCACACATTTAATGAAAATTACAACAATATAAAAATAACCATAAATCAAAATCATTACACTAAAAAGGGAAACTAACTTTATGTGACATGGGATGTACAAATATACATGCACGTTGATTTTATTTGCGTCATTTACAAAGAAAAGTACTGACTTTCAATATTCACTGTGGCTATTTAAGGTTAGTTTATACCTTTTAACCTTTTAGCTCCTTTTTAACCTCTTATAAAAAACAGATTAACTCCACTTCACATAAAAATTAGGAAAGGTAATTAAGTATAAACTTTAAAAAACAATGTTAAACATGTTTATAAGCTGCTGAAGTGGGAGCCCAAACTTTGAATATTAACCCATTTCTATAATATACTGTATAGTAATACCTGTTCATCTAATAACTGCTTCATACTTCATATAAAACAAAACTGTGTTAACATGTAAACAATCATGTGTCATGTGCTGTCTCTAGACAGCAGACATTTTCTCCTTATTCTGAAAAAGCACTGAACAAAATGTTGTTTTCCATCCCAGCACTGACTCTGTGGTGGCATGGATATTTATAATGGGAGACCAATGTCTGGCTACTCTACTTTCCTCAGTAATTGTTGATTTTTTCATCCAATCCATTCCTCTCATGTGTAAAATGACCATCTGGGCACCACCCTGCAACACCCCAGAGCACCCTGCAGTGATCCAGGGTTTCATTGAACTCCAGATTGAAAATGGATGACATTAATATCTGCTGCTGATAATGTCTTATGTACAATTAGATAAGCAACTACTAAATGCATCAGATTAGGAAAGTTGCTGGGAAAATCAGTTAAATACACCAAACTGTCTTTCTGGAGCATTACATTAGGTAGAAGAAGGTGTATTTGTTCTTGTTTCTGTATATTTTTACCTTTGGTTACTTGTGGCTGTTGGTCAACATCAAAGATGAGAAAAACATTTCGGAGGCCCAACAAAACCTCAAGTGTTCAAAACAACGTTGATTCTCACTGAGGATGTCCTTGAGAGGGAGGGAATGGACATAATCTCACCTCTGGGTCCACCCAGTGGTCACTGGTCATCAGACACGGCCCAAAGCTCAGCCAGTCACAGAGCAGGACACCTCACAGACAGTCTATATAGCCTGTCAGAGGAAACTTAATCTCAAAACTAGTAAAAATGACTGAACAGATTCACATCAAATCCCTAGATTATCACAAATACAAGGAGCTGTTATGGAGAAGTGGACATGTCAGTTTTTCTGCAAAAGCATCAAAGACAAAAGCAAGGAATATAGTTTTCTTGGCAGTTTCTATCATATGATTTAGTTTATTTATGAGTCAGAGGTTAAATTTATACATTCAAAGTGAGAAATGTCAAGTCAAAGCTTAAATCAACTGTATTCTCAAAGCCCTTAATCTCTTCTATGCTCTCAAAAGGCTTCACAACTCCCACACTGTGAAACATTAAATAAACATGTCTCTCAATCACCCCAAACTCTGGGTGAAAACAATGAGAAACTCACACAAAAACCTCATTAGGAAGGAAAAAAGGAATACACTTTGGCAAGGACATCACAAAGAGATGATCCCTTCCAACATGCTCATAATTCACTATTTATCTACATTACAATTAGTCACCCACCCCAGGCCAAAAACCTACATCAATTCAGCCAAATAACTATTCCAGCCCCTCTAGGCGTCTCCTCAACTTGTCCCAAAATTCATCAGGATAACGAAATACTGACAGTTACGGTTACCCTTAGGAACTAAAAGCTGACAGAAATGGACAAATACATCTTGAGTTTGGTGTCATCTAATTTTATCATATGTGTTTAAGTTTATTTACAAGATTTCTATACTATAGGTTTGGGCACATGGGAGTTTGTGTGTTAACATTTGGCATGCATGCCTGTGATGTTCCTCAATGGTAAAAAACTCATCTGCTTTCATATTTTGTGCACAGTACAGACATGTCATATGGTCCCTTGGAAAATTAACAAGCCTAAACTCTGCACTTCCTTGACCTGTTTGTGTTTCAGTTTTAAACCTGTAATTGTAATCTTCTTTTTTTTCTCATAAAATGTATATTAATGCACAAGTGGATTAAAAAAAAGTCTCACGTGAATTATGTTGACTTTCTATTTCCAGCTTTATGAAGACAAATATACACAGTCAGTGGAAACCATCATGTCAGAGATGCATATATACATCAGTGGAGACTGGCCAAATTCCCTATGGTCATCAGGGTGACCACAATTGGTTTTCATGTTAAACACCACTGTCTGATCAGTGAATATATGCCCCTGAGTGTCCTCCACAAATCACTTTATAGCTGTTGCTGTCTACAGTGTCTCTAGGAAATGCCTCAGACATGCTGCCCTGAAAAAGTGCAGTGCTTGCTGTTTTGCATTTTGAAACCAGTTATTTACACAATATATTTTCTTTTTTCTAATTAGGGAATGTGTCTAGTCCAAGGTCCATGAATTGAATCCTTGTAGAGAGATTGCCGAGATGATACAGTCTAATCTAGATAAATTATTGGGTAGGAAGCAGACACTTATCCTAGAAATGATTGTGATTCTCAAGAATGCACACACACATTTTTGCATAAATATACACTGGATTGGTCTACCAGTGTCTTTACAATACACAAAAGCCAGTGCAACTCGAGTGCATCAGTTCACCATGAGGGTTACAAGTAAACTGTGGTTCTTCAAAGTATCTCTGGCAAACCTTACACTTATGCTTCTTGTCCAGTCTGAACTTTGTTTTTGAAGCCTGCATCTGTAAAGAAAAGAGTACAGGGGTAACAAGGGTCAGAACAAATAAAACAGGAATACACACAATGTTCACTATCGTAAAAAATGTAAAATGTTGAACTCACCCAACTGACCTTGTGCCGCATGAGCTCTGCTTGAGACAGAGCCATTTGCAGCCTTGCCATCCTCCTCCGGTGGGAGGTTTCCCTGAGGGATCCAACTAAGAACTGTGAAACGAGTTGGACAGACCAAGAGTCAGGCAGGAGCCGGATGACCTTCTCTGCTGCAAAGACCTGAGGGTTGTTGTTGATCAGAGCTATGGCAGCACTGGTGAGATTCTCAGACCTCAGGTAGATTTGGAGCAGGGTGAGCAGCAGGGCTTGCCTGAACTGTGAGTTCTGGCCCTGAGCAGCCCTCCTGCAAAAGGCCTCCGCAGCCTGTAGGTCTTTCTCCTGGTGGACAAGCACCTGCAAAGCGTGGAAGTGTTCCCCAGCCCTACAGAGGAGAATGGCCTTCTCTGTGTGAAGGGCTGTTGACTTGACTCTTTCTGTAATGTGGAAAAAAGTTGTTGTTTTTTTACCATAATTTGATGATGATTCTGTAATGATTTGCTTTCTCACAATGCACCCACACACCATATACGGTGGAGACATTGTAGAACTTGGATTCCCATAGCAGCTGCTGCAACTTTCCTCTGGTCACCCTCAAATCTGACTCTCTCTCCTCTTCTTCTTGCAGAATCTTTGTAACATATGCCAGGGCCAAATGATTGTGATGTCTCTCCTCCTGTGGGCAGATTACACCAATCACATCTCAGTACATTTAATAAACGAGTTAGGCTATTAGATTAGTTTTTTCTGCAGCTGTACCCACCTCATTGTTCAAATCATGGATTAAGAACTCACAATACAAAAGCAATGCCTGTGGGTACTTCTTTAAGAGAGCAAGGATGTCTTGTGTCTCCAGTTGACCGTCTGGGGGACGCTTGATGAAAATCTGCACACCTGTCTTTTTCAAATAAAGGACTCTTGTAGGTGGTGACTTAATGATGAATAATTAAACCATAATTAAGGCAATTTAGTTAATATAGTGGGTGGTATCTTGCAGAGTGTGTTTAAAAGTGTAACACAAACTGTAGTTCAGCAATTCCCAAATTCAATCCTCAAGCTCACCCTGCCCTGCTTGTTTTCCTGCTATCCCTGCCCTACCCATTGCTGATCATCTGAATCAGGTATTTTCAGTCACACATGGAAGATAGAAGATACCTATTCACGTTGTCATATCTGAAGTGGTATCTTACAGCTTCTGATTGACTGAACACACCTGATCCAGGTAATCAGCAGTAGGTGGGGCAGGCAGCAAGGGGGCCTGAGGACTGGGTTTGGGAACCAGTGCTGTATTTGAATTGTGCAATTCTGCCCTCTGCAGTTAAGAGTTTGAAAAATAAAAAAATGCACCTCTTGGTTTCTTTGCAGGGTCCAGTCTGCAAATTTCCACACAGTGTCTCTGTCTCTCAGTTGACTGAGTGTCCACACTATGTGGCCATATATGTCTGCGCAAGAAGGGTCTTTGTAGAAACCATCTGCAATCTTCACCCAAGTCTGCAAGAATAAAAGAGGCTAAAATGCTCAGCTTTTCTACATTTAGTTGAAATAAACATGTATGGAGTTTTCGGGAATGATACCTCTATTGCGTCAGTCTGCTTCCCATGGCTTTGATAGAGGGAACCTAATGCAAAATATCTGAAATTTAAAAGAGATTAAACAGCAAATCGTCCATCAGAAATTGTATATAATTAAATATTTGTGCGCTACGCAAAATATCCTGATTGGTGAGTGTGATTGCAAATAATTTATTTTCACCTGTTGTGTTGTTCAAGAACAAGAACACAATGGTCTAGCATGCATTTGTTCGGAAATGCCACAAGCAGCTGCAGATTTCCAGTGTCACCCAGTTCTGTGTACAACCTCAGGAGGGCGCAGTCCACCTCCATACTGCACTTCAAGCCTTGCTCAGTCCTGCTGACTGTGCTGAGAAAATCTCCCAGGAAGGACAGGTAACGATGAAATGTGTTTCTGTCCTCTTGCCACAGCACCTGGAGATCCCTGCTCTTGTTTATTCCATCAAATTGGGATTGAAAGTCCTCACAGAAACAAGACTGCATGTCAGGGAAGAGGTGGATGATTTCTCTGGGGTCCAGCTCACCTTTACTGTTCAAGTGGGTATTGGTTGTCTTAGACTGTATTGTGCAATTCATCAGACAAAATTCACATACTTTTGCGGCAAAGTTAGCTGTGATTTATTTAGCATGTTTTCTGCTTGGAGTGTAATGTTACAGATTTTTATTCTCACATGAAAAGATCATTGGCCTCTGAGAAATCCTCCTGGTAAAAATGAACAAACCCTGCCAGGCAAGTGATGGCTTTCTGCAGTTCCTACCAGAAAAAACCCAAAAACTATTAACTAGGCATGCATAACATGGACATATTTTGAAGCAGATAGCTGTTTCACTATATTTAAATTTCTGGGGCAATAAGTTACACTTCAAATTATTCAAATAACATAAAACCAGACAAATGATAAGAAATTAATCCATGGCATGTCCTAATTTCCAACCTGTAGTCTGAAATAAGGCACATTACATAACACTTAATTTCATAGTCAAGTCTATTCTATTTCAATGTGTTTTCTAGTTATTAAATAAATATTCAAACATTAACATGCAATGCAAGGCTGTAATGCATGTTTCTAGTCATGGAACTTTATAAATTGATGACATTTTAAGGAAAATTTGACATAGCTAAAGCACGCAACAGCTAAAAAAATTGTAAAACCTTTTTATGGATCAATATTCTCCCAAATAAATTTAAAAAATCTGAAAAACAGACATTGATAGACAAGATAGATGTTGGACACATGTTTGGTCAATCTAAAAAATGTAAAGCTACTGTAAGTTGGTTAGCTTTTAGCAACCTGTTTTGGCTTTTCTTTATTTATTGTGATTTAGCATCTGCTGTATTAATCTGGTAATACAAAATAAATTACTAAGATGCTGGAGATTCAGAATTGATAAATTTTTAACACAAGAAAACATGTAACAAAAAAGTTGGAAAATTTGCTTTGACTGTAAGTCTATGTAGTGCTCTCACTGAGGTTTGGTTCAGCTATTAGAAATATGTTAAATTAGAATTTAGTTTTGTAACCTTTGAGACGAAGGTATTTTAAACCTAGATTTCAAAGTAGGCACACATTTGCATCATGCCGTCTGTCTACAAATTACATTTCACCTTATATGAGTCAAGTGGACGATGGCTTTGAACTCCATCCAGCAGCAATAAGGCCTCTTCAAACCTTTCATGACCTACAAGGGCCTGGATCTGCTCTTCAAATGGCACCAGACGCAGGCTGTAAATGTCTCTGTCTGTGAACACTAACACACCATCTGAGGGGAGATTTGTTTTTTGGTTTTCAGAAACACTCAGTGTGTAGGAACAGTGGGTGCAAGAATGATTGACTGAATCAGTGCAAACTGAGGCAGACACAGCTATATCTTTTTAAACAAAACGCATGCATAGCTATGCATGCCTAGTGTTTAATTCGGCATGTTCTTGGTCTACAATCTGCAAGGATTAGGTGATGAATTGATGTTGCCTGGTTTACCTGGTATAGAGAAGAGACCTTTTGCTCCACTGAGACTCACAGTCTGTTTGTGCTGCTGATCTAACATGCTGTAGACAGACAGTACTTGGGGCTGCAGGGCTAGGATGTAAGGGAAACATACTCTGGCTGCCAGCACCTCCTGAGGCCACTGCAGGGGAGGGCGCTGGCATATCCCTGTCTTCATCACAAAAATGCCTAAAGGATGAGGATGGAGAAATTTTATCTCATCAGTACAAATATCCTCTGGCTAGATGCATGTATGGGGGATATGAGATGATTAATTGTGTAGCTGCTTTGGAAAGGAAGCATATATATAGTGACATGTGGGATGTCGGTAACAACAAGAAGAAGAACAACATGTACCATAAACATTTTGGCAGGTCTTACCCAAAGATTCAGGCCCATTTAGGAGAAATTCTCCTCCTCCCACTGAAGTGACAATGACATGGTCCCTGCTGTGACTGTGAGGAAAAAGCTCCTCTCTGGAACCAGTCTGAATATCACTGAGGAGATACCTGTTGCAGGTAGCTACACACAGGCTAGCATCATCTACTGCCAAGGCCACAGGTTCCTGAAGGAGAGGGATTTCCTTTATAACCTCCCACTTGTCCACTCCCACCACATGGATCCGGATCACCTTTCTACGGCTCGATGAAGTCAGCAACTCCACATATCCTACCTGGGCTGTAAGCGACATGTCGCACACCTCAAACAAAGATACGTGCTGGATTTTCTGCAGAGTAGGAACAGGCTCTAAGGAGAACATGTTGAAGGCAGAAACACTCCGGTCCCACAGGACCAGCAGATGGTTGAAAAGTGGGACTGCCCTCAGATGGGCTACTGGGTTGCTTGATCCTAGTTTTCTCATCCTACCTTTTCTGATTTCGGTCTGGACAGAATTTAGGTCTCCATTAGCATTACCAGGTAGGATGAGGTGTTGGACTGTTGCATCTGTAGTCCCTAGGTACAAATTTCGGTTGTAGCATTCAAGGCAGTGAATGCTGGATGTGTCCTTTTCCTTTGGGGCTACTTGCTTTTGATAGACATGTGTCTGTCTGAATGCTTTAAAAGCCATTGAAGAATGTGACAATGTTGTACAGGCCAAGTCAAGATTTACTCAAGTAACAGCTCACCAACAAGTAGAGAGGAAGTTCCTTAATAGTAATACTTTCCACTGTTCTGTTACTATACAGTAGAAGTCTAAATCTAAGTCAAAGCTTTAGTTGTTCTTCCGTTAAAGTTGTAAAATGAGACGACCCTACCTCTCTGCAAGTCCCCCTTCCTCTTTGATTCCTCCACAAGTTTATGAAGTAAAGAAGTTTAACCTCCCCATGTGACTATATCCTGACAGGAAATCTGTGTCAGCATTTTACTTTGCTCATCCTGCCATGTGAGGACACTTACACAACTCATTTAACAGTCTCGCCAAGAAAATTAACTTTTACAAGTATCAAAACAGTAGGTATGGCAATGAAGACGGATATTTTGGTCAGTGGATAATAGACAACTAGAAGAGCAAGTGATCTGCTGATCAAACCATATATGGTCATTCTCAGTTTGTTTACAATGTGCATGAGCTGGGTGTGATGGGGTCAAGAGGTAACAGAAATACAGCAGAGGTTTGTTTCATAGCAGAGACTGTTTACAGGATGACAGAGAGGGGACAAGATGCTCATAAAAAGATCTGGACTGTAACATTTCTGTGACAGCTATTTCTGTTATTCTGAACTTTGAGCCTCCTGTCCCCGCAAAAGGAATGTCATAAAAAAGTGGCATAGGCAGACTCCTCCTCTCAATGGTATTATTGGATCAAATATATTAGTATTTTCTATAAAAACTTAGTAGTAGTACAGCAGGTGTGAAATGATATGTGTTTCAGCATAATATACACAAAAGGCTCATTATTGGAAGAACTTTTAAAATGAGAAAAAAGTAAAGTATTACACAGGACATGTATATAGAACATGTATGGAATTGTGTAATAAACAAAAATGTGTTAAACAACCCAGAATAAGTTTTATATTTTTGATTTTTCAAACAGCTTTGCACCCACTTGGAATTATCTCTCAGTCGGCCTCATGAGTTAGTCACCTGGAATGGTTTTCCAACAATTTTGAAGGAGTTCCGAGAGGTGTTTTAGGTGTATTTGTTAGCTGCCTTTCCTTCAGTCTCTTGTCCAACTTATCCAAAACCATTTCAAGTGGATTCACATTGAATGGTTGTGGAGGCGAGGTCATCTGATGCTGCGCTCCATCCCCCTCCTTATTGGAAATTTAGGTCTTACATAACCTAGAGGTGTGTTTGCTCCTCCTCCTTCATGCTTCACAGTGGGACCTACACATTCAGTAACCATCCGTTCACCCTCTCTAGTAGAACTAAAAATGTCTGACCTTCATTTCCTAAAGTAATGATGGACTGTCTTTTCTCTTTACTTAACTGTGTTTCTTGCCATAATATGGATATGTACAGGAGTTACAGTAAAGTTAGGGGACTATTGGCTCTTTCTCTGCACAAGACAACTGATGGTTTAAAGCATACAAGAAATGACACAAATAAACTCTTGACAAAGCAAGTCTTAGAACTGAAAACTATTCCAGGTGACTAATAATTTCAATGTTGAAATATCAATGTAGAAAATAAATAAATAAAAAACACTGATGGAGAAGGTGTGTCCAGACTTTATTAGTCTTCCTTTTTGTCCATGTCAGAACATAATGACTGTGCCAATTTTTCCCATAGTGACATCTACTGTAAATCGTTAGAGAATTCATGGTCATTTATAACCCCAAAATGACAGTTTAGCATTTTTTTAGCATAAACAGGAAATAATTATGAATCTACAGTATCTGTATCTCAACATGAACCCTTGTCATATAGATACAGCTCTTCATGGAAGGGTCACTTCTCCCTGCCACAGTCGGTGCACAAGATGTTGTCACGTTGGGTGAGGAAGCCACGTCCCACCAGCGATACGGAGCACTGCACGCAGGTGAAACACTCACTGTGCCACTGGCGCTCCTCGTAAGAGATGTACTTGGCCCCTGCCAGACCTGCACACATCAAACAAATATTCATGTGTTTACATAACGTGCAAGTTAATGCAACATTTTCACCCTGTTTATCTGTCAGTTCCCACACAAATGGAAATAAAGGCCTTAAATATGAGTAGGAGAACTGCATGAGCAGAGTCAGAGTGAATGAAAACATGAACGCAGCCAATGACTCACTGGTGATAGGCTTGGTGCAGCCCACGCACTTCTTGGCATAGAGGTTGCTGAAGCATTCAAGGCAGTAGGGATAGTTTTCCCTGGAGGTGAAGCGCTGACCCGACAGCTGCTTTCTGCAGCTGATGCACAGGAAGCACTCACGGTGCCAGGGCTTGTCTTGGTAGGTCACTCCACCTGTTGTGATGGCCTAGAGGTAATACACGACACAACATGCGTACGAGCATGAAGATACACACAATGTCATTGTGTTTGCTACACATCTCTTTGCTATGCAGCCACATTAAGATACCAGAGTCAGGGGGGGATTTACTGCGGGAGTCAACACAACATATAAAACTCTCATCTGTAACCTTACCTTCTTACAAGCACAGCACTGATAGGCAAACTGCTTCTCGAAGCAGGGCACACAGAAGTACCCGGTGTCTTTTGGGATGAAGGACTTGTTTCCTATTGGTTGCTGGCAGCGGTGGCACAGGAAGCAGGTTTCATGCCAGCTGTTCCCCTTGTATTCCATTTTGCGGGAACCTGGCACAGGAGACGAGAGCAGCTTAGTCAGCATACGGTACCTCTATGACAGAAACACGCTGTAGCCAGAAATAGCCTTGCTTTCTCTGTAGGGAGGGGACAATGCAATCTTAATAATCTTGGAAAGAATTTTGGGAATAGAGAATTTTGGATTGCTGTCTAGCAATGAATGTATATTTATATTTTAATGTGGATATCTATTAATTTTATGTGTCTTGTGTATCTCCTTCTCATCCATTCTACTTCGTTTCATCCATGTTAGCTTAAAGGTTGAGACTGAAAAGTTCATTTTTGGCTTTGGAAAGAGTACTGTAGCTGAAAAAAACTACCTAATCACAAGGCCTTGTTCTGGAGTATTTGATCATATCACACAATTTTGTTGGAAATGGAAATGTAGAAGTTCTCTCAGAATCTTTCAAGCCAACATGGATGAGAGATTCATAAAGTGCTCTGAAAATCTGCTGCTCCATCTGCTGTTTACTGTACAGGCAAGACAGTGGTGTCAATCTTCTCTAAAACTGGCAGAAAAGAGAATTTGCCCTAAAAAGTACTAAGATGACAACTACTTTGACAAAAACTAGAAGTAAACAAAGACAAGTAAGTCATTTAGTAGTGCAATGTTCATCCAAAGGTAGCGAGGAGTTTCAGTCATCTCAGAATTGTAAACATTAAAATTTACATTTTCCCAAGCACTTTCAGAACTTCTGGTTCGGGTTCATCTTGGAAATACTGGACCTTTAGGGGAGATTGTTTTGCCGGGCTGAATTTTCAATCTCAACATACGTACACCACATGTATTGTGATCTACATAAATGTGTATGATAATGTACCTGGCATGATGGTTTTTTTGCAGGTGGTACATTTGGAGGAGTAATCATGGGCGTAGCATTCTGTGCAGAGCAACAAGTCATCTTTGGCGGCAAAGGCCTTTTCCACTAGAGAACGACTGCACTTGGCACACTCGAAGCATTGCTCATGCCAGTGGCGATCCTTGTAGGACAGGTCCTGTAAATATTTAACATGCTACGTATTGCATTTGTGGATTTTTTGTTAGGTAAAATATTAATTTAGCATGTGCAGAGATAGAAACATGTAGGAGTAACCCCAGTACACATAACAAGTGAAGGTCAAAATTAATGAAAATATGATTCAAGTTGAAGTACTAAAACGTTTCTTGCTTTTAGTTTAGATTGTAACATAAATAAACACATATATTTTTATTTTACACATTGATGATATGAAAACAATCACTCCCAGGGCATCACTGGGAGTACCTTCCTTACCTTGCAGTTACAGCCAATTGGTAAAGAGCAGCTCTCACAGCAGTTAGCGAACAGGTTCTCATAGCACTTAGTGCAGTACTGCGTGTCCTCTTTCATTATGTACTTATTCCCCAGCAGGGAGTCTTTGCAGTAATGGCAGTCAAAACGCTCACTGGTGGACATTGTTGTTTGCTTTTCTTCGCTGCAGGTCAAAGAGAGCAGGAGGAGGGAAAATTGGAGAATAAAGAACAATAAGAGAAATGGAAAATTCCCTGTAATGGTCCAGGCAACCTCTCCCTTCTCTCATCAACCAAGTAAAAAGGCACATTATTTTCAAAAGCATATAAAAAAAACAGTGTTTATGAAATAAGTTTCTACCTCAGTTGATATAGGGCAAGGATGAGGCTCAAGCTGCAGAGAGTAAGTGGTCCAGGCACAGGGATGAGGCAGGGATGAAAAGGGGTGAGGCAGGATTAGGGGTATCCACTGGGGGGGATCTTCTATAAATACTGACCCTCTTATTAGCAGTAACCTCTGGGGAGGCTAGACATACTCCACTGCATCATTCTGCACCTTTTAAGGGAGCTGATGTTGCACAGATCACTAAGCCTTTGAACTGATTTAATCAATAATTGTTTCTCTGTCAAAAAAATGCAGAAATGCAATGAGAAATGCCTTAGAAGATTAGAAGACTACTAGCTAAAATCTGTGCCCAAACATTTGATCAACTTCACGTGAATGCACATCAGTAAAAGATTAGATTTGAACTTAAAAATGAAAAATCTTCTCATTTTCACACATTATTTCTAGTTTGGATACTGGTGCCACAGCAGAGATGGTTGGCCATTTGGATGCTGTGACGTGACCTTTGTCACTGCCTGCTAAACACACAAGCAGTTGCAGATGGCTTATGAGAGGTAGGCGCCAGCAGCTTTGTGCTTGCCAGGTACTGAATTATATTGCCAGGACCTCTCAGTGGCTATTGAGAGTGCCTTGGCAGCACTTCAGAAGGGGGAAGCTGCAGGCTTGTGGATGTTTAATCTATCCATGGCAAAATAAAGGAGGACGAGCAGAAATGACAGATTAATTGTGACCATCTTGTTGATAGTGATACTCTTGTAGCTTCATTAAAAAACATTCTTGGTGTGATGCTGTGGAACAAAAGCTCCCTGGCATTGGTTCCATGTCTAGGTCATTACAATACAATATCTAATTCAAGCTTTGTGCTTGTCCGTGTGTATGTTTAGCTCGAACAACCACGCCATGTGAATGCAGTTTGGTAGATGTCAAAAATGCATCTCTGAAACAGTACAAATCATGATTTTCAAGCTGGTTAAAGACATCTTCTGCATCTTTGACTGACAGTAATCTAATTAAATTTCAATCTTGAAACATGTGCTCATATCAATTTTCCAAAAGGTTCAGGGGGCGGACATCTTCATAAAAATAGCCTGGGAAGACCACCAGCCCTGCCCACAGGCTTAATCCCTCATAGACACACAGAGGAAGGTCAGTGACAGGGATGAAGCTGAGAGGAATGCAACTCAGTCCGGATGAACTCTTTTCCCCTCTGTCTTCTCTCTACATCTAGAATTACGCTAAGTAACAAACAAACAACATGTAATCCATTTTCAGATCAACAGATGATGTTCGAACATGGTTCTGCAGTGTATGTAGGTGGTATCGACAAAACTCTGAGGATTAATGTAAGGCCGTGTTATTTTTGATGTGCAAGATCACAGAAATTCAGGTGCAGCAAAGATTCTGATTTGAAGCCATGCAATCCTTCAGGTTTTATTTAATTTTAAGTAGGTGGATCTGGCAGATTACACAAAATTATCTGCTGCACTGGATTAAATTGCTACTCTATTGTATTCATGCTCCCTGCTGGTGTACAGATTTGCGTCTGCAAATCACAAAGCCATACAGACCCTAAATAAACCCAGAACCAACTGTAATACAAATACAGTCATTGCCTCTCAGAAGCTTCTAATCTTTGTGGTATTGCTGCACAGTACGTCTGTTATCATGTGACATCAGGCCAGGGTGGAGGTGACCTATATTCTCTAGCAAACAAGAACCCTTTGAGTGTGGCGGCATAAGAGAAATTATTGTATACTGTGTTTATATTGTCAGTGTTGATCTGCATTTTTGCATTGTGTTTGTAATTTTACTTATCACAGGTGCTCTGCTTTGTTTCTGACAGATAACAGGTGCTGATCTTTGTTTCTTGGATTATTAACTTCTACACCAGCCAGTGCCAACTTTGCAGTGCAAAAAGTTTGCTGATCTTGTATATTCCTTTTTGCCTGCTTAATCCTCTGAAGTCAACTAGTGAACACCTGCCAACAGATTTCCAATGCGGATTGTCTAGCCCCAATAAATAGGCCTTTATTTGACCTGGACTCAGGTGTCCTCTTATCTTAATGTATTCAGGCTTTACAATAAGGTGTCAGTGGCTGTTTTTTTCTCCCCTTAATCAAGTGATCTCAGAAACGAAGATAAGCATTTACTTTGTTGGCTCCTTTGAGGTTGTGACTTGTTGTAGACTGAGACATATCAACACGACACAGTTGCATCTCTCTAAAGCACAAAAGCCTCAGCGCACCAGAGTTGACAGCTGGTTGGCATGGTGATGACAGCATAAGTGGGATCCATTAGGTTGAGATGAGGAGTGGTTTTAGTAGTTAATGAGAGCACTCACACAAACCTGGTCCTTTGTGTAGTCCTCTGCACTCCTCTGCAATGTGCAAAGTTCTTTTCAGTGCAATGTTTTTGACTGAACAGGATAGCCACAAAGGGGGTTGAGGGAAGGGCGAGGAGGATAGAATCTACTTAGTGTACAATCGCAAAACCTTACACCCCTTCAGGGAGGCCCCCATCACTCCCCAGTTCTCACCAAAGTGAGTCATGGTATGAGTGGGTGCAAGAACTGTCATAGAGCCAGACATATGATCTCCAGTGCTAAAGAGGAGAGAAAGTTGTCTATGCCTAGCAATGCACAACTCATTAAAATGTTCTCATCTTTGACCCTTTGCCTTTACTCACTAGTGTAGAATTTTGATCAGTTATTCACAGCTTGCAGAACAGAAATAGCATCCAAAAGCAAAAACTGAAACACCAACCTACCTGTGACAGGAAAAAAAACAATCTTTAATAAACCTCAAAGAGCATCAGAACACAAAAACCAGTGCTGCAGCACAAATAAACACTACAGATTCTTAGATGGAATCAAAAAGCTCAGTATGGTGGGAACATGGCGTTCATTTAAAATGTCTGGATTTAAATGGAATTTAAATGACAGAGAAGTTAAATGGTAAATGTTTGTTACTAACATTGTTGTCACAATTTCATGTCACGTCAGTCAATCACAATAAATCCACTGTTGTAGACAATGACCTCCTGTGTGGCAATGTCTTGAGTTTTTAAAGGAGGGACAACTACCCACCCCCACCACCTGAACTTTCACATTAATCCCCAACTGACATCAATGGATTATTTGCACCACTGAACTCAGTCTGCCTCAGCGTTGAGCAGAGGCAGTTGACAAAGTTGTGTCACCTCTGCATGGTGCAGGAGATGACTGCAAATACCAGAGTGCTACTGAGGATATGGGGTAACTAACAACAGCCGGAGGACTGAAGCGTAACTACCACAATGCACTCTCCTCACTCCCATCAATCACTTATCAAGGCTTTTGGATTGCTATTTATACTCCCGCCTGCATTCCATGGCACTGTAAATCAGCATGGGCAACAACTGTGGAAATTTCATTTGATATAGATGCAACAACACTAAGTGGCATCATGTAAAATGTGTCAGGACAACCAAACTAACCTGAAGACCTCAGACTTTCACATACCATGTTTACAAGGTCCGTGTAAAATGTGTAAAACACCCAATTTGAAAGTTTGACAGTTTCGATAATACAATATAAAGAGTAAATGTACTGTTACATCCAGGAGTTTGTTCAGCTTAGTTCAGTCGTTAGCTTGGCTAAATGCATCAAAAGCTTTTTACAAAATAAACCGCTGCATTCTTCAGTAATGTTTCTTCATTTGTCCATATCTTTATTTTCTTTGACACTATCAGACATCTACAGTTAAAACACAACATTTGGCAAAATACAATGATTTGGCAAAAATCTTATACTGATTGACTCACTGATAGTTTCAGTGGATTGGCAGAAAATAAGCATTTCTGGAGAAATTGCCTTGTTCAACCACACATGAAGATTTCATCTCATTCAGTATACAGTGTTTTGAAGGACTCCAGCAAAATCAGTGCCAGGTCCGACAGTATCCAGAGACAACCTGATTCATTCTCTGGTGTTGTGGCACATTGACAGACTCACAGACAGGGAGACAGAGAAGCCACAGCTCCTAATGTTTGTTTTTGTGCAAAAGAGAGAGAGAAAGGAGAGAGGATGATAGAGACAGACAACACACAAAAAACAAATGTTTTGTTCCTTAAAGTCACCACCACATTGAAAAAGAAACCTTTGTTTTTATACATGAGATTAGACTATACAATATGAAACCATGAGTGGCAGTTTCATAGTTAATCTGTGGGACAGCCGAGGTCTTGGATGACAGTTTCTGAACTTACAATAGCTCCATCTAAGACAGCCACCAACACAGTGAGTCACACAACTCCACATGAATAAAAGTGCTATATCTCTGCTGCCTTCTAGCACGACTTTTTCAGCTAGGTCATGCCAACAGGATTACAGTCTAAAAAACTCCAGTGTAAAATTGCCTCTCTCAATGAAATTGTCCACCTCACAATACTAAAACCATTGTCTCTGATGCTGGTTATCCTTTTCAAGGATCTCTCTCCTTTCATCTTGATTCGCAGCCTCTTGAAGCACCAAGCAATATAACTTACAAAGGTATAGTGAAATCACATTCACTGCAACACTTGCATGTTATAAAGAGATTTGTTAACGTTAAACATATATACAAGACATTGTTTCTTTTCCTCATAAATGCAAACACCACTGGAGCTCTCTTAGTCTGGTGCACATAAACACAATGTCTTAATGAGCTGGTTTGATCTAGCTCACAATTTAGTTTACAACAATTTTATATACACGTTTCACTATGGAATTTGGAACCATACTCCATAAGAAAAATAACTGAATTCATTCTAATTTACATAATGGTCCCTTTGAAAATGAAGAAATATCAAAATGACGACAAAACAACCTGAAACATGTTTGAGTATTTTGTCCAAGAAGCCACCGGCTCTTCTTGCATAAAATGTTGGTTTTGCACAGTACTTTTTGTAAAAACATAACCATAATGTCAATAGCTGCTGAGTGCTGTTGAGATGCATTGTTCAGTGAATTAACTGAGGATATTAAAAAGTGATTTAATATTTACAGATCATGAGCTGTCATTTTGTAGTGTGATCTTGAATAGTGTAGTGCTGTTAAGGGGAGTGTAAATAAAAAAATCCAGAAAAATATCTTTCACATGCAACATCTGACTCCCCAAACAGCACAGAAATGTGATGATTCAAAGACAGAAATATGGATAATTAAGAACATCTCACATCTTTCAAATTTCTTAACAGGTCCCAAACACATGGGCAGATCTCACTTGATGTGATTTCATCCTAATTTACACTCACTTTAACCATTATGGGAACATCTGCTTGAAACAGATGAAAATAAATATAAATATATAAAGTCACATTGTGGGATGAGAGTAGTACACATAGAAAAATAGTTTAATTATTGTTGTAATGATTCACTTATGTTTTAACTTTGTGCTCTTTCCCATCGGTTAAATGATGGGCTTCTGCAGATTAAATCAGAATGCAACACAATGAGGTGAGTGGGAGTTTCATATTGCAGTGCAATTACTCTGTGCTGTACTATCATCATCCACACAAGATCCAACTGCACTGTGACAGATTACATGTGACAATGAACAATTCACAACATGATTAGAATAGTAACCTCCTTCTCAAAGAGCAGTGTCACATCTGCTGTCAGAGACTACTGGGGTGATGATCACCATATGCCATCTACAATCACATAATATGATGACCATCTGTCTTACTGTACATATGTAAAGATAGGTAACAGTTGGATTAGCAGTGCAATTGCAAACTTACAAAAATATGGAAAAATGACAGCTACATAATTCCAAAAATACACAATATGTACATGACACAATTTAACTACTTTCACATTTGAGTTCAGTAAACACTGCATAGGTGACTGCATCACTAGCACAGATGAGATTGTTTTTATCATATAATGCCTCACTTCAATAAATATTACATAAATATTTTCACTTTTGTGGTTGTCTCCTTCTGCAGCCAGCTCTATTTCAGTGTCTGCGGTGTGCCATTTCATGAAATGTGGTATTTAAAAGGAAAAAAACAACTTTGCATCGTGAATGTCATCTGTTATACAGGAACATTCATGCAATTAAGTGTTCATACTACTACTAATAAAAGAAAATCATTAAAAAAATAGCAGCAAATGTGGTCATGTTAAGCAAAACATGGGTTGAAATAATAAAAAAATCTAGTGCATTTGTAGTTTAGAAAAAAATAATAATAAATGAATAACAAAGGGCAACATAAGGCATAGCATAATTAGCGTGTTAATAAAAAACAGGATGGATGTCTCCCATCAAACCAACAGAAAAACGGCTCTGGAAGAGAACAGTAATAAACCTTCATGTCAGCTGAAGGACAAAAATCTTAAAGCACTGCCTTCAACAACAAAACAAGCACTGCATAGCCCTTCAAAAGCACTATCCACCCCAGTACCACTTGTCAAGGTTATTGAATGCCTTGTACTCCTTGTGCCTATGCAGGTAATCACAAGCCAGGCATGTGTGCTCTGCCCAGAAATAGGCCTTCTTTACTTTAAAGTGCCGTCGCCACTCAAAGTACCTGAGGTACATTTCCTCGTTCTTGTCCAGGAGCAGCAGGTAATCGGCCAGCTCCTTGGGCGAGGTGAAGTCGTCCACATGGATGAAGGCGTCTCCCTGGATAAAGTTCTCGTAGTTCTGCCTGGGTGGGCCGAGAACCACTGGCACTGTCCCCACAGAGAGCGGGTTGTACAGTTTCTCAGTGATGTAGTCCTTGTGGATAGAGTTTTCAAAAGCCAGGTAGAATTTACAGCTGGCAATGGTGGGGAAGTAATCTTGGTCAGATATGTACTCCCCAAAGGCTTGTCCATACGCATGAACCTCAATGTGTTTGTACAGCTCATTGTAGTATTTCACCCGCACATGGTCCTGGTTCCAGTTGCTCACTATCCAGCAGATCAGTTTGTTTTTGCTGGGTGGAACAAAGTCCTCCTCGCCCTCTGCTGCTACAATGGACCCATAAGGCACTTCAATGTCAGCATCCTGACGGTAATTGAGAGTCAGATTGAACAGGTTCTCAATCCCAGGCAGCTGGGATGAGTGTGATGGCGACTCCAAGTTCATCCATATCCACTTCTGGAAGGATGGTCGCTGGAGTGGCGGCAGATTGGACAGGTCGGTGCAGATGTCTCGGTGATGGATGATGACCCCATCTGACTTATTGTACAGGTTTCTGTCTGCTGTGATGAAGCAACCTTCAATATTGAAGAGAGAACTGCAGACACTCAGGTCATAGGTTTGTCCGAAAGGCCAGAGCCAGATGAGCACGGTGGTCACATTTTTATCACTCTTGGTGGAGAAGAGGCTCTTGACTCGGTCAGTGGATACTGTTGACTCTACAGGACCTGATAACCAGCTAGTGGATGGTTTAAAATACATCAAAAACACAGTCACAAAGCATCCCAGTATGAAAGTGCCGAGAAGAAGGGGTCGTAGGATTCTGTGAAAAGATGCAGATGGCATACTCTGTCCTAAAAAGGGCAAATCAAACAAAGACACCAAATTAAAGTCATGAGCAACAGGATACAACATCCAGATTAACCTCCTAATCATGAAAAGGTCTTGCACATTAGCACCATGTGTTTATAATGTCTGTTACACTGGATCATTGACTCTGAACATCATTTGTGCTTCAATTAAATGCAGTTGGCTTGTGAGCATTTACATCTGAGCCCATAATACTTACTGTTCCTATAATTTATAAATATATACCCTGCCATGTGTAAGACCCTATTTTGTATGAATACGCATAAAGAAAAATGTGGGCACATTATAATACAAACCTGGTGAATTTGACTGAATGCTGAAATCCAAGCAAAAGTGGAGGTTGTGCGAATCGGAAGGCGCAGTTCCTACATTGGGTCGATGGTGAGATCAATCTTTGCTGTGATTCATTGCTCATAGAAAAAAAGAATTGAAGGTCACAGCTAAGAGATGCCTCTTGGCTCTTGGCAAAATGTGATAATGATTTAATGAGGGGTTTTTGATCTTGAATGCACAGGTCTTCTTAATGATGCCTCCTTTTATGTGAGCAGAGAGAGACAATCACAGAATCAATTAGGACTAGGAGAGGGAAAAGAAACAAATTATCACCACAGAAAAAGCATGCATGTCTGGAGGTTAAATGCAATCACAATGCAGACACAACTTTCAGTAAATCGTAAAATTAAATGAAAATACAAGCATTGTTGCAAAATTGCCAGTTAATCATGGATGTGAGCTTCCAGCTGTTATTAGTTTTTGGCATACACTATTTATTGTAAGAGAATGCTGCCATCTTAAGGCTGGGGAGAGCAGAAAAGCCCCCTGACTCTCCAGTCTTCTGGGGCTCACCACACCTGCATGTTGCATAAATAGGCCATAAAAGCAGATTGAGACACTAAGTCCAGAAGTAAACCTAGAGTGATGACTGTGTTTATTCAAGTAACCATAAAATGTATTTAAATCTATAACACCAGCTAAAACATGGATTTTCCTTACATTATCTGTCACATCTGTGCAATGATATTGACATATATTGGCATTATCTCCATCTATATCATCAACTATAACTTATGCATATAGAGCTACACCCAGATGCATGTAGCTCAATTTAAAGCCTTATAGTTTCAATACATTTTCGTATAGGCAAATCCTCTTACACAGCTGAAAACCACTCTCTGCCAGCAGCAGTGATAAGCTCTTTACTATACAGAGGATACAGCCCATGCATATTTTCAAATGCTTGTGTCAATGATGTAAAACATAGCATAGATTCAGAAAGACTGAAGGGTACGGTGCAGAGATCAAAATCAGATCTATTAAATATGCAGTGTGTGGTAAAGTTTTAGTGTCTCCATGGTGATGGTGCTGAAGAGAGAGTATTTATTTCTCTCCATCCCTGTACAAACAAACGAGACCTGGGTGAGACGTGTGTGCAGCCCAGACATTCATTCGCATTTTAATAATATAGCAGGGGTTTTGTCAAATGCATTGTGATGTATTTGGGACACGAAAAAGAGCACCACCGCATGAGTGAGTAGACTGCAGCGAGGCTACGTTTGAAATAACTGGAGAGGCAGAAAAAACGCAATCACAGATTTTGATAACATCATTCGCAGATGCACCAAATCCCTGATGTGGTTATAGTAACAGGTAGGCTAAAGTGCAAGAGGAAAACTCTCATGCCCTGTGAAAGTATTATTTTTTAAGATTTTCACTTTGATTTATGGGTATTCTGTCATGAAGGCCACGGCACTAATTGTTAAAGGACACTCCATCCCAGGTGAGAATTAATTTCCAGCCACCGAGCACTGAAGGTCATTTTAAAACGTAATGCTATAGTGGATCCACTGTCTAAAATGGTTGTCTTTCGGCGTGACAGTGCATCGAAGTTGATGAGAATTTGAAATTCACTGAAATGTTAAATTTATTGCCCAACACAGCAGCCTTTTTCGCACCAGAACGCGCAGAATACATCGTGGCGGATGATGCTGAAAAATGTACACTAAACACAAAGCAACACACAATGCAATCCAAGATTTGAAACACGAGCCACATTAAAGGGAGAAAAACCTTTATATTCCCCTAAAATATAAAGTGTGCAGGGTAATAATGTGTAAAAATATTATGCTATACTAAACACGCTTATGAAAATTGAAACGCACAGGTCGATTAATTTATTGACATTTCTTTCTGTGTAAATCATTGCTAATTAGCTGGCGAGAATTTGCCGTCAAAATCAGGTGCCTCTGCTCAGCCATGGGGTGCAGGGAAAAAAAACAGCCATGCATTTCACTAACCATCTCGACAGGCGTGAGTCAAAATAGACCTTTCTTCTCATTTCCTCCAGAGGTCCGTAGCCTTTTCAAAGACACCTTGCAACATACAAAGATGTGGATGCGTTTGGAATAAAAAATCGCGCCAGTCCGCCGTATTTGCAGAGACAGATCCGGATGAGCCCACATCCATCGTCTTTATCCCGAAAAATGATGATACCTTATTTTGGCAATGTGCGCTGAATCTTCCCCACTGCTGCACACCGACGCAAAGAATGATGGCTGCAAACAAATTGGCGGCTACCCCGTCTGCCTGCACACTAAATTCATGGCTCGGTGTGTAAGGGCGCCATGTATGCACAGGGATGTGATGCGATGTGGAATATTTCCCTGCTGGCTGCCCATGCGCTACCTTGCTCTGTTTACCGTCAATGCAGCTGCAGGCTGTGGAAGCTCCAGTGTGTGTGGGATGCTGAGATTCCGCGTTAGTGCATATTACACTTTAATCGTGTGCTTAAGGTTCTCATTTGAATAAACAGGTGAATCATGAATTCTGCTGCGAGGAAGCACAGAAAAAAAGGTTTTTCCCGTCACTTGGCTTGTGCCGACCGTTTAACCAAATAACAAATCAGTGGGGGGTTTATCTGGTACATGGCCGCCTTTGGTGATGCAGTGGTAAACCAAAGGCTGAACTGTGACCAGTTACAGATGATAACGAACCACAGTGATTAAGTAACGCTAAACCCAACATCTGTAAAGGAAATTTATTTGTAGAAAAGTACACCTAATTTAGCCTACACACTGCAATAAACATTAAGTCAATAAGTCTAATGCTTCTCTAAATAATATGGTTTAATTATACAGTCTATTAATAGAGGAACAAACAGTAAACCTTAAACATCATCAGTCTATCAGCCCATTAATTAATGCTTTAAAGTGGGACCATAATGATTTAGTTTTGCTCTTCTATAAAGTTGAATAATCAAAATTGAAGCTGCAGAGGCAGAGATATCCCAACTTGTGTTATTAGCACATGGAGACAGAAAACAGCCTTGTTATCTTAATGTGAAAAGCCACTGAAGTGCCTCTATTTCTGCCAGTTAAACGTCTTCTTGCCTCAGTCTCATAATAAAGAAACTCTTTTCTTAATCTGCAAATGTATATAGCAGAGCAGTTCCAAAAATAAAATATGAAATTCCAGGGATAAAAATAATCTTGTTTTTGCCCTCTCCACTTGCTCAGCTTTCTGCCTGTTTCAATAACTGAACTGCTGTCCTGTCAGCCCGCTGCTGTTTTCATCACTGTGATTCATCTTAAGATTTCAGGCTGACATGCTTTTGAAATTTCAAGATGCATGTTGTGTTCTTGTTTTGTTTTGGAGCTGAGGCAGAGTTGGAAGCAGAGTGAGGCAACAGCTTAACACCACCAGGTTGTGTTGTTTACTTGTGTCTTGGACTTTATTTATTTCTGTGTAGGTTAAATACAGTCAAAGATTACAGGATGGCAAATGATGGCTGTGCACAGTTTTAGAAGGATGCAGTGGTGACAGTGATAAAACATGCTTGTTAAAAAACATGAAAATGAACAATGAATAATGAATAAGATGTAATAAGACAAAAGTTAAATTAATCATTACTCATTCAAGTGTAAAAAAAAACAAACACACACACCACTGCATCCAAAATAAAGATAATGAAATACATTACTTGCCTCTGGTTTTTCAAAACATTTGGCTTTTCACATATTATTATTCATCAGCTGCATTTGTAATGAATTTTGCAACAAAAAATTTTGTTTTCTTCCAATGGATAAACATTTCCCATGGCTCTCCAGGTCACTTCAGATCATGCCACTTTTGCCGCTCACCACCAAAAACTGCAGCCCATTTCCGAGTTATCTCCAGGTAGATTGTAGGCTTATTAGGAAGGTAATCCAGATATGCAGTCTGGCTTGTTTTGGGAATTGCCATTTCGATCTGAGTCCCCTCATGCCATTCATTAAAAGATGTTATAGAGATAAAATCAGGCCTGGCTTCTAATGCAGCACTTAGTGATGTTTCATAGTATTTGCCATTGATGCGGTTTCGAGTGTTTTGGAAGTTCCAGGGCCGAATGCTTGTGTCAATATATCCTGGGCCTACACTTGGAATGAATATCAGGTTGTTATCTTCACAGAACGCTTTAATGGAGGCCCAGTTCCGCTGAGTGGACCCATAGGAGAACCCATTAGTGGCAAAGTAGGTGTAGACACCATCGAAACCTGCCGTCAGGATATCCCTCTTATGTTTTTCCTCTACCAGCAGGGCGATGAAGATGGCATCATATGGGGTATCCCTGATGCTGTTACTCTCTGTGTGTTTAAGCAGTTTGGCCCACTGCTCCGAGTTCATCAGATATGAGTCATACACATAGAAGAGTGGAAGACGCTTGCCAGTGTTTGTCTGATACCTAAAGAAAGCAGGGTGGTCTCCATATCTGAGGAGAAGAATTAACAAAAAAGAAAATGTCATAGGAATTAAAAGAGTGATGCAAACATAATACATATTAACTGATGCAATGAATTGTGGCAGAATGTTTCCCACAAAGGGTGTATGATCATGATCATGAAGAGTGACATTTGACAACATGCAAACAGCACTACTCACTTCTCAATGATGTATTTGACATTAGAGAACATGTTGACTTCATCTCTTCCTGTGTATGGTTCAATGTGAAAAGCTACCTGGAAACACAGAGATTGTGGTTCACGTTTTTAAAGAACTCCGTATGTGAAGCGTTAAGTCTACTTCGTATTACAGAACAGAATTTATTGCACTACTATCCTCATGCAGACCTTAATATGGTACTTATTTGCCACTTCCAGCAGCAAAGGCACAATAGTATCTGTTGGGACACCATTCTCATCCTTCATATTAGGAGGGTACCAGGAAACAGCAATGACGCCTGAAAATAAACACAACTACATGAAATACAAAGCTGAGTTTTTAGTATTCATGTACAGTATGTTAAATCATA
This sequence comes from Sandelia bainsii, assembly GCA_032362345.1. Taxonomy (NCBI): domain Eukaryota; kingdom Metazoa; phylum Chordata; class Actinopteri; order Anabantiformes; family Anabantidae; genus Sandelia; species Sandelia bainsii. The sequence continues at coordinate 8,533,250 of JAUMHL010000015.1, forward strand.
GATTACATTGTCATTTCGTTAAATATTTGTCACAATAATAAAAATATTTGGTCAGAAAATTAGATCAATTATTAATTACATTGTAATACATATTTCTACTGAAAATATTCTTTTAAATTTTGACAAAACTATTTCAATTTGATTTAAATAGTAAGTGATACCAATTTTCTCCCTCAATACTAAGTCCACTACCTCATCTCAGGGTTTCACACTCACATTTCAGTACCTAATACCTTGATTTTGAATATCTGATTCTGATATCATCCCAAAATTTTCGATTTCCCAGATCTATCATAATATCACACTATGATGATATTGTCACAAAATTCTTAAACTGTGAAACAGATCCTGCTGAATTCTCACCAGCCCTTAAGTGAAGTTCAGGTTGATTTCTGTCTTACCGATAGCTGCTGTACGTAGCTGCTGCATATGAGCTTCTATAATGGAAGGATCCCTGGAACTGTAAGCCCCTAAAGAGGGGTAAAAGTTGGACCCAATGTCTTCAGGTGGGCTGTGAATCCCTTGTGGATACCCCTGAGCCACCTTTAAGTCCCAATGCGGCAACTGCCGATGGTCCCAGTGGATGTATTTTCCATCAAACTTAGGGTTTCCATACCAGGTGTAGTAGAAAGCATGGAGATAGTAGTTTGGAGGACAAAATTTCTTCAGTGTAGCTTCCATCTGTGCATCGCTGTCTGACTTAGATAACTCATTCATTTTGGTCTGGTCAGGTTTATTGTTGTTCTGACTTTGGATCTGATTGTCATTCTTTCTTTCCAGAAGTATCTCAACACCTACAGGGCTGCTAAACAGAGAATCATCTGGTATGAGTGCCTTCAACACCACTGTTACACCGATAACAAGCAACACCAAAGCAATTAATGTGATACAAAACCGGCGCCTAAATCTTGCCATTCTTCAATCAGTGCTTGAGGCTTTCCATGATTCATATTCGAGACAGCATTGAAGGTCTGTTGCTGGATATGATGCCACTTGGTCAGTGAGTTTGTATTCACCCTGTTGGTTTAAAGAAACGAGGGGTATACTGTAAGAACGTATTGTTTAACCAGTACATTTTTTTTTGTTCTATAAAAAGCTAAAAAAAAAAAAAGTGAAAAATGCCCATAAGAATTTCTCTTAGCACAAAGTGACATCTCCTTATTTTCTTGATTGATACGTTAATTATTGTTAATTGATAATTAATAAATAGAAAAACAGACTACAGAGATTTCTTAAGGTGGTCAAGAGGACAACACTCCATAACTTTCTACAAATATGTGATTGATTAAATCACAAGTTTGTACCATACAAAGAAGGACTGTGTGTGAAATTCTGGTTTTAAGACAAAATCTGTTGTAAAGCTGTTTTTTTTTAATCAAATTGCTTAACTTTTTCTGTGTGTTAACGTAGCATTATCCATCTAATGAGGAGTGTAAGGTTGTAACCAACAAAAAGTATTTTTTTATTATCAGCAAGTAGTTGTCATTGTTTATTTAATACAGTTGTTTAAAATGTTTAGTTGCTTTTCGTTGATACAATTTCGATTGATTACTCACTACTGTAAGCGTCAGAAAACTTTTTTTTTTCTTTTAAAAGCCCATAATTATTCCCTGAAGCCAAAGTGTGTAAAATAGTGATCAGTAGGAGGCTAACAACAAATCTTTGCCTAAAGGCCCCATACGACAGTCAGCCCAGGAGAAAAACAGACTGATAGATTTTACGTTGAATGACTGCACACTATGCGGAAGTCACATCAAAAATACAACATATTAAATACAGTCTATATATCTTACTGTAAATATGACAGTTTAGCGAGGCCTGAAGACACAATTAACAAGCTACCGAGCTGAACTGTACCTGCATTGATGAACTTTAGACTTGTCAACAGCGGCCAAGTAAAACAAGAATAACACGATTAAGCTAGTTGTATCCTTCGACGCACAAACACTGCGCTTTCTTCTGCATTAAAGAGGTACCTACTGATATATTTCAACATAGCGCTTTCAAACGCGGATCTTTATAAATGAATTTCACTGCATGTGATTCACAGTAGGTGACAAAACCTGCACTTCTGGTTCAGCAGCTTGTCCTGGAAAACACCGCAGATCTGTAAATACTCTAACTGCGAATGAGCGGCGACTGTGACCCATCCATTTGTTATACGTACCTGATGTTACGCACTGCGTCGTGTTTGGTCAACAACAGGCAAAGAAGAAGTGTAACTGTTCCAGAAGACAGATATCGCCCCTGCTCGGCTGGGAATGTGAATTAAACTAAACTCACAAAAAGATGGTTGGCGTTAGATATCAAGACTTTGGAGTAGATTCTGTTGAAACTGAAGTATAGTATAGCGTGAAACTTCACAAGCTACCCAGCAATATGCAAAGTAATTCAAATTATAATTGATAGATTCAAAACACGTGATCATCAAAACAGCTTATAAGTGGTTAAAACCCATTAATACATTAATAACTATAATTCAATAAAATAATTGTCGTTATTGTGAAATGAGCAAGTCTCCATAAAGAGTACTTTTACTTTTTATACATCAAGTATTTTTTGAGTTAATACTTGTAGTGTATTTTTACTGAAGAGTTCTACAGCATGACGTTGCTACTTTTATTTTAGTAAATGTGAGTGCCTTCTTCAACTAATGTACTTCATACATGTTTAGAGAATATTATTATATAAACTTTATTTTTCAAAAATGAACATTCTAAGTGGTTTCAAGTGTATTCTGTGATGTTTGCTTATCAAAAACAAACAAAACTCTTGCTTATCTTCATCGTCAGGCAAAATCTTCAAACACGTAAGTACAGCAGATTGCAAAAATATCAGAAATTAATACAGATAGTCAGATCCTGCAATGTATCATTGCATTAGGTATACTAAGAGTAATCCTTCTAAAGTTAGGGGAAAGTGAGCAACTTCGATATTTGTAGTGTATGGTGAGTATGGTAAATGCAACCTGTACAGAAAACAAACATTTAAAAATGAGCTGTTCTTCAACTGTTAGTTAATGCACTTGTAATGTATACAGCTGTATGTTATGAAGGACTGGACTGTAACTGCAAACCTTTACATTTTAAAATGTAGTTTTCTTTTTAAAGTCTCACACTTTAGAAATTGTGTGACATTCATGTCAGTATGGCTTATTAATTTCAGAGCTCCGATTTATTTTAAGTATTCTCTTGATAGTTTTTCCATAGTTGTCTGTCTGTGCTTAAACACCAACATTATTTTAGCAGACTCACACTAACAATGGAAAAACCACAGCCACAAAAGTCGTCTGAATGTAGAGTGGAGAAAAGGAGACCTGATAATAGTAATGAAATCACGGCTGAAGCAGTGAACGTGGAAAAATTACAGGTTAGGCCTAGACCAACTATTATATCTCATACCAAACCTAACATATCAATTCTGGTACAAATAATAATTTCTGCTACATCATAGTCAAGCAATAACTTCCTTCTTTTCACAGAAGTCCACATTGAGGTCACAAAGAATCCTTTATTACACTCTCCTCTTTCTAAGAGTGTGTCTGTGGCTCATCTTTGTTTGGCTCTTGTCTCACCTCCACATGGGGACCGTGTGTTTCCTCCTGTCACTGACACTCTGGATGTATTCAATGCCGATGCAGGATGTTTTGAACTGGGCTAAGAGGCGTCTGCAGGGCTCATTCAGAAAAACGGGCACATAAGCACAATGGTAAAATAAATGAAGTGCTTCTCTACTTTCAGCAGTGTTTTTATATACACTACTCACAAAAAGTTAGGGATATTTGGCTTTCATGTTAAATTTATGGAAAACGTAAAAAGTTCACACTACAGTGATATTATATCATGAAAGTAGGGCATTTAAGTAGAAACATGCAATGGTGATTTCCTC
>JAUMHL010000015.1:8543865-8566793 GCA_032362345.1 Sandelia bainsii
ATGAAATCTGCTTTTCTTTCACAAACATGGTCATTTCTATGTGTGTCCAAACTTTTGACTGGTAGTGTATTTCAAAATGGAAACAACAAATACATGCATACACTCAGCAAACCGCTGATTGTCCATAACTGTAACATGGTTTTCCTTTGCTGCTACAGAGGCCGTGACACACATGACAATAATTTTAATTCAATAACAAAGACACCACTTCACACAAAAAATAGGCAGATCAGAAAACAAAACAGTGCTGCATGTCATAGGAAGCAATAATATGTGCAGTACTTTTTTGTGTGCTATGTGCTATTTTAAATGAAGAAACAGGATGATTTATAGCAATATAAACATCACCTTATGGAGACATACTAACATACACACATTATTTATTGTATAATCTAAGTTAGTAGGTATTTGATGTTTAATGTATTTTTGAAGTAGCTTAGTTTTGGAACCATGTCTTGCTCGACTAGCTGGGGACGAACACTGTCAGAGGTTTCTCTGGTCTCACTGTGTATTTTTCTCTAATTCCTATTGTCTGCACACATATCACATGGTTGGTTCGCTCTTTTTAGAAAGCAATCCAGTTCTGGGATGTATAACCTATTATGGTCTTTATGGTTTTAGCGTCTCTCTGACTAGCTTGCAATCAACTTATTCCAAGTTTTACATTCTGCAATACCAACTCCTATTCAAACTGCCAACATTTGCCACACTGAAAATGTGCTTTCAATAGGGGGCAAAATCCACAGTCCTTATGTTTAAACCGTATAAGCTGATCAACTCAAGCAGATATCTTCCAGCATTTTTTGTACAAAATTGCTTCCACACAGTAAAAGGATGCAAGAACATGAGGGAAAGACTAAAAGGACAATAACTATGAAAGATAACTAACTTCGCTTTTTCTAAACCAAGACTGCTGGAGCCTTATATTGTCTTTAAATAAACGTTGCAATATATTTTCAAGGAAGGATGACCACTTCCATCAAAAGTGCATAGCAGGGGAAGAAGAGAAAGAACAATTACAGCAATTAGAACCTGTGGCACCTGTCATTTTAGTTTTTGCATTTCAGAGTGTAAAATGTTTTTATCTCACTCTCTTCTGTCTGGACTGTTTGTGCAACTTTTTAGTCAGTACTTGTAGTCAGAAAATGATTAAAGGCATCCTATTCATCTCAAACCTCATCAAATAAGCAGAGTTTGTGCTCTTTCAGCTAATTCAACAAGCTAACAAATTAATTACATTTTGTTCTTAATCAGTAAGGTCCTTTGGTAATTTTATAGACAACTGTGATTGCAAAGTGATGTTAATCATTATCATCTGTTCAGATTATTTTATTAACAAAATTTCCATCCAACACATCCTCACAATAAGGGCACGATGATCATTATTCGTGTCACTGCACAAGAAACACCATCAACACCAACAACAATGTATTTTATAAAATCCAAGTTTATATTATTCTGCTTAAATAAATAATACAGGAAAACAATGTCAGAGCTGCCAGCTTGGGAAAATTGTGCCAGTGGCTTTGAGGTTATCATGTGAGAGCAGAACCTGATCCACTTGCCTAAGTAAATAATTAAAGGCATTCACTCTTTGGTCTTTAGGGTCGTTACTGGTGCTTCAAAAGCCTGTCAACAAAGTCATGGGTTAAAGGCAAGTAATATGTCTAGGGTTAAAAGTTCAGCAACAGAACAAAGAAAGTTGAAGAGAAACTTCATACAGTGACAACCACCTCAAACTGTCAGTATGAATGAAGTCATTTGAATGCCTTAAAAGTGAATGCCTTAAAAATGCCTAAAAGTCAGTTATTTTTGGGGCAGCAGTAGTTCAGTTGATTCCCGGTTCCTCCTGACCTACATGTTGAGGTGTCCTTGGACAAGTCACAGAAATCCCGTAGTAGTACCGACATCTACAGTCTGGCAGCTGTCCAATAACAATTTCCCCAAGGGGATCAATAAAGTATGTCATTAAATTAATCACTGTATCAGACATATCTCCACATCCAGTCTGATGAGAAACATTATTATGTTTCACTTAAAATATATTATTGCCATCTGAGGTTGATACAATATTTGGCCTACATAATAACAATCGCACAAAGTAGATGTGTGTGTGAAGGAAGTGGTAAGAGGAGAGCTACAAATTAACTAACTATACGTCTATATAACAAGAATTTACAATGTATGAGCTTGTGCACTGTATTTTTGATGACTGGCACATACATACACAATTCAGAGTTGTTTGCAGCTGCAGTGCTATGCTGCAGGCAAGAGATAAAGTATGTGGGAGTGTGCAGAGATGTGCAGGAGCCAGTTAGAGATAGTGATATTGGTGGCTACCTAACTGTCGAGAAGGAGCTAACTTGCAAATGTGAGCTTCTTTCCTCTACTTCACTCTGTCTGTATTATGTGTGCAAGACACTGATACACAATATGTGTCTATCTGTGCAATTCCCCTACATGTATCCGTCTCTAACGTACACAAGGCAGCTGAGTCAACAGAGTAACAGTGACTTAATATATGATCCAGGCGAGGTCAGACCCACATGAGAGTATTATCCGGTCTTGTTACATAAGTAAACTCTGAGCTACATCAAAGAAATAATTGCTGCTCTGGGCTGTGCTCTGCAGAGTGGGAGTTTGCCATTTGTGCAACCAGCCCGTCACAGTCAGAATTTAGCTTTCTGCTTGAGCTGCATTTTGAAAATGAAGATTATGTTGTTGTTGTTTGACATTTGTCAAGGGCTACAGGTAAACACTCATGCTGTATACAGTACTTCAATAAATTACCAGACCACAGAAAAAGTAAATATTGAAAGAGCTGACCTTTAATTTTGCTTATTAAAAAGTGAATCGACTTGCTTGATGGGTGTTTGCTTTTGGTGCACAATTTAGACATGCCCATTTCTATCTATACTACTAGCCTGTCATTAGCTTTTCTTTGATTACTTACTCATTGGCAGTGCGGTATGTCAATTCATATAGTGAGACAAATGCACAATAGGGATTGGCAAAGGAAATGTCACAGGATGTCAGTAAAAAGATTACAAGAGGCTGAAAGCAACATAACAAACAAGTAAACAAGCAAAAATAAGCATGGGATGGTGAGAAAATATAGGCAGGAATGTACAATAAACTGACCACAGATCTTGAGGGGAGCCTCAAGCTCCAGGAGGATGGGCTGGCTGAGGAAGATCTCTCTGGATTTGATGCAGAGGCCCCGCACTTCTGCCTCGGTCATCTGGACTATTTTTCCTGGGCGACATCCCCGCACTGAAGAGGAGGGAAAAGACACTGTCAGTGCTATCAGTTTTTATCATCAGTGTATGTGTTAATGCAGGAACAGGAACCCCCAACACCACAAAGCAGATCAGAATGAGGCCACGATAGAATTATTTCTCACCGGAGGGGGAAAAAATTTTTTATTGCAGGACCACAAGATTTTAAAATCTGATCAGCTATGGGCATCATGATTCTGTAGCTTATAGCTGCTAAGTCTCAGCCATGCTTAAGATATCCACTGCTTAGACTATGAGAGCACCCTTCAGCAGTGGTGTGAGTTTACTGGCTGTGAAGTTGCACTGTTAACTTCGATCTGCCACAGCTCTGGGTGCAGATTTATACACTCAGCAGTTGAAATAGTCACAGATATGAAAAGCAAGATTATACTATATGTAAAATAAACTTCCTTGCCATGTTGCCATGAGATAAGTTTCATTATGCTTGAAAAAAATATTTGAGCTTTTTCAGATCTGGTTGTCCAGATGGTTAGTGCAATATCTCTCAGACAGCACAGTTGTGCTAATGGTAAACACAGGCTGGAAAGCAAATAAATGAATGACAGGTTGAACTAAGGTCTTAGAACATTGATAAAAAATGATAAATTGTGCATCATTACAATATTTATAATAGTAAATAATAAATATTAGCTGGACGGAATTTACATAGCACTTTTAACTTGAGTTCTAGCTTGACGTAACGAAAAGCCAATGAAAGCACTGCAAATAGGTCTACTGACAATGGAAACAAAAGTGAGCAAATCCCTGACTGAAGAATTATGTAATAACCATTTTGGTATTGCCTTAAAGCCTGACACCCACTAAAGATTCCAATAAAGGACTGCTGAGACTGGTGAAACAAACGCACATTAGTCATAGATCAAGTTAGCTTAAGTCCTATTTCTTTTTGCCTTTTTGTTTCCCTAAAGGGTGGCAAATTTTAGAATTACCTAATAGGAAATTATTTAAAACAGAGTCACTGGTAAGGAATTCCCAAAGCGTATTGCATGCATGTTAGTGCATACATAAATGTGTGTGCATACACGTTATTTACAGATTGAACTCGGACTCGTTCACTGTCTCATTAGTCATGTAATAAAACCAAATGTGAGAGAAGAGAGTAAATCTGAGGAATATGGATCCTCACAGATGGCGATTTCAATGTGCCAAAAATGATTATTTCTATTCTAGGCCTCCACCAACTTTAATTAAATGCTGCTTTACACAAAAAAATGGTCTTTATCATCAATCTACTGTATCTGCACTGCCTAATACCCATGTACTGAGTGTGGTGTGAAGCATGAAATTGCAGAAATAGAGCTCAACAGTAAACAGCTATGTCTCCTTAAAGTTGAGTGAGTTAAATTTAAGCCTGCTCAGCTTTAACACTGAACCTTTCACAGTTCACACTTCTACAGGCTGGCATTTAAACAGATTATATTCTTAAGAACATTAAAGGGCAAAGGCTACAATGAACCAGTGACATCATAAACCAAACCATGATTTGTGTGTGTTAAGCTGAGTGATTGTGCATGTGTCTGGAGAAATTAAGCTGCTTTCAGACATGCACTGAAACCCTGAACATATCTAGACATTACCAGGGTCAGCTGAATGTGAGAACACAAATGTTGGAAACAGACAGCTCGGAGGTTAACCAGACTTTATGACAATGTCCAGAGTTTATATGTCAAAAGGGCTTTACACAGCATTAATCCAATTAATGAGCACTTACTGACAGTTGGCTTTACCTACTACAAACTACAAACTGAATTTTGTCAGAGAGAAAACATTAAACAATTTCCCACTGGGATTAATAAAGTTTTTTGAATCTTGAATATTTAATACCTGGCTCAAGGCCTTTCAAATTGTCTGGTTTAGAAAGTTAGCACTGAATAATGATCAGTCTCCATATGGCACATCTGTTCCTGTTTTTTTTTTTTTTTGCATATTTGTCACAATTATATCATTCAAACAAATTTTTATATTACAAAGATAACTTCAGTAAATACAAAATACAGTTTATAAATGATGAATTTATTTATTCGGTGAAAATAGCTGTCCAAATCTGCCTGGTCCCCCTTGCTAAATCATGAATGAGTTGTGATTAACCACATTTTTTGGAAAGCTGAGTTGCCACACCCAGGCCTGATTACTGCCAAACCTGTTGAATGAAGAAATCACTTAAATAAATGCTGTCTGACAAAGTAAAGCACACTAAAAAAATCTCAAAAAGCAACAAATCATGCCACAAACTAAAGAACAAACAAATTAAAAACAAGGTAACTGACATGTTTCAGTCTGGAAAGGGTTACAATGTAATTTCTAAGACTTTGGGACTACAGCGAAGCACGGTGAGAACCATTATGAACCTTCAACCGAGGAGTGGCCAGCCGACCAAAATTACTCCAAGAACACAACGACTCATCCAGGAGGTCATAAAAGAACCCAGAACAACATCTAAAGAACTGCAGGCCTCACTGTAGTGTGAAAGTCTGGGGCTGCTTTGCAGCTTCAGGACCTGGACGACTTGACATAATTGATGGAAGCATGAATTCTGCACTCTACTAGAAAATACTGAAGCTGAATATTCGGCCATCAGTTTGTGACCTCAAGTGCACTTGGGTTATGCAGCATTACAATGAGCCAAAACACACCAGGAAGTCCACTTCTGAATTGCTCAAAAAATAAAAACAAAATTAAGGTTTTGGAGCGGCCTGGTCAAGCTCCAGATTTAAATCCAATTGAGATGCAGTGGCAGGACCTTTAACAGACCATTGAAACCCTCCAATGTGGCTGAATTAAAACAATCCTGCAAAGAAGAGTGGGCCAAAATGTTTCCACAGCGATGCAAAAGATTCATTGTCAGTTATCACAAATGCTTGACTGGAGTTGTCGTCGCTAAGGGCGGCACAACCAAAGCAGTTATTAGGTTTAGGGGGCAATTACCTTTTCACATAGGACAAGGCTCGTTTGGATAGCTTTTGTCCCTTAATAAATGAAATAATTATTTAAAGACTTCATTCTTTATTTACTTGGGTTATCTTTGTTTAATATTAAAATGTGTTTAAAGATCTGAATCATTTAAGTGTGACAAATATGCCAAAAAAGGGGCCAATACTTTTTCACAGCACTCTGTTATATTCACGAGAAACACAAACTGTGCAGACAGCTGTGTACAGCTAATAAAATAATTGATTTTAGGGCTGTAACTAGTAAACTTTGAAAAAATGTCATCTCATTTTATTTAACAACAGTCCAAAACCTAAAGATTTTCAATTTAATATGACTATCACTAGCTATCAAATACCAATTACAATGAATCATTAGATGAGTAATGACCACGACTGTGTTACACTTCAGATGCAATTTTGTTTCAAGATTGAGACTGGAACATGGGCAATAAGTTGATTACAGGTTATGAATCAATTATATTATTTATGTTTCTGTTTATCTTCCATTTGGTAGCAATGCTAACTCACAAGAAACACAGGACGGTTGCTGTCTAACAGCATTTTCCAGCAAATACTATAAATAACAAAACATAACATTTCAGTGATGGCATAGTGTCTCATTCCTTCAACAGTGTCACAGACAGTAGTGAAAAGTATGCCAAGGACATTTGGGTTTGCCTCAGTGGTCTGGTCTGACTCAAAGGAGATCTGACAGAGGGACATAAAACACCCCATCTTCTCTTAAGGAGGTGGACGGCCAACACAAAAAGATTTCTGCATATTCCTCTCTGACAAACATCACACACCAAGAAAATGATCTTGCCAAGAAGGTTAAACAACAATGTGACAGTGAACACAGTCAACAGTGGAACAACACTGGAAAACATACTTTAACCCATAGATATGATCAGTATTTCATCCACTTATTCTAATTTGCAATCAATCCTCTTAATTTTTGAGTTTTTTACCTGCACGTTGCCAACACATTTTAAGCGAAAGTGTGTGGATCCGTGCACTGAATCACAACAACATGCCCACTAATACACCTACAAACCCAGTGAGGAGTGAGCAACCAAGGGTAAAATAACTTCATGCTACCTTACAAGTCAAGTTTGTCTAGGATGTAGTATTAAAGACATCCAACACCAGATGGCCCACATTGATCCATATGTCAATGTAGTTCTATTTGTACAGCTAATTTATCAGTCAGATTAGCCCCCTATACAATAGTGAGGCATTAACCAGTTGACCATTAGAAATTGAACAGTATTTTAATATAATAATAAACTGAGTGACGCGGAGATGGACAAAAAACACCGTGTCAAGGGCAGGGAGCTGCTAAAAACCGGTGTTCATGCTTTAGAAAAATACAATAACCAAAGCTACATCATAGCTACAACCATCGATGCTAGAACAAATGAATTTATGTTTTATTTTAATGCTAAAACGCACAGAAAAACCGTCCAGACGTTTGTAATTTTGACAAATAAATGAACCAGAATAAGAACAAAAACACAAGGCAGGAAGTTTAATTACAAACCAAAGTAAAGATCAAGTCACGATACAATTAGTTTCCAAGGGAAACATAGTTATTAGTGCGAAGACTGAGAAATGTAGGCGTTCACCGCTGACAGTGTTTATAAACACGGCCAGCTAACGGTAACCTTAGCTACAAGCTAGCCGGGGAGACACCGTTACGATTGGCTGAGGTTAGCCCTGCTAGCTAACACTTTCCCGTGTTTTCTGAGGTAAGCGCGCTAGTTACAGAATAAATATGACACCAAGCTTAATGGACCTCAACAGCAAGCTCTGTTTAATATTATAGACCCTTTTAAAATTGTTCACCTTCCAGGAGCCGAGAGATGAGGCTGTCCACGTTCAATTCACCCTCCGCCATCTTCAAACTGATGTTACAGTGTTGGTCGGTTCGATTCCCTCTTAAGCCGCCATTAGGCGCTGTTGGCCAGAAAACAGCCAACAACACTTTCACCCTATTTATGTTAATTAGAAGAGTTTTTCACGGCTGTGTCATGTAGACTATTACATTTTATCCAGCACACGTTATTGTTTTAAAATTAATCTAGCACATTTTTGTCAGGCTGTTTGCAGTAGTGGAAGAGAAAAACAAAGTGCAGAATTACAAAAGTATCATCACTATTTTCTCAGTGACCACTTTATTAAGGACACATGCAGTGTATAATCTCCTATAATTCAACAGGCTACACCAGCTCTGCCATTTAAATTCTACATTTGCAAAGATTATGTTATAATGTTCACTTTGTTTGGTAATTTCCATTATATGTTAGATTTTACAGAGGTGTCTATTTTTTGTCATTTCTCCATAAGAGCTACAGAATTTTAAAGACACTCCTGGATGTAATGCATCTTCAGTGAACTAGTACTTATACATGTGGATTCTAGGATAGGGTCTGTTGGGTGGCAGCCAGTTACAGTGGTTCCTCTCTTTGTGTGTTGTTTTTGTTAGTTTTGTTGAGTTTTTGTTGTCTATCATCCTCTAACTTCTGTTGTGTGCCTTTCTGAGGTGATGGGCAGAATTACAGTTACTGGGATAGTTTTGGCCTTTGGTCACCTTTTGGTGACTTTGTCTGGAGGAACACCTTACCATGGATACATCATTGTTTTTTGCTATAAGCTAATAGACATTAGCCCTGCAAAACACAGGCCTGATCCCAGGAGGGAAACCTGAAATCCACCAGAAATCACCAAGAAGACTGGAAATCCACCAGGATCAAGGACCAGAATGGGACATGGCTGACGGAATTCAGTCCTGATTCACTGTAACTGGATGGTTTTCAGCTGGTGTCGATGAAAAGGCAAACGAGGCCCTGCTACATTCTGGCTTCTCCGTCTCCCATAGCTTGCAGCAAACTCAAGTAACCTGGGTAACCTCAGACTGATCTGCCTGATTTCTAAGCTGTGCGGCCCTACCCAATTCAAATACATCTTTATTTTAATAAAATTAAATATATAACATCACTAAACCAGCTGTTAGACCTGCTACAACATTTAAAAAGGCCTCACAGATTAATGCAGCACAGATATACAAATATGAAATACTCAACGTTCACATTGCAATGTGCATTAACAGACAAGGTAAAGAGAGAAAGTAGCACTTTAAAACACTGTGCCCTTCATCTCTACTGCAGTTGACATCATCATCTTTCTTCTTTTGGCTCTGCAGGACAGGAGGAGCCAGGTGACAGCCCAGCCAATCAAAAGACCAATAACAGCCAGCACAGCAGCAAGCCATACTGGCACCTTGTCCTTGCAATCTAAGGTGACAGGCAGGGCTGTGAAGGTGTGAGGTAAAGCTGTGCTATCAGTTTTGGGTGCTGTGGTGGTGGTCGAGCTGGGCAAGCTGTTCACCTTTGTGAAGATGTAAGGATGCTCCTGAAACACACAATTAGGAAGACCTTAAACTAAGTCAAATCCACTTCCATGCGATGTCTATGTACAAAATGTAAAGTTAAATCAGGGCAGCAGCAGCATGTTGGAAGTGCTTGTGTGACAGCTGTCTTACCTTAGTGGGGCACTTGATGTTATTTCTGGCATTTGTGAAATTGTTGTATGTCTGTTTTTTACCCACAGGCTCTAGCTAGAGATGAAAGAGAAATACATCTTTACTGAGTTCATGGCCAAACTGCACTGAGATATAGTTGTTCAAAAAGACTTCAACCAAAACCCTTCCCCTGTCAAACTCAGTTAGCTTTTCTCTGTCTGCCTTGCTGGGCTCACCATGTTATTCCACAGAGCTACAGCCATGTCAGCATGTCCCCGTTCACTGAAGTGGAAACAGTCCTCAGAGAAGTAGGTGGTGTCAGGGTTGCCATCCTGGAGAAGAAATAATACAACATCAGTGTTTGTAAGAATTATGTGCTCTGAGGGGATGGGCTTGTTCTGTTCTAAGGCTAATACATGTTTTACAATATACATGTAGGGTGGGGGTGACAAATAACTTACAGCATTCAAAGGAACAATGGTGTTTTTAAAAAAGGGCTGCACGACCACAGCAAAGTCTTCTCTGCCATCATAGCGGCCTCCGTACACCACTTTTTCTGTTTCAATCTGAAAGAAATACCACAGATGCTCATCTTATTATACAGCTATGGTAATGTCAGCATTTGTATCAAGCACATGAATGAGTGTTTACTACTATCCACTAACCTGTAGTTCCCAATTTATCCGTTTTATTTCAGCAAGCTCTGGGGAATTCTCTCCAGGAAACAAAAAGCATGAGCAGACATACCTGAGGATAAAAAGGTGAAAATAAACAGCTCATTTCAAAAGAAAACGCTCATGCTCTTACAAATGTTCAATCCTGCTGCTTGCTACATAACACAACCCACAGCATTGAACAAAATTTGTGGATAAGATAGTCCTGTATTAAATACCAAATTGTTATATAGTATATGTTTCCCTGCTTGATTTGCAGGATTAGATCAATATTAAGGGAAGGAGCAATCTGATTTGGACTTTGGTTCAATGGTTCACCGTTTTAGCATGAGTGGATCAATGAGCATACTTTTGTAACACACTGCACCCAAGACTGTCCCTTTTGATCCTGCGAAGACCTTCGATTTCCATGATCTCCAAGACGTTGACTATTGTCCTGGGAAGCTGCAGTCAAAAAGAAAGAACTTGACCTTTCAGCAGTTTCACAGGCTAGAATACATTAGGAGAGCAAACACATTTTCAGTAAAGAATCTCTTTGCATAATAAAATGTTAATTTTTTCATATATGACATATTTTTACCTCTTCATATAACATATCCAAGCTTGTCATCAGATGATGGCTGTAGTTCTGAGGTGATAAAGAGGCCTATAGTTTTTAGAGACACAATAGACAAGCCTTTTTGTAAATTCATAGCATACATATGCACACATATGACCACTCATGTTTTTTTCCCCCATTACCACCCATTTCTGTTGCAGAATGAATAGGACGAATTTGAGAGAAACTGGCCAAAAGCACACATCAACGAAAAGAGCAGACATCATGCAACATGTATGAGCGTGCAAGCAACAACTAACCCTAAGCTGTCACTAGCATAGTCTCCGAGCTCATCTTAAATTGATGCTGTGCTTTGAAATTCTGCTTCAAAGCACAAACATTAAAAGAGAGACTACCCTGTCAGTGGAGCTTGAGTGGAGTAATGGAGGGAGAGAGAAAAAAACCTACATGGAGGCAAACTAAGAAAGGAGAAAGAGAATGAAGGAGCGAGCAAGACAGAAACTGGATGAAGAGAGTCTGGGTTTGACTTCAGTGTTGTTTATACCTCTTAGAGAACAAGGCCCGTCACTGTGCCCTGTGTACTTGTTCAATGTAGGCAGAGGCAGAGGCAGAGACAGAGGGAGGAGGGGGGGTGTTTTGTTTTGGAGTGGTAAAGTGACAGAATGTGCTCATTCAAAAGCAACCACGTCTGCTCTCATCTCACTCTGACACAATAAAACAATTAGAGGAGGGCTGCTCACAAAGCTTGATTATTCTGCCTCACTGCTTAGTGCCATTTGAAGAGTGATATCATAAGACAGCTCTACACAGGGCATCGCACAACACTACTAGATATTTAACCACTGCACAATGGTAGGATATTTACTAAGGGGGGTGCTTTGAAATGCCCTTCATCCATTGGATCATCCTGAATTTCCTGTGACGAATACTCAAAGCAACTCACTCTGTCGTTGCAGTACTGACACAGGTCATTGCCTCCAATGAAGAGGGTCACCAGCTTCCAGTCATTCTGAAAATCCACAGTCTATTTCCATCAAAAAGAGAGAGAAAGAATCAGACAAAGACGGAGAGATAGGACAAAGGTTTTTGATCATCTTACACAATACTATAAAAAATGTGTGGCCATCAAATCACATCACTGCGTGCTTTAAGATCTGTTTATCTTAAACTCACTGGGTCTTGTTTTATGGCATCAATCAGCTTTCGGACCTGTCCTGGGATTTCTCTGTAAAACATAGAGCAGAGTTTTCGTGAGTGATTGACACAAAATATTTTAAAGTGAATTATTTAAACCTGAAAACAGATTTAAAAAATGTTAGAACTCACAATACTTTAGCCCCTGATACAGCCATGTTGAAGCCAGTCTGTGTTTTCCCTTGTCCCTTTGACACTCCTTTGATTTCAGGATTGAACTTCTTAAGGATATCTGATGTAAAATAGAACAGATGACAAAATACTAGCTTTGTTACAGACCAACTCTGCCCTCTAGTGCTTTTATGTGTACTGCACTTCACCAAAGCTTTTGACTTACTGGGCAACGTGGTGACAGTCTCAAGAGTGTTGTCTCCTCCAATGCTTGTTAACAATAAACAAACAAATAAACAAACAATGAACACGATGTGGACAATGCAATTAATTTGTTGGGTATATATACTTTGTGTGTGTAGTCTCTCACCTCCATGAAACTCCTCTGTACTCAGTTCCTAGCTGCAGCAGATTCTTTGCTTTGGCACCAAATCCAGCCTGTGTGCAAACAAAGATGGTATTAATATATTTGATCATTTCCAGACATATACTTTACTATACTGTAATATAGTCAAGTAATATAGTCCATCTGTCACTATTATTATTAGATCACTGGTGATACCACTTCTGAAAATATAACTGATCACATAAAATAATAGTTGGATATTTTGAAATTGTTTTGGTATAAAAAGTTCAGTCTATTTGCAAGCAGAAAAACAAATTGAAATATCTTACAGAAAGAAACAAAGAGAAAAAAACAGTGCACAAATACATAAAACCTCTAAAAATAGGCATACAATCTATAAAGGGAAAAAGAAAACAAGTGAGTTTTAAGACACTTGTAAACCTTTACTGTGTACAGACTTTGCTTCTTAACCTTTTACTGTGTGAAAGCTCAGTCTTGACTGCAGAAGACAAGCAAAAGCTCTGGGAAGATAAGCTGGTAAGTGAACGTTGAGTGGAGATCAAACTATTTAGATTGTCTGATAGATAGCTTTTTAGAATTTTGTCACATTTTTGACAAACTTACCGTTATAGAGTCTCCCAGAGCAGCCACCACTTGAATGTCTGCTGGTTGTAATCTGTGGGCTAATAAAAGGGCAATGTGAGTATATTTCACAGCTAATGCCTGTAATTCACTTTAGTTAATACCTGAGTGACACTTTGAATGATTACCTGAAGTGGGCACAGAGTTGGATGGAGCTATGTTAGCACAGGAGAAATCACTTCCCCAGTTCTGCAGAATGGCAGAGACATATTTTAAACATTTACAGTTGTAATATATTGCTCATGCAGCATAGAGCACTTGCTGCAATTGCACTGCTGTTGTTTTGCTAGTTTTGCTGTGTATGAAAGACCTACTGTAACCGGCGCGGGAGTGGTTGGGGGGCCTGGAAAGGTGTAGTTGCTGTTCAAAGCTGTCCTGAAGAATGGGTTGGTCTATGAAGCGACCAAAAACATAAATAGACAAGAAGTTATTAAATCTTTCCATTTGATATCAAGTATGTCATTAATTGTTGTAAATGTTGTTGACTGTAAAGTTACCTCAGAGGGACACTTCAAGTCAACGCCAACTGTGAAGTCTTGTGTAAATGTCTTGTTGCCCACTGGCTCTAACTATGAGAAGTGATTTTTCCTCATTACAATAAAAATAAAAAAATATATTCCAAACACAAATGTGTGTTATAATGAAGAAAATCCTACCATGTTGTTCCAAAGAGAACGAGCCATGAGTGTATGAGCTTTCTGGCTGAGATGAAAACAGTCAGGTGTAAAGTAGGAGCGATCAGGCCGACCGTTCTTTTAAATAGAAGAGACAGGAGGAAAAATTGTAAAAATATCATACCATTAGGCATATTTAATGTTTCAGGTGTGTGTGTTCCTACCTCTAGCATGGGAAGAAAAACCTCTCTGAAGAAGGGCTGCAGTACCACAGTAAAGTTGTTGTGTGTGTCATACCGCCCAGAGTCAATTAGCTCTCTCATTGCTCGCTGAAAGGAAAGACAGACAAAAGATTTAAAAAAAAAAAGTTTATGTCTTTGTTTAGCACCTTTAAATGATCCTTACTCCCACATCCTTTCCTCTTCTATAAATTGACAAAATAATACATTTTGTCAGTAACAGTATGTATGAACAACAAAGTATGAAGCAGTCATAAAGCCAAAAATACAAAAAAAGAAAGAAAAAAAGATTCATAAAAATATACACATTTTTAGCCATGGTCACTCCAAGTTATAGTCATTCCAAGTCTATGTACGTGTCAATTCCAAGCCGTTTCGAGCCCTTATCTAATTCTATGCATTAATAGTATACATTTGAACAGTTTAAAAACATTTTATGGTCTACAGTCATATATTGGATACTGTGTGAAAGCCCCACATCAGCGCTTTCAGGTTATTTCTTTGTGATATATAAACACAATTATGTTACTAGAAATAAAATATGCCCACTGTTACAGATGAATAGAGTCCACAGGGCTAAAAGCTTTTTAGGTGTTAAATTTAACTTCATGGTCTCAAACTACAACCACAAAAACATGTAAACAGTATAAGAAAACTGACAAAATGCTTTCAATACTGTCTACTACTACTTTCTTTGTTTTATACCTGATAAGCTCTATTGAAGTCAATGACCTTCTGGAGTTCAGATGATGCATCTACAGGTTTTAGTATGCAAGGGCAAATTAATCTGAAACACAATTATTAAAAAAAGGCAAATAAAGATTTGAGCGGTTTTCAATCAATCTGTTTGTGTTACACATCATCAAAAAAATCACAGACCTCACAAACCAGGTAGGACAACCCAGAGAGTTATCTTTGTGCAGATCACGCAACGGTACAATGTTGAACAGCTCTACCAGATTGACAATGGCACGGGGCACCTGGATACAAAACACAAAGTCATTTGAATTTCGGCACTGAAATTGCTAATATACAGCACGGTTAAATGTTTGTGTCAACAAGGTGCAAGAATATAAAAACATACTTCACTGTGGAGTATGTCCAGAGCTTGGCGGATACGACTGATGACATTCCTGGCTGAGTAAAAAATCTGTGGAAATAAGTTTCTCATTAAAAGCTAAAGCATGAGATTGAGCCTGTGCATATATGTGAAACTAATTAAAGCTTAAATGAATAAATCAATCAATTAGTCAATCTCCAAATGCACAATGGCAACAAAAAATCTACAAATATGACATTATTATATAAAAAGTAAGAGTGCTCACACTGTCTGTGCAGAAGTCACATATGTCATTGCCCCCAATAAACATAGTGATCACTTTCCAGTCATTGTTGTAATCAATGCCCTGTAAAGTAGATAAGATGTAAATGTCAGTCTGGCAATTGTGAACATAAAACTGAGACTTGTATCTGTTTGTGTTTTTACTGTAGTTTGCCGGCACCTTACCGAATCACTTTTCATTTTGTCCACCAGCACGCGCACCTGTTGCACCATATCACTGAAAACAGAAGATTTATTAGCAAAATTGTGCAAGGGCACTGTCCTGGTGTGCTGTGTGCTCTTTGGAGGTTTTGATGAATATTAAATAAAAAAGGTAAGTGAGAGTAAAAAGTACAATAATGATAATAATATGACTAACCTACTAGTCGCTCCTGGCACAGCCTGGTTGAGAAAGGCTTTAACACTGTTCTCATCACCTATTCCCTCTGAGAAGCCAGTCAGGGAGGGGCTAAACTGCCTCAGGATATCTGCGTACCATAAACATAAAGAAGGAAAACTAAAACTGGGGTAATTTGTTGTGATATGTACACTTTTTGTAGTATAGTCGGTGTTTAAATTATATAATAAAAAGAATTCTTGAACTAGACTTTATTTTAAAGGAGCCTCAATTCTTTTCCATTTTTTCAGAAAAAGGATTATAGTTAAATTAATCTGTTAAACCAAATAAATTATGAAGGTTCTTGTTTCCCTTGTGTCACGTTATTCTATGATTTACTGCATGTCTGTAGTATCACTTGATTGAGCAATTTACAGTTTAAATTCAATGTATGATTAATTTGTGAATTTTATCTTTGCATTGTAACATGTTTTGAAGGTGTGGCATTTTGTTTTGGCAACCTGTGGAATCGTAAAAATGTTTATCTGTACAATCTGGTCAATAATAATAATAAGATACTGTAATATAGATGTTATCAAGCATAATGATGCTTTTGTGTCTATAAATGTCTGTTTATGTATTTCATTTTAAGCTATTCTATTATACTAAAAAGAAAAAGAGAGAGAGACAAACATACTTGGCAAAGTGGTCACAGTAGTAATGTTTTCATCACCACCAATGCTGGAAATATTAGAAATAGCTTGTTAGTTTAAAATCTAGGTCACCCATTACCAAAGCAACTTTCCACACTAACAAAAATTTTGCTTATCTTACCTCCATGACAGTCCTCTGTACTCATTAATCACTAAAAGAAGGTTGTCTTTCTTTGCACCCACACCATTGGCTGCCTGCAAAAAACATCAGCTGTGAGATACTGAGACCATGAAGAACCAGGGAAAATATTTATTGAACCAGAAGCATAAACTGCAGCTGTGGGGTTGCAAGCCACAGTGCAAATATCTGCAAATCATTACTCAGTATTAAAGCTAACATTCATAACATAACATTACAATTTTAATTAAAAATACACGTTTCATCTTGTTGTTGTTTGTGTCTACACACAAGCACACACAGTACAGACACAGTGACTCCATGTCTTTACATTGGTTGCCCTATCTTGTTCTTTAGGATGTTTAAATATATTTGACTCATGCAGTAAAAGATATAGAAGAACACTTACTGTCAGCGAGTCACCTACTGCTGCCACCACTTTGATATCACCAGGTCTGAGTTCATGAACTACAGAGGAAAAATAGTAAGGTGGATTACCATGCGTCTGCAAAAATATGATCAGAATTACACCTAAAAATATTTGTACCTGAAGTTGGTGTAGTAGGAGATGGATTACGGTCTGTGCATGGTATTTCAGTACCCATAACCTGTAAACATACAAACAATATTCTCCACTAAATAAAATCTTTATAAATATGACTTTCTAGTTTTAAATGTGAGTAGACAGACTTACAGGATCTATTAGTGCAGAGACTTTGCTGTAAACGTTCTTTTCTTTGTCAGTGGGGGAATTTACTTGTGTCCTCAGGAAAGGTTGTTCCTGAGATGAAAGTGGAAAATCACAGAGTCTCAGTTTTAATAATTGTATCATTATCAGATTTTATTTTATTATACTGAAAACCAGCTTGAGTTTTGGATCAAATACTAAATGCTGCTACAAAACATTTGACCATTTTGAGAAGCATTTCTCTGTAACATTTTTACACCAAAGTTCAAATACAACATATGGTATCTCCACACTAAGGGATGACTTTTATGTAATGCCATGCCTTACCTGGGTAGGGCAAGGAATTGTAAAGACATTTTTGTCCATGACCTCTGCCTGACCTGTCACTGGTTGAAGCTGAGGGAGAAAAAGATGATGACTGCTTAAGACACTGGGTTCACACAGATGCCATTCTGCCAGCGTGTAACAGTACAGATTACACAGTTCTTCTGTTTGCATACAGTATATAATAGCTGTAGAATGAGCAAAGTTGGAGAAAGTCACCTGGTAGATAATCTCACCAAGTTAATCTTTATATCTCTTATCTAATGTCTCATCAGACCATCATGCTGTGATCATTGTTCCATCTTACTTTTTGTGTTAGTGATCATGTTGAGACTTCCCTATTGCCTCATTTTACAACATAGACACAGGCAGGGTCAACTTCAGTGTCATAACAGCATGTATGTTACTGTTTAAGGGTTTCAATATGCTGCACTATACAGACTTTGATTAATAAGAACCTACCAGGTTCGTCCATAGCTGAACAGCTAGTTGGCTTAGGTCAGACCGTGTGTTCTCCTACGAAAGAAAATATGATACAAACTATTTACACATTCTATGGGTCTTTAATGCATTGTTACTGAAAGAAAGGTTTTATATCTAACAGATGCTAGACACTGTTGATTATAACTGGATTTGGAAATGGCTTTTCTGTACTCACTGAATCTGAGTTCAGATTAAGGATAACTGGGACAGACTGCAACACGGCAGTAAAGGCTTCACTTTCACTGTGCCACTTTGGATTTTCCAAGACACGATTTAGAGAATTCTGAAAACAAGACCGACAAAACTGGTCAGACCAAGGCTCAGATGAACATGAGCCAGAATCACATGAATACTATTTATTGCTTTACCTGCAGTGTTTTCAGGAGAGTTGCTTTATGTAGTCGCTGGTTTATGCTTTTACTTCTCATACACTCGCACCTACAATAAAATAAAAAAGAAGTGCATCACTGTAAATATTAACAAGGTCATAACACTACATGAGACATGTATGTAAAAAGGTTTCAGTTTAAACTTTCTAGTTAATTACTACTACTATAAATAAATACATAAATGAATAATCTAAACACTCACTCATTGTTTTCATGAAGTGTGCTCCAGACAGCAACATGAACTAAAGTGTGATGCAACTGTAAACATACAACCAGCATATTAGTTATTTCCACTTTAAGTTGTTCATGGCAAAAGTCTTTAAAATGTACCATACCCTCTTTTGCAATATCTGCAGAGCTGCTTCCACTTCCTGCACAACAGCTTCAACATCTGCAGCAACCTAAATTACAAGAAAAAATATTACACACTCCTAACATCCTTTACTAAATGCAATAACATGATTTTGTACAAAACAACAAATCCTACATGTGGTGAACAGGCACACATGGAATCTGCCGGCACAAACAGCAGCACAAGCTTCCAGTCTGTCGCCTGCAGGGACACAGGGGAAATGAAATTTGGTGATCAAAGAAGAGTTTTGTGATAACAATTCTATTTTTTGATTATTTATCAACCAACATATTGATGCTGGGTTTACTCGTTGAGAGTTAAATTCTCTTCCTTTAAATAATAACTCTCCTTCTCATAAATTTCATATAAGAAGGTTTTATGTGTACCTGATGTGAAAGGGACAGTTCCTCAGCTTCCTCCAACAAACTCCTGAAACACACACTCTCACATATAACACACACCCAGCAATCTGCTTATACAGCATTTACTGTATGTGTGAATGTACCTGTGTGTGTGTTGCGTGTGTTACCTGGGTTGCAGTGAGTTCTGATCCACATGGTGGGTGATCAGTTCGGGATTAAACATGGACAGTAACTCTATACAAGACAGTTATAGTATACTGNNNNGTATACTGTATTGAACAGATGTGAATTTACAGTAAAATTAATTCCTCTAACACAACCTTACAACAGATTATGTATATTACAGAGTAATTGCTGTTAACAGTTGGCTTATTTAAAAAAAGGTCATCAACCCGTGTTTATGACCTGTCTTATCCAAAGAGATAAACTTTATTAAATTATAATAGTATTGTTCTGACAATGTATTCATCACACTTATCACATACTATGCTCTATATCTGCCATTTATAGTGACATGGCCTTGATTTTGACCTTGAACTAATCACAACTGCAACTACTTCTGGATATCCCCAAATAATTTGAATTGTTTTAGGTTTTATCTTAAATCGACTTAAATCCACCTTAATAACTGACAGAGGAAGTTTATTGTGGTTGACAAAACAAATAAACAAAAAAATGCTAAAGTGCCCAAAAGGAGTAATGTCAAAGCTGGAACAACTGCAGGAATCATATTAAAACCAATGCAACTTTCTTGGTGTTTTAGATTATTACATACTTTTGCTTTCTACATGAAATACTCAGTGATGAGATACAGTAAATGTGATGCATGAGAATTCAAACTTACCAGAAAGTCTAGTGACCAGTCTGGATACTTCATCCCTAATGGTGAAGGCATACAGATTATTAGATAAAATGAGGATTGGTAAACTTCAGATCTAAAGCAGCTTCAGAAAACACTACAATGTCCTGACACCTCCAGTGATTAAGTGTTGTTGAAATATATTTGTGAATTTTATTCTTAGCTCTTACTTGTACGAAAATGGCCTTCCCAATATATAAACAGCTGAGATATGACTAGGTCTGAGAGCATGAACTGTTTGAAAAGCAACAAGAGAATTAAATGGTCAGCAGTGTCACAATACCACACTAGACAATATATTTTCAATACTGTAATTTGGCTTGAGTCTAAGTAAATAAGAGACAAATCATTATGCATTATTACAGTAATCACTCATATTGGAACAGCTGAATAAATATCAATACCTGAGGAGGATGGGGACAAGGGAGCATGTAGTGTTGAACAGAGCATGGGCATGTTACGTTGTGTCTGAAAGTGAAATACACTTTCTCATAGTTTCATTGTTACATATTCAAGTTCTAATAAACACAGGAGAATAAAAACGGACTGCATAGTACCTGCTCAGATCTTTCTGTTGATAGGCCATATAGGCCATTTTTTCTTATGTCAGTGCTGGCAGCATCTAAATGTGACATAAGAAACAGACATAAAAACCCTAAAACAATTCAGAATCAATTCACAAAGACTTGACCAAATTCACTTTTACTTATTGCCTGCAGCATACATATGCGTAATAAACTGTGGTGTAATAAACCTTCTGTATGGCTTACTCTTGTTGCATTTGCAGCTTAAAGTCCTTGTGCAGAGAACATTTATATATAACTGTAACCTTAGTTACTGTACACATTATTTATTTGGATTATTTTAACTGAGTATGTTCTACTGATTTATGTTATATATTATTTTTATGCTTTGCAGTACATTCTGTTAAGGTTAACATATATATTTATTTTACTTTGGCAATGATCAGAATGATCAGATTTAAGTATTATTTATTATTTCATTCATTATCAGTTACAGCACTTTATTATTTTGTTACATTTACATGTGTCACATTTAAGTTGTTGAGTATTTTCCCTTGGAAATATTATTTCCTACCTGCCTGTCACACAGGGAACTGTTTAGAGTGTAACACCAGGTGAGAGAACAACGTGTGTGTGAGAGTGTACGTGAGGAGCGAAAACCAAAAGGTTGAAATATACTGTCATCCCGTGTTGGTGTCGATTAAAAGAGAGTATTTCACAAAGACAACTGTAGCCCACTAAATACCCACAGCCCAGAGAGATTGGAGCCTGCTACCAACATCCAGAAATAAGGGTTACATAACTAACAGAGACACTGTAAACTTCAATAACCCTTCAAGTATGCTGCATACATCATCAGCAAAAATTATTTAGTTTAAACAGGTAACACTATTCTCCCACCATCCATCTATAAGCAGTATAAACATTTAAAAATTGTTAACAGCACACCATAACGTGGTTGTAAGCAGATACATTTTTCTATTAATATATGTCCTGTGTTCTGTGGGCACCCATGAGTGGAGGCTGTTTTATAAACATATAATAAATGACAATATAGGTAAAAGAGCGATTGTAATAATAGAACATATGTCATATGAGAAGTTGTAGCTGTTGACCAGTTTTGTGCATTCATAAACATTTTAAAATGTAAAGATACATACAACTTTATAGTGTGCTCTTATCCATTCACAAATGCAAAAAAGAAGGCCTTAAAGTAAAGTATTAACCCTACTGTGCATCATGTAATACCATGTAAATAAAGAGTGTAATAGAGTGCTGTGAAAAAGTATTTGCCTCCGTCCTGATTTTTTATTTCTCTGCGTATTTGTTTGCGTTCATGCTCGAAAATCCTCTAATGTAGCTGAATTAAAACAATTCTGAAGAGTGGACCAAAATTCCTCCACAGTGGTGTGAAAGACTCATTGCCATCAACCAACACATAAGCATGACCACAACAAACTTTCAAAGAAGCAGACTGGCTTTGCCTTTAAAACTCCTTCACTATAGCATTACATTTGTTACACTAAATGTGAATATAATTATTGTCTGTACTTTACCTGTACACTGAGTGCAGGATCCAACAAGAGCTGCCAGGATGAGTAGTGTAGCTCTACTGGCCATGACGTGGTGAGATACTAAATGCCTTCAACACTGAGGGGTTTGTGTAATGTCCTCCTCTTTTTTATCTCAGCCTCTCAGAAAGAATGACTGTAAGCTTTCACAGACTATAAAATTACCTATAAAGGGTTTGAGAAAGGTAAGCAAGGTAAAGAAGAAGCAAAAGAAGAGGAAAGCAACTCTCCATGCAATTAGAAAAAAATTCATTTGTGCTACTCACTCACTCAATTATATTCTCAGTCATATCTTCCTTTCATCACCTTATCACAATACGATAACGATACACTGAATTACTTGTCATGCATCCTCCTTCCTATCAGAGCTTAGTTTATCAGTGTGTAGCTGAGTCATCTTAAAATTATCCCGTAAATCTAAAGGACATTTATCTTCATATCTTGCAATAGACCATACTGGCACATTATGTAAGTAATTATGTCAGAAATTATTTTTTTTCCAGTTGTTGTCACCATGACACATGAGTAAATGTTGATGTAATTTATTTAATGGGTTTAAAAGACTATATATTTATATAAAATAAAAAATTCCCCACTCGCCCCTCTGTGGGCGGTCTTTGTCCTTCAAGCTTCGGTCCTCTACCAGAGGCCAGGGAGCTTGAGGGTCCTGCGCAGTATCTTGGCTGTTCCTAGGATTGCGCTCTTCTGGACAGAGATCTCAGATGTCGTTCCTGGAATCTGTTGGAGCCACTCTCCCAG
>JAUMHL010000015.1:8566893-8577222 GCA_032362345.1 Sandelia bainsii
CATCTTTTCTAGCTCTTCTCTCAGCCCTTGGTATTTCTCGAGCTTCTCATGTTCCTTCTTCCTGATGTTACCATCACCTGGGATTGCTACATCTATGACTACAGCCTTCTTCCTCTGCTTGTCCACCACTACTATGTCCGGTTGGTTAGCCGTCACCAGTTTGTCAGTCTGTATCTGGAAGTCCCACATAAAACATAAATATTCTTCCACTTAATAAATAAAATAATACATAAAATAAAATCTTAATTAAATATCTACATTTTAAAAACTGTTTTCTATGTGCAGTATGAACAAAACTATGCACATCATCAGGATAAAATTTAATTATGCTATTATATCTTTACAATAATCCTAACATGCTGCACTCTAATTTAGAGCTATACTATTGCTCTACTGAATGCACATTCAAACAGTTCATAACCTGTGACGACAAATGTAACCTCCTGTTGTATTTTACCACTGTTATATATGTTATCAACTAGCAATTTAGTCAAATTGGTTCCTTTTTGGAGATGTATTGAGATATGATCAGATAGCTAAATACTTTATGAGCCTGACCTTAAATTGGCTTTGCAGATATCCCGAACCTTGAAGTCAGGAGAGTAAAAAGTTATCTTGGTGTTGAGGAATTATCAGATTTCCTTCAAGCAGCAGAAAATGACTTGTACATCAAAATACTCTGGTGGCCTAACATCTTAGGAGACTTATAGTAGGTTTATTTTTATTGTATTTGTCAAGTATCTGTATGTTCTTGCAGGGAGATTATGAGATTATGAAGTTCTGAATTTGAATATGCATATATGTTGTCACTTATACCTGCTACATCAAGTTGTTTTTGACCATCATTACAGGCCAGGACTGCAAATGGTGTGGCCCAGTCTCCTATCCTAATCGTACTCAAGTTATAGTAGGATCCTACTCAATCTATCTGCAGCCTACCAACCTACCAGCCTACCAACAGGACTACCAGCATGCACAATCAAACCTGTCCAGATCATACAAAATGCAGCAGCATGACTCACTTTTATTTAACCATAAAGGACATTATATGATTAACTTGCCCCAGGTTGAAGGCTCTGACACCTGCCTACAGAACACTGAAGAAAAACCTGAAAAACCTCATCCAGTACAATCCCTCTTGTCCACTGCGCTCTGCCAACGCCATTTAGTGGTCTTACAGCACATAGCAAAAGATCCCAAGCAAAGCTCCTTAGCTCAGTGGTCAATCAATGGTGGACAAACCACCTAAGCCTGTACACTCACCAGCCTCACTTCCAATATAAAAAATACCCAGTGAAGACAGAACTCTTAAGCATTACATGGCACTCTTTGCTAACAATGTCTCTCCCTGAATTAAGTTTTTTGCTTGGTTTGTAGCACACTTTTATGACTTACTTTAAAAAAAGGTGTCTGCCAAATGACTAAATATAAATTTAAATGCAAACATGCACAACACCCGTGCTTTTTATAATGTGTGAATTAAAAATGTCTTCA
Source organism: Sandelia bainsii (assembly GCA_032362345.1). Taxonomy (NCBI): domain Eukaryota; kingdom Metazoa; phylum Chordata; class Actinopteri; order Anabantiformes; family Anabantidae; genus Sandelia; species Sandelia bainsii. Next base: position 8,568,388 of record JAUMHL010000015.1, read on the forward strand.
GTGAAAAAGGGCCCCTCCTATCCCTACACCTTGGCTTTGCCTGCCAAGAATTCAATAAGACATTTGACTTAGACTGATGATGACTTTCATTAAAATCAAGTCAGAGATTGATCTTTTAATGGCCAGTGTGAACAGAATGAAAGATTACAAAGATAGATATCAGATATCACATGTGAAACCTATTATTTAGGTAATGTGATGAATGTGATCAGCGCCGATATAAAAACACATATGACTACATGGAGCACACACTGTGCTTCCTGCAGCTGCGCAGGGTTAATACAGATTATTTAAGTATTTTATGTAACGTTTCAGTATTGGGATCAGTTCTCGTTCATGTGGAGATTTTCCCCCCCTGCTCTGCTGACCCCTGGTGGAGCACACACGGGCCGCCGCGACCGGATGTTGATACCAGGTCGGAGCTCAGCGCAGAGTAGACAGGAACAGCTGAAAAAGAACAACAAAGCCACGACGACGACGTTACAAACAACAGATGTGCATCTGAAATACACGCACAGAAAATCTGTGACATCATCGCTGGTGGGCACATTTTGAGTCAGTAAAAGACATTTCACACGGTAGGAAGCCGTCATTTGAAGCTAAGTTGAAACATACGTGTTGTTCTCTTGCTCCTAGCTTATCTTTATCGCTGTTAGCTGAGTGGCTAACGCAACGCTAGCTTTTTTTTTTTTAGCTTGATACAACAGTACGACACCACCCTGCTAAAGCGCCCTAAAGCACAATGAAAGCCAGCTAATGTGTTGCCGTTTGTAAGCTAGGCAAAGTTGACATCATTTAAAAGCAGATTAATTTGGTGTTCGTTAAGATCGATTCTATTTAAAAGCACCATTCAAAGCTTAGCTGCCATCAAACATTATTCATGACAAGACAAACCAGTCGGAACAGAAAGTACTTGTTGAAATCAGAAATACTATGACAAGGGAAAGTGACAAGTACAGTCCACTTCACAGTGTGTTTCAGTTGACTTAAATGTTAAAGTTATCATATATTCTGTACCTTGCTTTGCTGGTTTGTACATTTTTAGTCTATTAAAGTTTCTGTTGACTAGTAGTGCAGCGTTATAAAGATGGTCACTGCTTGAATTTCACAACTCTTGAGAGTGGTTAAAAAAAGTCATGACAAAAACAGTAATAAGGACATTTTATTGCAGTAGAGGTGGAAGAACGGTGAGTAAAACTCAGCTTGCACCAGGACTGACTGAAAGGTGGCTTATCTGTATAAGAACATTGTAAAGAATAGTCTCAGAAGTGATAGTGAAGTTGAATTCACACTGCTTTTCACAAATTATACATACTTGGGTACAAAGACACTTTGTCTCTCTATTTGTCCTCCAAAATCTGCATAAAAAGATTAACAGTTAGGTTGTAAGGTATGTCTGTTACTTAGTCCACTGATTGACATTATGTTCAAGTTCTGTTTTTTCCCCTAATTAATTTATTATTTCACATTTTTGTCTTATTTCAGTCACTCCCAGAGATTTGACGATGGGACGTATCTTCCTGGACCACATTGGTGGAACACGCCTTTTTTCTTGTGCCAACTGTGACACCATCCTGACCAATAGGTCTGAGCTTATCTCCACCCGATTCACAGGAGCCACTGGCAGAGCTTTCCTCTTTAATAAGGTACAGTAAGAAAGCCCTGAAACCTGGAAGACTGTGAACTCCTAAGTCATACTGGATACACATATTCAGTAATTAATCTGCTGCTTAAATAAATTGTTTTCTTGCTCTTGTGTGTCTCAACCTCACAGGTGGTAAACCTGCAGTATAGCGAGGTGCAAGACAGAGTGATGCTTACCGGCAGGCACATGGTGAGAGACGTCAGCTGCAAGAACTGCAACAGCAAGTTGGGTTGGATCTACGAGTTTGCTACCGAGGACAGTCAGCGATACAAAGAGGGCCGCGTCATCCTGGAGAGGGCGCTGGTTAGGGAGAGTGAGGGTTTTGAAGAGCATGTCCCTTCAGACAACTCATGAGCACCCAACATTGGATTAAGTTGAATGGGAAGACTCACTCTCGTGTTGTTTTCCTATCCTGTCCCCCTTTACCTCTGCGCCGCACATTGCTACCTGCAGACTTAATGGTCAGTGAAGTTTTGGCTTCACCCCGCACACCTTCCCTGTCTCTGGCCTAAGACTCTAGACCTCTGCTGATTAGAAGATTGGTTTGCTGGATCTGTTCTTGCTGAACAAGTCTCCCTAAAATACCTCCTGATTTATGTGTCACAGGGCACCTTCTCCCCGAAACAGCTGGGGACACAGATAGGGAGATGTAACTTCACTTCTCAAGTGTTCCTGCACCATCGCTGCACAAGGCATGCTCCACACTTTGTCGTATGATAATTAAATACATGCATGATAATAGACATGGTAAGTCACACAAAAAAATGCATCACTTGGGTTTTTTTGGTTTAGTGCTGAGTCTTTTCATCAAGACATTAGCAAAGCAACCAGTTCACTAATTTAACAACAATGTTAAATGAATCAGTGGAGGTGTCACTCTAAGTATTGCTTTTGTGTGGCTTGTGCTTCTGTGTTGTGAACGTTGTCTCAGTGTATTTGTCACTGGTGAGCAATGAATGCAATTAAGACCATGATAGTTGTTGTTTCTACATCAGTTACCTTTTATTAGTTATTAGTTGGTAGAACAATGAATGTAATGTTTCAAATCTCTGTTCTAATTCACACAATACCATAAAGACTGCACAGATTGATGTCATATTTAGGTATTATTGTGTTTGATGATAATAGCTGATTTATTAAGATCTAGCTTACATGATGTGCAATTATTTTGATTGACATGACATTTTTGAATTGTACACAGAGTGGCTCAAATGTCCCGTTGCAGATCATAGTGTGGAAGTGAGCTCCTGTACATGAGACAATCATACAATTGATCATAAAGTTTTATTATAAAGTTCTACCAGTCAACATCTGATACCATGGATTCTGTGCCTGTGTGTGCATGTGTTTGTGACTTATCAGGAGAATGTTCCCTCCAGCCAAACGTCTTCAGTATGACAGAGAAATGTGTCTCGGATGTGATGGAGGCGCTCTCTGACTGCCTGCTGGTTAAAGGAGTGTGCTATGACAGGGTGGGTCATTAAAGCATTTGAAATTAGCTGGAACACAGTAGGGATTCAGCAAACAGTATTTGGAAACAACTACAAACCAAAATGTTTTTCAATCAGGGTTGACTTCAATAGTTTTTATAATCCTCAGTTGAGGGCACTGAGAAAATCCAATTTTCAGGACATTTGATTTATTTTTGGTCTGGCTTATAGCCCTGGTGAAACATAGTGAATGCACACTGCCATTAGCAAAATGGTCCAGCCCTCACACATGACACTGTTAATGTTTTTAGTATACAGTACATTTCTACAAAAATGTAAAATCATATATGTACACAGGATACTGACACCATCCATATCCCGAGCCCAGTGCAGGATACAGTTATTGGCCATTACAAAATATAGTTATTTTGTTGTTCACTTTTTGCATTTTATTGATAGACCAATTGTTTTTATTTTACTCTACATGATTATTACTCTGTTGACTGATACATTTATCTTATTGTATATTTTCTTGATTGGGGGTCTGAAGAAGATGTTTACTTGTATGGCTGTGGCAAGATTTTTTGTGATGGGATTTAAACAATAAAGATGCTGGGTTAAATTATTATGTTTTTTGTGATTCTTGTCCAAAGCCTTGAACCACTAGGGGGCAGCAGAATGTCAGTCACAGGATGACTTCTGAAGCAGTTTTCCCTTTGGAAGCATGATGCTCAGCCCCCTGCATGCTTCTGACGTTTGCCTTCTAGTCATGGTCTGTAGAGCTTCACTTGCCACACATATCAGTGATGTTGCTCTATAGAACAGAGAAAAGGAATAAATTCCACTGAATAATTTGCACATAAATAATGGTAGGATGAATTATTAAGAGAATATGTTACAGAAATAACTTATGACAAAGAACAACCATCTACACTATATATCCCATTTTAATCCCACCTATTCAGAACTCACTGTGACTCACCCAAGTTGGAGAGCTTTGACTCCACTGGGTTTATAAATAGGTTGTGGCGACTCTGTCCTAATCCACCCACTAATATTGCGATGCTGCCGTAGAGTTATTTATAGCTCTGATCCTGTTGAACGGCTTCTTTGTTGGTGTGTGGGTGTGTGAGGGTCTGTGCCACAGTGGTGGAATCAACAACAGCTCTGCTTTTCTGTAGTCACTCCTGGAGGCGCCCTTCATGGAGACTGCATCCCTAAACATAGCTCATAAAAATATTCATTAAGGTTGTTTAGTGAAACAATCTGTGGTCTATTTTTGTAACCACCACAGTTGGGTGCCTTCTTGTTTTGAGGGATCTAGAGCATTAATGGATCGAGAACATTGTCTAGTACCAAATGCTGGACATGACTAGAAGAAAAAAGAAGGTTCCATCTCCAGGGCATCCACTGCCCTGCTTTATAATTCATTGTAGTCTTTGCCCGTGTAAACTCAGCACTGTCTGCTGTCTTTATTGAAAAAGCCATCTGGACAGATAAGGATAATTGCACTGCCCTGTTATCCTATTAGTCTGCATGCAATTGGATAGACATGGTACAAATCTAGATGTGACATAATCTTTACGTCTGTGTTCATAGTAAGACGTATTTTTCCACTAGTTTTCAGACACCCTTCCACAGTGCTCTTGGCCAGGAGCTGGGGCACTGACATTTCTTATTAAAGTTCCTATACACTAATCCAACTTTTCTTTTACTAAGAGTCAGTCTAATAATAGAAAAAAAGACACACTAGAGAGGTGATGCTCTCATGTGTCTCATGTAGATTCTTATATTTAGATGCAGAGGATTGAGTAGGGGCTTGGGTTGCACAATTGTACCCTTAATTGGCCCATGATTCACCATCCCTAGACAGCTATTTTAAGTTTATCCTCACCTTTTGTCTTGCTTTAATTTCACAGGATGTCAGCATCACACCCCCTCTCTATCCCCTCAGGAGAGCAGAGATATAGAATATAGAAATAAACTTCTACCACTCTCTCTTCACACACACAAAAGAGTGACATCACTCTGGCAGCAAGAGAAAATAGCATGGTTTCCATTGACATCACTCTACATCCTGTTGCTAGGAGACAAGAGAGTCAACATTAGTTACTATGGTGACTGCACTTCACCTTCAAAGCGCCTGACCTTTTTGGGTGTCTATGGTAGACTTGAATGCGTGTGAATGCAAAACAGACAAGGCAAAGTGTGGCCCTAGTGTTGTGTAACATGAGCATGCAAGGTCTTGTTGACTCATTCACTGCAGTGTAGTGATTGTTACAGAACAATCTAGATAAAAATTATCATGCCATGGAGCAACAAAAATGTCAGTGTAAAAATATGACAATGTAATGACTGTTGCTCTACATGAAAGGTACAAGGTTTTTAAAAAGAATCTCCGTTCAGTATTTTCTTGTAACATAATAACGTCAAACTGTGATGTCAGGAACAATTTTAACTATATATTACAATGATAAGCTGATCATTTACCAAAAGATTAAATGAGTTTACAAGCAGCATCAACAGTAACGTTCGTATTCACCATTCCCTAAATTATCTATAAAATCTGAAAGAACTAGAAACACAATAAGTTGATATATTTATTTCTTCCTTTAAGAGACAGACTCGTGTTTACTGTGTTTACCTGAGGACAGCGACTTTAAAGAGGTCAAACATCAGTAAATGATTGTAAAATAAGCAACACAAAACAGCATAAGAGTAAAATATGTCCATTATAGCTGGTTCACAAGTTTTCAATGGTTTGAAGAAATGTATACAGTACCATTTTTGGTAAACTACAAAAAGTATAAGATAAAATTGTTAACACAGTGACTGGGAACAGCTCCTTTACACTTTAAATACAGGAGTTTCAGTTTCATATAAACAAGAAAGATGCTTCTATTACTGTTCTATTGTACGGTTGAACATGAAGGACGGGGAGGGGATCAAGTGGTCACCTAGGTCACACACTGCACAGTGTTACAGAAACTGCCAAAACTTGCCACAATGCAAATGGTCATGGCTCCCAGAACTAACATGGTCTGATATGGTACTGAGCTTAACAGTAAGGAGAGTAAGTGGTTAAAAGTGTGGTTGAAGTGTAGCCCAATCTTCAATTTCTGTCCTTTTTTGGCACAATTGGAGTAGCTTTCTCAGCTGTCATTTGCTAATTGAGTTTAGCAGGCGCATCAATGCTAGTCCTCTGGAGAGGGACACAGGCAGAGGTGGGCATTACAAGGCTTTTTTGGATTAGGTTGAGTTCAGGGCCAGTTTTCCACTCCAAGTCTGGTCCTCTGTGCCACCCTGCACATCGAGGGGTAATGTTGTCCCAACAGGACATTCTTCCACCCCAGCACCACCCACATCCTGCCTCTACAAGGCATCCCTTCATTCCCAGAAAGGGCACAAAGCTCATCTGCTTCTACAATGATCCAGACATAAGATCAATCAGATCTTTGATCTTGATGAATTGGTGAATATAAGTGAATCTACAGACAACCTTGTCAGTGGTGGGTGAAGCTACCATTTCCTGACAGACTACATTCTGTTTGGTTTCTGTCTGCTTTAACGCTACCTGAGCAAACAAGCAGAATAAAATAACATACATTTCAACACCTAAACAGTAATGAACATCATACAAATCTTCTTGAAAGACTAACTGGGAAATTAGTATTCCCCATTTTATATAAATGGGTAATTATACCCAAGAAAAGTTAAACAATGGTACTCCTGTACACTGCTTTCTAATTCTCTGGAAATTAAATGCGTCCTTTCCTTTCCTTGCTAGAGACTGTTAGTGTAAGCCCATTCATTTAACTAGTCCTGCCAGTCTAATCCAGCTAACTACAGTGCTGATTTGAAAAGTGGTAAAAGTCAAGTCATCATGTGGTCTGTACTATGGCTCTGCTCCATAACTTATGACACAGATAAAGAACCAACATAACACACAATAAAGCCAGTTTCAAAGACATGCCAACAGTAGAAGAAATTCTAACAGCTCTGTTTCAAGACACGTCCACACTAAGGTTCTGAACAAACAAAACAGATAAAATGCAATGACAGCAAGCTAACACGATTATACAAGGAGAGACATACAGGGCAAGTGACACGTCACCTGTGATAAATTCCTTGAACCCAACACAAATGTACAAACATTCATTGTTTTGTTGTTCAGCAGAAAGGTAAATCCTCTCCACTCAAGCAACATATGCCAAAAGGAGGTGTACTTATTACTCCCTTACTAAGGCATGGAGCACTAGGTCCCTCAAAGGGATCCTCTAGCCCTCTGGACAGAACAGGTCAATACAACTGAGTCTGTGGTGTCCTTGCTGAGCATAACTGGACCCATCATTGTCGAGCCATCCGTGTCTTCCATCCTCATTCCATCTTACCATCCAACACCTTCTTCTTCTCCTCACTCACATCAGCAGCCATGGACTTCCAGTATCGATGGCAGGCCAGCTCCAGCAGCTCCAGCCCTCCAAATAGCTTCTGCTGAGCCATATACACCACAACCATGACCAGGAAGTAGAGCCTAAATGGTGCCCACAGCCAAAGGCCGGTGAAGCACAGTGCAATGAAGCAGCTCCAGTACAGCAGTGAGGCAGCTTTGATCAGTCCCACTCGCAGCTCTGACTTACAAGGTGGCACTCGTGCAATACCGTCCCTGTCAAATGCTCGGGGCTGGCTTGAGTAGAAGTCACGAAGACGGGCCTCCTTCTCAGCCCAGCGCTCTCGACACCAAGACTCAAGCTCAGAGGAAGAGGTGGGAAGTGATGCCACTGGGTAACGGCGAACATGAAAGTGGATCTCACGGGGGAAAAGCCCTAGGATGAGGTGGCGTTCTGTTTGAGGGATGTTTTTAGGGTAAGCCACTGTAATGTCATGGACGGCGTCCAGGTTGTCTCCTGCAAAAAGGACAATTTTTTTAAATTGTAAAGGCAGAACAGTGTCTGATACTGTACGATAAAACTAAAGTAAGTGAGTGCTAGCATGGGCTAGCTCTATACCATCATCAGTGAACTGTGGTGCTGTTAAAACACACATGTAGAGGTGAATGAAATATCAAGCGAACAGAATGACACCTGGCAGCTCTTGCTTGTGTAAAGCTCAGCTCTACCACAGTAAAAAATAGAGCTGAGAGAGGTACAGTGGACTTGGACATAAACAACATGCTCAGCATATCAGCCAACAGTGCAGACAGAGAGAGAGGAAAATTAGCTTAGTCTGATGACATCACATTGATTCACAACACCTGCTTGGAGAGTTAATGCCAGACTCAGCTTCCAGGGTGAGTGGGGGATGAGGCAGCAGGGCCAGAGGTGGTATTTTAAAACTCTGGAGGACAGCCTGAGTTTGCTCATGGGGAAACATAAGAATCTCTCAGGGGTGCTGTAATGGCTAGCAGTACGGTGAAGCATAAGTCTGAGACTTTGAAGAATAACAGGTATGATCCCTCTTCACAAAAACAGCATGAGTGGAATAACTATGGTCATGATGGTAGCATGACATTTTTCCTTGGTTATGCTGATATATTTATATTATGACATACTTTTATTCCTTTTTTCTTTGTCAATGGTAATCATCAGATATTATCAAGTACATGTACAGTACTTATCTACTGCATCTCATTTTCAGTAGATTAGATCTTGTGGAGTAGATCATTGTCATTTCTAATGTACAGTATCAGTCAAAAGTTTGGACACACATAGAAATGACCATGTTTGTGAAAGAAAAGCAGATTTCATAACATCAAATTGA
>JAUMHL010000015.1:8577748-8588789 GCA_032362345.1 Sandelia bainsii
CACAACTGAAGACATGTATCTTTTCATGAAAAACACGGTAATTCCTATGTGTGTCCAAACTTTTGACTGGTAGTGTAGATACTACATGTTTTCAGACACTGATGTGGAATACGCCTTACCTTTTCGTAGTTTTTCCACAATAAATGTGAATCCAGTGGTTCGAGGATGAAGAACATACTCAAATTTTGGCAAGCTGTTCTCAGCAGCAAATGCATCACTCTTTGATCTTGTATTTTCTGCAGAAGAAACAGGCACAAACTAATACAGAGATGTAGATGTATGGACAGGCCTCTGCTCTCCCAGGAGGACCTGCCATTCTTGTACAGTGAAACAATTTCAAGCCCTAAAGCTTGTGACCCCTTATGACATCATGATATGTAAAGACACGTTAGGCTTGCTCTAGTAAAGCTACTTGGGACTTTGATTGGCTTAATTGTGATCTTCAAACACTGGTGTCACTGTTATTTGGACTGAAAGATCAGAGCATTCTTGCAGAAGTGACTATGTGGGGTGTGTGTCCATGGATTTAGCTATGCCTTATCACTCTGACATTGCATTTGCACAATAGTGTCAGCGCAAAGGCGTAAGACAGGTGTGGGGCCACACTGAGCTCCACTGGATGGTTGATGGGTAACATGTTCTGAGAATAACAACTAAAATGTAGGCAAACTGTTGCATGTATGGCTGGAGTGATGCACTTTCTACTTCTCACCAGTGAGGTCTGTGCCCTCAGGGAAGAGTAGCAGCTGCAGGGGCTCTCTGATATCACAGAAGTAGTCCAACATGTTCTCCAAGTGCTTCTTGTCTGCATCCCAGCGTCGCTGAATAAAAACGAAGCAGGCCACCTGCATTGCCCAGCCTGCAAAGCACACACCAAAGTTTTTCAAAGCAGCCAGAACCACTATGTAACAGGGAAAGACATTTGTCACTGGGTTATGCTCTGTAACATGCTGCTTTGATATTCCTTCTTTTTTTTCAAACAAGCATCCTTTTGCAGAAAAATAGGTACATTTCCATCAGTATGTTAAACTCTACTTAGTAACCAGTTCATTAGGCACACCTAGCTTAAAATAATGCAGTCTAAACTTCTATCTTAATGAAGATCCTAATGTTCACTTTTTTTTGTTAAGAAAGGTGTTGATTTAACTGTGTGATCACTTTGGATGATGTAGAATGTTGTGCAGTATTTTGGCAGACATACCTTCATGAAGGTAGGATTTATTACATGTCTGTGTGGATTACATTAGTTTCAGCTAGGTTCAGCCATCTTCATTGTAATTATATTAAAAAGAAGACTGCTCTGAAGTGATATTTTGAAGAAATATCTTGTTAATCATGTATTGTGATGATGGGCAGAGGTGTGCAAATGTGTGTGCGCATGCATATGCACAGGAAAGGGCATTGCACCCACTGTATACCCACCAAAGCCAGGTACAGCCTTGAGTACAGCTTTGAGGCAAATCTTCTCCAGACGGAGGTAGCTGTACCTAAGCAGACAACACCAAAGGAACATCCAGTCCAGACGGGTTCGGTGGTTCATGATGATCACACTGCGCTCCCCCGGAATAAAGCCATCACCTGTTATTACCACTTTCACCCCAAATACGAGCTCTAGCAAGGACTATAGAGGGGAGAATAACAGATAGATGGAGTGTAAAGAGAAAGTACAGGAACAGGAAAAATAGGAGGAGTGAGGGTGAGAGACAGAAAAAGGAGAAAAAGGCATAATCAAGGGCAGAAAAGAAAAGTGGTTAAAGTACGTAGAGGGAATTTGTAATACAATTTCAAGAAAGAATTAGAAGAAAATAATTAAGTAATGCTACCAATTAATGTGGTAATTGTAAACTAGATTCTATTCTTAACTAGGCTTTAGGAGCAATCCGAATAATGTACAAAATACTGTCTAAACAAAAGCTTATTAAATAGGGAGGCACAAATAAAGCTGAGATTACGCAGATTATTGTGACTGTGTCAGACATAATAACTTTAGTCCATATGGTATAAAGAAGACAAAGAAGTCAACTAAGTACACACCACAGGCAGGGTGAGCCAGGTAGCGACAATACGATCAGTAATCCAGCGGTACCAAGCAGGAGACAGCAGCATGAGTGGTAAAACTGGACCCAGCATGAAGATGCTTCCAAAGAAACTACCCAAAAATAGGGTCACCACAAAGTACAGGCCATGTACTGACACAGCCATCTGTGGAGAGATGAACAAGATTACTCTCAATGTAAGTCAAAGCTAAACACAAAAAAATTATCTTAAGCAGTCAAAGCGTGAGCTGAAGTTGCCATTTTAAGAAAGAGGATTAAAAAAGGATGACATTTGTGGAATTTATTCCTGACTTGGATCTCCACTATGGAAAGGTACTGAAGCGGAGCAACTCTGTAACATGAAATATTATCGACACTCATCAATAACAAAGCCTGCTGTTCTGTTGTTCTTCTGACATATTTTCCCACAAACAGTGGAAAATCCAGGACAGACATTCCTGCTGTGGAATGTAAATAGGGGAACCTTTCTGACTGTGGATAACAAATTGTGGGTCCATGGTCACTAAATCAAGTGTGGCGGTGTCTAAGAAATTATTTTATTTATATAAACTTTGAGCCACATTTTGAAGATGGTGATAAAATATCACAGCTGTATTCAGTGACGATCCAAAATCTTGTCAACAACTTTAAAATGTAATTAGAAATTGCAAAAAATGGCTTCCTTTTCATTTGGTCAATGAATGTATAAATTATCCGAAACAGGAGCTATCTATATGCTATGAGGCAATATAAATACCCTATATTGGCAAACGCATTGGGACGCTTGCTTTTACACACATTAACTTTAACGGCTTGAACTCTTCTGGGAGGGCTGTCCACAAAGTTTAGAAGAGTGTTTATGGAAATATTTGACCATTCTTCCAGGAGAGCATTTGTGAGGTTAGGCACTGATGTTAGACGAGAAGGCCCGGCTCGCAGTCTCCGCTCTAATTCACCCCAAAGGTGTTCTATCGGGTTGAGGTCAGGGCTCTGAGTGGGCCAGTCAAGTTCCTCCACACCAAACTTGCTCATGCATGTCCTTATGGACATGTGTATAGGATTCATTGATTTGGAGGGGTGTCCCAATACTTTTGGCGATATAGTGTATATTTACTGAAGCATATGAATATATGGCACTTATTTGGCAACAATGTTTACAGACTAATGAAAGTACAACTGAACTAATAATATTTGTGTTTTGATAAAGACATTAAATATGTGACAACAACCATAGTTTGTTAATTATCCTCAGAACTTATTATAAGTCTGTACAACATGTAACATTCACACTGGTGTAAGCATGACAAAGTAAATCATAAAAAACGTTTATGTTAATTGGTTTGAAAAAAAATACATACATATGAAGTGCAGACACAAATACTCATGATGAACATAGATGGAAACCATTTAAGTAGACTGTATACTCATTAAGCATGTTCAGAACAGTAGCTGCAACATGGCAGAAATACCTTGTGGTCATTAGATCCCTGAGGGAGGGGAAGTGAGCCTGTAATCCGTCTGAAATCCAAAACCAAGTAACAGGACCTCTACATATCCATGAAGTTCAAAAGAAGCTTAGCTTAACATGCTAACAGGGATCCCTTGTCATTTTAACTGGTGACCACTTCAGCTAACCTATGTAAGTCCATCCATATAACACAGGTGTTTTCACCACCTGATTACACTTCTCAAGACTCTGTGCTTGGTTGACGTCTTCCCCACTATCCTGCTCATTTTGTTGTACTTGCTATGTTGTATACTAGTACATAAACGCTGGTGACCTCAGGTAATTCCTAGTAAACCGCCACCAAACCTGAGAAGAGGTCTAATTAGTCCGAATAATTTAAAACACCTATGCTGGCAAACAGGCCCTTAAAGAAGCATCCAAACTGACCACTTTATTTCCACATAGTCAAACTATATTACCAAAATCTGAGGCAGAGGGGTGAATAATTCTCAATAACAAAATCAAAATGCTCCTGAGTTGCTTAAGTGTTTTGATATGCTGCACTTTTACACGCTGAGAGACTTGTGATGTATGATCATTTAATAAAATTGCTTTGACGCTCAGAAAAACAGTAAGCTGCATCTAGATCTACTTTTGTGACTATTTCAATAAGAAACTGGGTGCATGCTTGGAGAACATTTTTAATTGTGAAAAACAACCTGGACAAAAAGTAAAATTCATTACTCTTAAGCTTAGCACTAGAACCTGTTAATTCCTAGTATGTCCTCTGAGACTAAGGTTAAAAGGGGAAATACGGAGAGTATTGATTTAATTACACCCTGGACTTGCTGACATAAAGAATCTGAGGTAATGCTGTTTCAACCAATGCATTTTCTTCTCTTACGTGAACTGTGGTTCACACCTTTCCACCTCAATTACTGTTATGATTGCACAAGCCTTCAGTTCAGACTTCCTGACCCCAACACTCCCATCATCTTGCCGTTGTTGATGCCCTCAGCAGCAACATGACGCAGCAAGTCTCAAGGCACCGGCCAAAGTGGCTGAAGGTGCATTTAAAAATTGTTAGTGTGTTTGCGTGTGTGATAATCCTGGCAATAAGGATTTAAGGGTTACTCATTTTAACATTGGAAAATATGAGGCATAAGAAAGGTGAGGAAACAGGCTTGCTCAGCACAATTGCCACAATTAGACTATGTCCCCATGCACACAAAAACACACCCTTGGGTGCCTACTGAACATTGAGATGAGCCTATTCACACAGCAAAAACTCATGATACACCTGGAGCCATAGAAGTGATAAGTGAAAATAATCATGAACATTAAAGTGTTGAACAAACATGTTTCCTCCACTTGGTATGCACACCAGGGATATAACACTATTTATATAAGGCATTCACAGAAACATTTTTATTTCCATACTCCGTGACTAGTACCACTTGTGAGTTTGATTTAGTACCATGCATTTGGGTTGGTTTAACATTTATTTAATCACCATAGTAATGGTTCTGAAAGCACTTCCCCAAACAAAGCACCACACGCAATACACTGCATACTCTACATAATCCAAGTCTGAATTCTCTGGCAATAATACTGCGTTCCTTACTTTTAGCCAAGTGCAGACATCCCATCAGAGCAAAGCAGAGCGAAGAGGTCAAGTATGTCTAGGCTAAACAATGTGCATAAGTGTAAGTGTAAGGGACATAGTGAGGGAAAGAGAGAGGATGAATAGATAATTAAACTGCAAATAGTGTGTGTCTATTTTTTGGTCTTAAGGACACTTTTGGAGTTTTGTTCCAACTTTCTATCATCCAACAACCATCACTTGTTTTATGAAGTAATTTAATTTCTTGACCATGGCAAACTCAGGTTCTTCAATATTTACCCAGTTTAACAGAAAACCTTATGTAACTTGTGGATATCCTTTTGACAGACAGGCACAATTGCGAAAAAAACTAAAATACATTATATGCATGAAGGATGAAGGAAACAATTGGTTACTATGGCACTATGGCCTCATTACTCAATCTGTACCCATCAATGATGTCATAAATAACAGTAAAAAGAGGAGGAAGAGAAAGTATATGGGACAAGAAAGTCAACAGATTGATTAATTGGCAAATGTAATAACAACACAGCCACAATTTGCTGCTTTTTTAAATACTTTGATTGTGAACATAATGCTTTAGGGTTCTCGACAGTTGTTTGAATACAACAAGCAATGTGAATATATTACTGGCCAACTGGAAATTGTTCGTTGTCTTAAGACACCTTATATTCAAAATACACGCACCTCTGTGGATACCTAAATAAAATGTGGAAGCTCTAACAGAGGAAGTTAAGTTGGATAATTTGGATAACTTGGATAAGGCAGACTCCTTCATGGACCTTCAACCACATAGCTTATTTCAATAACGCAGGATATTCCCTGTGATTAAATCAACCCGCATTAGGAAACACTGACTAAATAAACCTCGTCGCGTTGGTGCGGTCTAATCAACATCATGAAGCAGCAGATGTACCAGTGATCGCGCACACTCTTTCCATTCTCCCAGGGTGAGGCAACGAAACAACAAGGGCTTTAGCCAAAGAGACACTTCAGTCAGCAGCATTTCACTTTATGCTCAGTAGTTACACAGACAGGCCTTAAACGAGGTGTGCTAATTAACGTTACTTAACGGTCTTATATCTATCTATCTATCTATATTAATACTGTTGAGATGGAGTTGAGTCGAAATGTAAGGTTGTGCAAAACTGATGTTACGAGAGCATTATTTATCATTTGCCAGTTTGTGCTCTTTAGTGACCACCCAGTTTCATCGATCATAACAACCTTAACTAATAACGTTAAACGGTATCACTCCAATACTCCAAACAGGCAAAACTAACAAGTGCCACTTAAACATAAGGAAAGAGATAAGAAGAAAATTTGAAAATTAACCGATTAGTCTGTCCACTGCAATTTATCTTTGTGCTCATGTACCGTTTAAAGCCAAAAACAACGTGAACGCTAACTTAGTAACACAAATCCCAGCGAGCTAGCTACATAAACAGAAGCCAGGTCAAGTTAGCCGTTAATCTGCTCACTAAACTGATGCACAAACTACTGCCGCAGTTACTCTCTGATGTAATCTACAAAATACCAACCTTTCGTGTTCAAATCAAAGTTTGTTAAAGATGAGATGGTGACGTTAGCTCCGATGAGTCCTAACTCTTGGCTGCGGCATAGCAATGTAGCAAGCCAGCTAGTAGTTAGCTAGCGTGAGCTAACTAGCAAAGCACATCAACAACTGCGTTGCCGGTTGCCGACGTCTGTTGAAACTGTCTTCCAACTGATTTGTGTTTCGCGAGATATTAGTTAACCCATGCACGGATACACGATAACGTCGCTTTCTTTGACTGTCTTTACATGGTTTAATATGAATACAGCAGAAGTGTAGCAGCTTCGCCGTTTTGCTAACACGACCTCTCACCTTGTTACCTTTAACCTCTGTCCTTACACCCGCACGTCAACAGGGGACGCTGTTCGTGCAAGATACAGTATATTTATGTGTGTATATTCGTGTGTCATCAGATTAAATCCTATGCAGATTTCACATGTTTATTGGGACCACAGTTCTCATATTTGTTATGTTTGAATCTGTAGTCAAACTGCACGCATAAAGTCTTAATAGGAGGTGCACTGATGGCAAAAAATACTCCATGCACTGCTACAGTAAATGGTGATAGGAGAATCATTTGAAGCTTTTATGCAGGAGTGTCCATACCACAGTGTAAAAATACTGTGTATAATTAGACCTGATAGTCCTGCACCAAAGCCTTACTAAAGTAAAAGTCCATTAGTATTATCAGCAAAATGGATTCAAAGAAGGCCTATCAAAAGTAAAAGTAATGGGCATTGTGTGTTATTAATCATAGCCTATCACAATATTTGACCATTATCACAGTTCATTAAAACCTGAACAGCATTTTAGTGAAAGTACTTCATATTGTAAGGTTTTAAAATTAAAAGGAGAAGATGAATAATGGAGCACAAAATTGCAATGCTGCAGTAACCTCTGATAACGGTTCTACAGCACGACTGTAGCAGCTATAATCTATTGCATGTTATGAGGTTTCTTGCACAATTATACAAGATAAATCCTCATGTAAGTGATGTAATTAAATCCTTACATGAGGACAAAAACGTTCTTTATTACAGGTAGCCTATCACAGCATCATCATTTAAATATACATTTATAACCAGATAGTATTTAAAACCTAATTTATCCCATTAAATAATAAAACACCATCCTCCTAATCATTAATCATTAATACTATTTTAACAATTAACTATTCCACAACACCACACTGACAGTTTAAACAATAGGCTTCACGTTATTTAATCATACTGTACTTTCTTCATTTCAGAAAGTTTGCTACAGCCTAAAAACTGCCAGTGGATAGGTGTGTCAATTTCTGTAATGTGTTCGTGCTCGCTAATCCTCTTTTCAGAGTTTAAGAGGTTTTACTCTTGTTGTAGTGTTCTCCCTTTAGATCCACATGTTAGTAATATGTCAGAACTCATTCACATCTCATGCGCGGTATTGATGAGTTGAGTCCCCCAACATAGCCTTTTAAAGTAGTGTAAATCCTAGCATGTGTCATTTGTTTCTTTTACTAACAGTTATGAGGTGTTCTACTGTTACATATTACCTAAGCATTCAGTGATGTGTGTGTGTGCAGATTAGACAGTGTGTCTGAGTGTATCAGAGCATGCACATGCACTCTCTTGTGTGTACATATGCGGTTGTGTGTGTGATGAGTGAGGTAGAAGAGGACTGACAGACAGGATAAAAGAGAGAGTGCACTTAGTCAAACTCAAGACTTTTCCATGACCTGCTCCCTATGGCATGCACTCTATCTGAGAGACTGAGTGAACTGTATAGCTTTATCAGTATAAACTTCTCAAGGGTCAACGCATCACTTCAGAAGGGAATGGAAAAACTTTGCTTTGAAACAAGCACTCGTTTTTTTCCAGTTTGGTGCTAACTCACCTTCAAAAGGGAAGCATAGTCGTATAATAAATGACGCTTGTCCAAGATAATCTAGCAGAAGCAACATGATCAGGTGTACTTCTAATCATATTCTCTTTGAGAATTCGAAATATCTAAGAATTACAGTCATTTTAATCCATGAAAAACATGCACACTTAAGTAATGCTTGCTGATAGAAAACGGCATGGGAGGTAAGCCAAGTTAAATGTAGCTTTACAGTGAGAGTTGAGATCAAATTAACAGATAAATTTGGATACCAGCACTGTTAATTCATGTTAGACATACCATTGCTCTTATGTAATACCATGTAGGAGAGCAGACTTACTTTTTCGGGCATTGTACAGTGAGTTTTGGTTTATTTTTAATGGAGTCTATTCATAGGACTTTAACAAGGCTTTATTGAAAAAAAAAAACTTGTTTATTTTTTTTAGACATTCTTGTCTCTAATGACTGCTTGTGCTTTTTTGGTAGTTCAGAGATGATTTAACTTGAGCCTTCTTCCCTTTCACTTGAATTCCGTTTCACATTGACAACACATCTCAACCTCACACATGTAAGCGCACATGCACAGTTGCAGTTTTGCATCATAATTTCTGTGTTTATCTCTGTCTTGTGTCCCTGGTCCTATTCCCGCTCTCTTTCTTCCATTTTCCACCCGGTTCTCTAGGCAGTGAGGATTAGATTGGCAGGTTCATAAATTAAGTCTGTTTCATGTACAGTATATTAACAGCCTATGTAAGAACAGCTGCCTTGGCTTTAGCATATTAACACACAAAACTACAGCATAAAGTAAATGCTGGATTTGCATTGATCAAAGCTTTAGGATGGCTTAAAGATGAGATGGAGATGTACCATATCCCCTACCCCTCCAACCGATAAATAGAGAATTCCACGGTGCTCAGACTCATCTGCCCCAACATATAGTTGTGAGTTCAGTAGTTGTATTATGTCTCCAAAGGCTGGTCTCTTGCGATGCAGGTACACAGAATAGTTTGGCAGTGTATTGATTATGCTTGATTCTGATTAGCTATGGAGTTGTAGAGGCTCTGTTTTGAATAACAATCACAAGTCTGTGGTCCTCTGTTGTCGATCTTCAAATGACATGCAAGGAAAGGACATGAGAAACAATGAGATGATCTGCCTCGCTGAGTTCTGCAGGTCGTTACGCAATATTTTTCCATTCATGTTGTTTTTACTGTCATTTGGAAAGTGGATTTTATGAAGGCACAATGACACTAAGCGAATTCATAAGTGTCATTTTCGCTGTGCACTTGCATTTTATCTTATCTCATGAAGTCTTACATAAGGTGGCCTCCAAGAGAGACAAGCAGTTTTTAACATGTGATTTACCCTTGAATCAGTGCAGGTGTTCATTTTGTTCTACCTCCTTAACATCCTTCTTTTTCATGACTCGTTTTAATCCTCCCTCCTTGTTGTATGCCTCTCAACATATCTTATTCTAGCTCTTCGCTTGTTGACAGAGCCAGATATGTGTCTATGCTTGGTGGGCCGTCTCCAGACAGGTTATAAATAACTAGGAGAGTTTTGCTTCATGTCCTGAGAGCTCTACTTTCTTCTCACACTTGAGGAACCATGGGAAAAGAATCTTTCCCTTACGCACATGGGCACTCATAATAACAGACAGAGTTATACATGAGACCTCCTAAACACATGTGTCCATTTGCAAGCTTTGCACAAACACATAAAGTTATGCACACACACACACACACACACAGACACACAGACACACACACACACATAATAAATCTTGGCAGTTTTTACAGTTACAGTATGAAAATAGCAAGATTATAAAAAAGGGTGACTGTTTATGATGAAATGTTAAACTCAACATTACATAATGCGTACAGTGGGAATGCAGAGTACTTTTCTAATGTCATGTAAGTATGGGAAACTTGCTGAAACAACAGAATAGGATAGAAGAAGATGGGAGAGCGAAAAATAGAAAGGACAAGAAAACAACTAGGAGAAAAGTAAAATGAAGGGAGTGGAAAAAAAGTTCATCGGGTATGCATAATTTTTCTCCTCATGACATACAGACTAAAGGGGGAGGGAACATGTCATGGGTACAAGAAGGGGTTCGTGTGAGTTTAAGTGTAGAGACAGTAAAACAGCGTTAATGTGGACTACAGTTGGGAGTCAGGGAGAATTTAGGGGTTGGCAGGTCAGACTCTGCTGACACACTGGGATCAATGATGAGATTGTTTCCATTGGAAAGAATTCCAAGAATGAGCTAGAAGAGCTATCAGTGACTTCACTCAGAGGTCTCTGACAACAGTTTTAATACATAGCCAGGCGCACATGCTCTCACACATTTGAAGATACTGTGTCTCATGCCAACAATGGTGTGCGAGACACACTCCGTCCCCCTATGTCACTGAGTACTCAGTTGACTCTCAAAGTACAAAGTGGGGCGGCTGTGGCTCAGGAGGTAGAGCAGTCGTCTGCCAATCGTGAGATCAGTGGTTCGATTCCTGGCTCCTCCT
>JAUMHL010000015.1:8589443-8603296 GCA_032362345.1 Sandelia bainsii
AGAAGCAGTGTAAAGCGCTTTGAGTACCAGTATAGGTAGAAAAGCGCTATATAAGTGCAGACCATTTACCATTTACCCATCTCCCCATTTGCAGAGTGAATGCCGTCACCTCTGACCACCAATAGAGTCGTTTCTGAAGATTTTCAGTACACTGTAAGAAATTACTTTCACGCAAGAGATAAAATGATAAAACTGTCAACTCAACTATAAGGGTATATGTATATTTTCTATTAACACATGTAAATACAAAAAATATAATACAAAACATGAAATCGTGACTGAATATGCAACAACCCAACAAAATCTTAAGAGTTACAACTAAGAATTAGATAAGAATATTGACACCACTTTCATATCTGTGTAGGTTCATATTAAACTGAAGGTTTTTCCACCCCCCCACTTCAAACTCGCAAGGAAAGCAGAAAAAACAGAGAAACAACTACAACTTTTCTTTGCAAAAACTTCATGTTCACGTAGGGCCCAATCATTCATTGTTAGAATACTATGAACAGCTTTTCGGCACCTTTAAAGAGAGTTCTTCCTGTGTGTTGAAACTGAAAATTCCTGCAGTTAAACATTGAACTTCTCAGATAATGGAAATACAGTGTAAAACCCTAAAACCATTTTTATGGATTGAAATTGTAATTCCTAATCTGACTTTTAGTGCTTTATTCACATTTAAAGGGGCAAACCAAATTTGAATTACAGATTACTGTCAAATCTGACAGTACTGTCTTTAACTGTCTAGCTAAAAAGGTAAGGAACTTGAGTCATTCAGCCGAGAAGCAGTCTTGCTGTTCTGACTGTCCAGTTGGCTATGGAAAGATGCTTCAGGGCATTTTTACCATCCCAAAATGCAGGACTCTTCTTTATTAAAACTGAAGTATATTGCTTTTTCAAGCAATAGGCTAAATGAAAGATGATGCAGAGTTCAGAGGTTCCTGGCTGTGATCCTGATGTCACATGATTGCGTAGCTGGATGCAAGTTCAGTCATTCTCTCTAAGGACTCTGAGTATCCTTTCCTAACCAATAATTTCTTCTTTCCATGATGTCATGTCGTCTTTCATTGAGATCAAGGAACAATCTTTAAGAAAGTGACAGAAAACATTCATTTTCTAGTCTATTCAGAACTAGCCGTCAGCTCCCTGGGCCAGACACACACTCTGCTGTTGACCACCATTATCAGCTGGGGGGTATTAATAACACTTTATGCTCCATTTTTTCCAGGAAGAAGGAAGCATGATAGGATGTCAGTTCATTGTTACCCTTCCAGGAAGTGACCACAAGGCCCTGAGAGTGCCACCCTTGCCAAACTATCAGGCCCTTGGCCCCCAAAGGCCCTACTGCAGCAACTCTTATGAACTATTCCCGGTACTAGGCAATCAAACTTGGCCTAGTGGGTCATACATCACCTGATATGTTTCCATTGCAACAACGATCAGAAAGCTTTGTTTATTCCTGTAAAATCCCCAAGTTCCCATTAAAGCTTTTCCACTCAACCACATTTTGTTAGATTGGTATCGTTATATGTGTTTATGGGTAGAGCGTGAGGAGTTGCTTCTACAGGCTTTTATACCCTGTATTGTCCTTAATCCTTGGTTTATAGGTAGGTAAAACCAGTGTTCTCCATTCGACATCATTTAACATTTTAAACATGCCATGTTCCATGTGTTTTAAGATATTGCATTTTAAGGGGTAAAATTAAAGCCATTTAGTGCTCAGGTATAAGATTGTGTTGTAAGAGTTAGATTGTGCTTGTGTGCAAGTTGAAGACAGGAAGTAGCATGTGGCCTGTTCTCGCTTCTATATATACACGTATTTCATACGTGCATCTGTATTCGTAGAGATTCTGCATGCGAGAGATGCTGAGCAGGAAGTAATACTGTTTTTCTCTAACCACTGCAGGTGAAGCGAGTGGGGAGATATATAAAGGAAAATGAAAGTGAACACAAAAGTCTTTCGGAAACAATAGTTTAAATGCACTGGAGGATTACCCCCATAAAACTGCTATTTTTAATGGTACAAAATGAAATAGTCTAAGTATTGATAGTCAATTATTTTCACAGCAGAGTCAAACGGCTGGTTAACAAATTCAAATGTTTATTTACAGCCTCTGTAATGGTCACAGAGAAAAGTGGTCTAAATACAAAAAAAAAAAAAGAAAAAAAAAGAGAAAGATGGCGGCTAATCTCCCTGAGCTTTACAAAAACAATGTGGGACCTGTAGACAGGAGAAAGAGTGATGTTCTGTACACAGCCCTAATGCCACTCAAATGAAAACTTACATACAATATATCAGTCATGCCTGTACAACAGTATTTGAGATTGGATACATAAGTGGATTCTTCACCACAAGCTGACAAGACATGTTCCACAAACAGTAAGTGGAGATTTAAAGAGATAAAAGAAAAAACACCAACTTTTGATTCTGCAATACAGGCAAATGAAATGCTAGGCATTACTACCAATAGGGAAAAAAAGATGTCCTGCTTTGGGCAAACGTCAGGACTAATTTTATTATGAGTAAAGAATTTATTACTGCTAATGCATCATCTTTTGCAAACTCTGTCCTACAGTGTGAATTTCCCAAGATCTTAACTTTGATGTCAAACGTATGGCTGTTTTAAAAAAATAACAGGAAGACTCAGATAGTGTCAGCTTTCAGTTCAGCTGTGTACAGTTCAGCAATTCTCAGTCCTTATCCTTCTTAATGTCAAACCCATACTACAAACAAGATCAGACCACTACAAGGCCTCAGGGGTCATATGAACAACTATTTACATGTCCTTCACTGGGTCTGTACATTGCATTATCAAAAAATTACAATTTTCCCCATCCTTACTCAGCTCTCTCCTTTCAAACAACCCGTTTGTAACATTTTGTACTTAATGTGATAATTTTGTCATCCAAGTGCTATTCTTCACAAGACTTATGGGGCCAACAGGATCAAAGGACCACAGCATTGCTGCTTCACTGCATAACAAGCCTCTGTACAATGAATTTTTCTCACAAGAAATTGTGGCATGCTGGGTTTTTCCTGTCCTTTACTTTCTGCTCACTTCTCTAAAATGATTCCAAGTTGCCTTTTTATTGTAAATGCCTGACATGAAGGTCACAAAAATAACAGACAAACCTTGCATGAGTAAAACTCCCAGTAACATTTTACACAGAACACCCACTTCAAGACAATATTCACTTCTCAGAAACAAATCTATGGATAGTGGAAATCACAATTTAACATTAACAGGTAACGACAGCATACTGTAGACAACAATCCCCACGTGCACCACAATAGTATGGAGTATGAAGTCTCTGGGGTCATAATGCCAGCCATTTGGTGTAAAGTACAGAGCAGTCATAGCCCCTTGCAGAGTAAGGGTTGTCCATGGAGCAGTGAGCTGCCGCTGTCCAAAAGGACATCCATTCTGGGCCGAGACACACACTGTGATAGGCGTGGTAAGAAGAAGGTGTAAGTTAAAGGTGTTTGAGTCCATTTGGAAGGGGTTTGCAGTCCAGAGGGGTAAATTATTGTATGAGAAAGTGTGTGTGCGCGCATGAGTATATTGCTTCTCTCGTGGGAGTGATGCTCTGGTGTCAAGAGCAATGAGATGGCATCACAAGACACTGAATGCATGTCTGCCAGTTAGGTTTTGAGTATTGAGGTGATGTGTAACCAGTGGGTGAAACGGAGAGCTGATCAGAAAGAAACCGAACTAGAGTAAGGGTGTTGCAACACAGCCACTAGTGCTGAGAATTCTGCATGGGCTGTCCATTTTGAATGCTGCCATTACTTTGTTCCTCATCCTCTTCCTCCTCCTCTTCACTGACAAGAAACTCCTCTGGAGGCCAGCGAAGCTCCCCACTCTCAACTTCTCCCTCTGTCGGCTCAACCACGATGGATGGCAGCCGATCTTTGAGCTTACAGCAACGGTCAAAGTCTGAGGGGTCGGGGAATATCTAAAGAGAAAAGACAAGGTGACAGATAGCCATTAATGTTTCACTAATCTCAAGAGTTAAAAAAAAAAAAAAAAAAACATTTTCTCTGAAATGCAGAGCAGGCTGTTGTCAGCCGTCCAACCACAAAGCAATAAGCTATTTGTGAGCATATTTCTGACCAATGCTAAATGTGTGGCAGGTTCAGTAATGCACAACTTACTCCTGAGCCTTGCAGAAGTTCTGCAGACACCACTACAATGCTAAACAACTGTGAAGGAATTGATGTGAAGACTAAACATCTGTGATGAGATGTGGTTGCTTAAAATCCCAATGGCATACCTCTTGCCCATCCCACATTCCTTTAAGAGCCAAGAAAGCTTTGCAAACACATTTTATTAGGAACAGTTAAATAAAACTAATGCAGTCAAATACTAGAGTTGTACAATGTATTCCATCTTCATGAAGGTTGTAATGATACTTGACATGGGTCAGTGAGGCTAAGCTACAAAATACCTCTGCGTATAATGTACAGTTCAGCAGCAGCATAAACCACCAGGACGACAGGGTTTGTTCTAGGACTCATTTTCTGTTTGATTGCATTAGTTTTAGCTATGTGTCCCTAAAACTGTCAATGGAGTATAGATGCTCACCCCCAAAAACTGCACAAGAAGAGTTACAGTGGCTATGTAAATGAGGCATGTCTAGCAAGACCGTAAATGCTGCATCATGCTTAATCTAAATGCTTTGGAAGGCATTGTGCCAGGCAGCTCGTAGCTGCTTACGAACTCATCCAGTACCTACTACTCAGAAGATTACACAAGAGCATAATCATAGCATTTCAAATCAATGGTAAGTTGAAAACACAGGTGAAAGGTTTACTGGGACATGATTTGTGTATAAAAAGAACATCCAGCACTATACTGTAACAGTCAGCACCTAGTGTTGAATATTTTATATTTCAGTGGAGACTGTAAGAAAAAGATTTAAGAAAGAACAAGAAATCTGCCACTATATCTGCAAATCCAGACTGATATGTCTGCTTAAAAATGTAGCGTGCCACTTGCAAATGTTTGGATCTAAACTGAAGGGCATGGGAGACATTCTGACAAGAGAGATTACATGCATTCCCTGTCCTGGCACGATTGGGCATAAACCTCTAACTTTCTCTATTCTCAGGAACTGGAGAAATGGCCCAGGGGAAGAAGCCTGCCACTGCTGGTCCAAGAACAGCATTTTTCGCTGTTGTTTGGACAAAGTAGATGAATATTTTTAGACCTGCATATTTCACTCCAAGACATTGGAGTGAGGGTGGGTGGGTGAGGGGGGGGTAATGTCGCTATCTGGGCAAACAGCCGAGTAGAAAAGCATTAGATGAGGCAGGAACGAGACTGAGACAAGAGAAAGAGGGGATCCAGCTGTGTTCAAGTCCTCACGAATTCCATAGGAGACAGATTAAAAGGGAGGAAAAAGACAAGGCTATAAATATGCTTTTTGAATGTGAGAATTTGTCAGGTTATGAAAAAATGTACATGTCTATCACTGGTTTTTACTTTCTCCAAAAACAGCTGCATATAGAACCATGCCAAGGAGGTGTGATTATGTGTGTGAGCATGTTTGTGTTCATGTCTAATGCCTGAGTGTATCTGCTTTTCCTGGCCTTCATTGCCAATCTGCACTGTGCGTCAGCACCAAGGACAGTTAGGCAGTGAGTGACCTTGCCTTTGGACCCCTAGCTAACACATGTCATAACTTGTTTCATTTCCAGTGGCAGGAACTGACGATACATCAGACAGGCATAATGCTTGTTATTTTAGGATCTTCTTTGTGTGCAGTAGGGTTGGGGGTGGGCACATATGACTGAATCATGACTTTGCCTTTGAGATGATAATTCAGTAAATCAGTAATTATTTACACATCCTTCTCCCCTATCAGGTCACATTTGTTTTGATGCTTTCTAATAGGTGCAGCTGAAATTTAATGGTCACTTCTGTCCAACGGCCCCGTAAACCATAATGAAGGAAGTGACTGGTGTTAACATCACTGCTTATTACTTTGCTTTTCTAAGGAGTGGCAGGGACCTTGGGCAAATGGCCAAGGTGAAGAAATACAGAGTGTGGAAAGAAAGAGTGGTGGAGTGGCAAAGTGGCACCCTCCTTTTCTCCCGTTTCCCCCATATCATGTGCTCCTCTCAGACAGACTCACAGCTGGGGTGTGAACTGTACAAAGAGGAAGCCAGCCTTTTCCTCTAGGTCAGTCTCCATCCGCTCAGAGTAAACGTCTGCATAGAGCATGGCAGGTACAAAGGTGTAGAATATAAATCTTCCATAATTAATTCCATTAATTGTGTATAAAATAATGCATCTTCTGGAAATACGAAATTACAAATGGCAAACCTGCTTAAGAATAATCTTGTATCACCACTGGTAACCCTGGCCTAACCACAAATGTTCTTGATTTAAACTACTTTACAGTAGAAGATGATGAAATTGAGTAATTATTTTGAATGACTAAGTTCAAATGTGACAATAAAACCAGCAATCAACTGTGTGTTTAAGGGGTTTTGTTTCCTAAGATGTCCAGTTGTGCTGACAGGAAAACAAAAAGCTGGAGGCAACAACTTTTCAAGACAACTTGATGACTGTTTCTGTCATCTGACTGAATCTGCAGGGTTTTTTTTTCCCCTGACAGGCCACACAGTAAATTATAATTTCCACTATATACATTTTCTCTGTTAAAATTACCAACCCACAACCACAAATTTCCTCATATATATTACAGAGCAAAGAATGGAGGGGGAATTCTGTATGTAGTTTTTAAAAGTAATTTAGTCACTGGTCACTCAGACACCAGGAAATCATTATCCTATTACACTTAAAAATACTCAAAAATGATTATATCTTTAACATAAAAAACTGTAGCTGCACATAATGACATTTCCACCATCCCATGCCAAACACAGCTGCTGTTCCTAAAATCACATATCGCAGTATCCCACTGCCGTGCATGCATGTATGTGTCCTACCTGGAAGGAGAGTCTGTCCTTGCTGGGGCTCAGCCTCATGTCCTCAATGGGGGTGCTGTTGATCATCACCTCAGTCATATCTCGGCTGGGCACAAAAACTGGGCTGCAAGGTTAGAAGAAGACAAGCTGTGTGATTAATATGATATAATGATGATTACCGTTTAGATAATAGCAATCTATAATTCTAGAAAATCCTAAAAGAAAATGCAACACTATGCAAAACCCTTTAGCACACAAAACATATGTGGATTTTCAAGAAAATTATGAAGCTGTAGTCCCCATTTGTTTATTACTAAATACACAACAAAAAGTTCACTTGTAGTCAGTGATGATAAGAATACTAAAATTCAGGACAAAAACAAAAACTCAGCGATCACCACCCAATCAAAGTCTGAGAAAGTCACGGCTGTTCTACCTCCATGCACATGTTCAAGTTTTGTTTATACTTGGCACATCTTGACCACAACACATCAAGCACAAGCACCCAATCCCCACACTGCAAAGCTGCACAGCTCATGATGTGGCTTGCATAAGGTGGTCGATTTTAAATACAGGATGATGTGCTCTTGCACTAGCAGCCAGAGATCAGTCATTGTGAGAGTGTGCTAGAGGCGTGCTGTGGTATTTGACAGGGTGGAACTTCATGCACTTGGTTCCAAACCTTGGCCAAACTTTCCATTTTAGATAAAAGTAAGAGGCTTGTTTATCCATGTTCAATGCAGTCGCCATCCAGCTTTGTTGTAGTAAAGTTATAAAAAAAGAAAAGGAAAAAAAGAAAAGAAAGAAGACTTGAAGCAGGTCCCAGGACTGACATAGATGCTGTGTTGAGACAAGATGTTGAGCAGCCTTCTCACGCCATCTATTTACAGTCTGGTGCTTTGTGGTCAGTGGCTACAGGCTTGTGGTTTGTGTGGTCACTAGCTATGTAGGACAAAGAAAACTGAATACAACAAGCTCACTCATATCCTCACATTATCTGAATCAGTAGACTTATTTCAGGGGTTGGGATGGGTCAGAGGGGCTCTAACGCTCTGTATATAAAAAAATGTTTGTGGAGTCAATAGAACGAAAAAAAAAAAAAAAAAGTGATTATCTTAACACATGTTCCTCTGAAATAAGCTATGGTAAATAACCATTTACCACAGTCTCATTTATTTAAGTGTATTGGATATCTGAAAAAGCAAAAGCACCCAATCATAGTGTGTGCCAAGTTAGACTTGACAAAAGTTCATTTTAAAATAGTGTCTACACCTACATCCGTTCATCCACTGATTTTAATGAAGACATCCATTCACCTATAGGTTTAGTGGAACATAAATCTTGTAGTAAACTAAACTTTAGTTTATTTTTGGCCTCTTTCATGGCATTTATTTAGTTATTTAGTCTTAAAGTGAAACTATGTATTTTGTAGTAAAGGAAACCACACATGTAATTCATAACCAATAAGATACAGTCTTACTCAATGCAGTGGTTTAAGACAGCTCCAGCCTTAGGCAACTTGATCTGCTAAAAATGATGTTGGCTAATGGCAGCTACAGTTAGCAAGCATTAGATATTGCTGTGTTACAGACATCATGCCCGTTTTAATCATGGCATGGTTACACTATATATTAGCATTGAACATTATGTGACAAATTTCACTTGTGTGGATTAAAGTACAGATCATTCCCTTCCATGATTCAACGATTAATGACCTCCAGCATCTTTAGACTTCATTGTGTGATCTGCAACCTTTCAAAACATTGTCAGAGAAGTCGCTTAGATTTGGTCATCTCTCTTAAAACAAACAAACAAAAAAAACAAAACACAGACATGTATTGACATAATGCTGTACTAAATATTTCATTAAATACAAAGTCAACCCTCACATAGCCGGCAAAAATGTTACCACCATGATGGTATTAAAATGACATTGTCCACGCACTATTATTTATATGAATGTAGTGTTAATTCAGGAGCAAAATTTACTGTGATTCATGCTTGGGTGGAGAAAAATCCAATGACATGAATCAGCCAATACCAGGAGATCATTAACCCCTTGAAGCAATCAGTTTTTCCCACTTCTTCATTGACCCACACCCATTGTGGCGAGAAAACACCAACATCACAGTAGAGTGTAGGGTGGTTCTAAAATAAATATAAATAGAAGAAAAAAGGACAATTGAAAAGCTACTGGCTGAATTACTGTAACTTCTACTACAGTCAGACATGGCAGAGTTGGTCACAACCATGACCGGATAACCAAAAATAAAACAGAGACTTGAAGGATATGCAAGGTCTAACATGGAAAAAAAAAATAAAAAATATATATATATAGTCAACTGGAGCTGCTCTTTAACTTATTTCATCCTTGAGTGGAGTGCAGGAGGGTGAGGCAGGCATGCAAAAACAGCAGAGGAGGGGACAGAGGATGAACAGTGACAGTGAAGACCTGAGCAGAGGAAGAGAGGGAGGGAAGGGAAAGAAAGATAAACATTCAGTCCTTGCCAGTCATATTTCTGTTCTAGGATCGTATAAACATCCTGCTGGGCTAAGAATAACAGAACATCGACCTAATAAAATATAAAGGGGCACAATGAGGAGGAAGTGGGGGTGCAGTGAGTAACAAGTCAACCTGGGAGGAGATAAACACAGACAACAGTCACATCTTTTACTGCTTCAAGTGTCAAGCAGGGCTGAATATTGTGTCCCTCACTCAAAGTGGAATAATTGTGATTCCTTGAGGACATGTTAAGTGTTCTATAAGTAATTAACCTGTCAATGTATAACATACAGTACAATCTGCACAGACCACAGCTAGTTGACTACAGTCAGTGGAAAAAGGTGTGCATTTGGTAGTCACGTGTGATTGGGAGAGGTCTCAACTGCACAACACACAAAAACAGGCCAGACTGCTTGATTCAACAAATGAGAAGACACTCATTATATGGCAAATAGCCTTCATTGATCAATAAATGCGGTGGGTGTGGCAGATGTCGGTAAACTTCTTGACCCAGTCAACATAATGCCTACCTGGTCCTGCCAACTTCCTAATGCCACAGCCAGCCAGGGCACAGATGGACAGCAGGTACTGACAACACAGTCTTGTACAATGTGTCCAAACTATGTCAGAAGGATTATTAGTTAATCTGTCAATTATTTGGTAAGGCAACTGAAATTAATTGTAAATATTCGACAGGTTTTTACAATAACACATTTTATAAGTCTGTTGTCAAGGTAAAACAAGCAGTTTGGGAAAGTCATACTGGGCTCTGACAATTTATAACAACGTTTTGACATGTTTTAAACTATAACTGAGAAATCATTATGTAAACTTATGACAAATCATTTACTGCAGCCCTACTCCAGTTGACATATGCAATATTTTTTTAAAGCTACAATGGCATAAAAGATGACCAAGTGAATTGGTGATGCCTTTGAGGGCATTTTTGAAGTTGTGCTACCATGACAACAGAACAGCGAGGGTCTCATTTTTAGCCCTGTGAAATACAACCAGACATGGAAGAATAGACAAAATCCACTGACCCAGTGACCAGTGAAGAAGCAGGCACACAGTGAAGGGGTAGACATGTCAACTCTAGCAGCCTCAAATTTGCTTTGTAAAACAAATACTGCATCTCATTGTATATTGTGACCACATTTCTGGTCTCGCTGACATTATGCTGCAGGGGTTATGTCTGGGTTATGCTTTGCAGGCAGCAGTCACAGATTAAAGACGACACTTGTCACTGTAAACACCTTCATCTATGATTGTCAAACCCATTTGTTTCAAAGATGCCCAAAGACTGGGAATCTTGAGACTGCCAAAGAGTTACACCAGTTTCATCCACCTGTCTCCAAAGTACAAAAGGCTAAGGCCATTCCAGCTCCTTGCACTTCTTGTCCTACAGTGGTGCTAAAAGGAGCAGACCAAGTGGTCTTTGAAACTATTTTATTATCGTTTCCTTCCGTCACTCCAGAGTTCTTACTAATACGGTCATAAATCTCAGTCTGTGTGGCAACAGAGCAAAGCTGAGTCACACAGCTGCAGGTATGTAGGTGGAGGGAGGACTGAGTAAGACTCCCAGGAGTGCGCTGGAATGAATACACTGTATACAGATACACTACCTGTTGGTTGAGTCTCCCACTGAAAACACATCATGGACCAGTTAGCACTTCTGGACCGTAACGTGTGGGAGTGAAAACCTTATTGCTAATATCTACAGTATATGTTGGGTGAGAAAAATGTCTTCCTGTTCACACAGAAATTCTCAGTAAAGACACAGATAATGCAGCACTGAAGAGAGTGAAACTCTGTTTTGGGACTCCTCATAGAACTAACATCAGGCTGTACTGTAAGCAAGCACCAGCAAGAAAGCGAAGTGCGGTTACAGTAAAGAGGTCGACTCTGAACTTCCTGGTAGAGGCACCCAGAAGTCTGCTGAGGTTTCAACAGCACTTGAAAAGCAATGTTTCAAAGCAGCTCACATCCTCCTCTCTACAGACAGAAAAAAAAATCATACAGATAAGCCTAAAGACAGGCTCAAATAAACAAAGATGTGCTTCATATTCCAACAGCAAGGAGTTAAAGGACTGATTCAGTAACACACAGAGCTGAATGCATCCATCCTTTTCCAACTGCACCTGCAGCACTAAATACCATAGGATGAAAATGTTTGACTCTACTAAAAATGCGTAGATACAGCAAAATAAGTTTGTGCTTGAAAAGGGGATTTAAGTGCATTTACCCACAACAGAAATTGGCTGAAAATGAAGTTGTTTGTGATTATTCTGAATTGACACATGTAGAAACGTTTATCATTCTTGAGTCTAACAGCCATTTGCTATTTAAAAAAAAAAAAACTAAGGGGAAAGAAAAGTGAGACCTACAATTTTCTTCTTTTTTTTCCCCAATCGTGCGCTGTGACATTTCCAATTTCAGAGGCAACACCTCACAGAAAATCTTAAAGGAAACATGAGGGGGTGTAGCAACAAAGGTGTCTGTTTCTGAGGGAAATCACCAAGCAAAATAAACCGCAACGAGGCTTTCTGCTTCATTGTTCTTACCTGTCAGGTGCAAAGCCAACAGTGTTTTATATTCGATTTAATCATTTCTATCAAGCAGCCGGAAAAAAAAAAGCGCAAAACAAGACAAACACTGCTCCCACATGTGACCAGGTGAAAGTAGAAAAGATGCCAGAACTCACCAGAATATCCGCGGGGAAAATACAGACATGAATTCACACCTGCTGCCAGTTCTACTGATTATAGAATCTAATTTCAGCCGCTAACTAATCTACTTTTTCTTTCTTTCCCCTCCAAGGAAGCACAGGACGCTCACGCAAACCGAAAGTAACTGTGCGACAAGTGTGACAGACAGAGGACGAAGCGCAGCTCGTCAAAATTAGTACGTCTGATGAGCACGACAGTTGTGCTGTGAGTATTTATGTAAGAGGCGTGCACTCATGCAGCCAGAGACACACCCACTCTCTACACTGACCAGAAATCCTCAATGGCAGCTCATTATCAGCACGAGCCAATCAGAGCGCAGGAGGCTGCAGCCCCTCCGCCCCCAGCCAAGATGACGACAGCAGCGACTGATTGGGACTGGACAAGAAGATACTGCATGATGCGATTGATTTGTAGTCTCCAAGGCAACTAAATGACAGTCTTACCTCCTCTTGAATGAAAAAACATTGATTCGCACGTTAGGTAATCCGTGACATTTATCCAAATGAGGACAGAGGAGAAGGAGAGAGAGAGAGAGAGAGAGAGAGAGAGAGAGAGCTCCTCTGCCTGAGCTCATTCACAAATAAATTCCAAGGACAAGTCAATGTCTGCATATTTCAGTAATAATGAATGGTCCTGCTGCAATGTTTTTAATGTATCATAAGAAACATAGCATGCACAAAGCATACAGAGGACACAACAAACTGTTTACTGAATGTCAAATTCAAAATGATGCCCTCTAAGTAAAAAGTATGATTACAAATAACCTGACCACATTTATGTTGTGGGTTGAGGGTTTCCTTCATATTGACCTTCACATCTCATAAAATGCCCAGTTGCGTTTTTCCGTGCACACAGCGTACTGTACGTTTGGCTCAGAGGAAGCAGGTGAATACGAGTCCAGTTTAAGGGCAAATGGTAAAATGCCAGCAGGCCTCTACTGCCACCTGGTGACCAACTTAGGGTGAGTACGTGCTTGTGTCATTCACATTAATGAAGATGTAGCATGAACAGACGTTTAGAACAAATTACTTTATTAAGAGTAAAATGAAAATGCATATAAATGGTGCCTCACTGTCTTTGTGGTGACATAAATACAACTTATAATGCATTTCCTGCGAATCTGCCAGTTTTGGCGCTGTTTATTAAATCTCTTATGTGACAGCAGATGGCACACATGTCCGGCAGAGTGCAAACGGTGACGAAATAAGCACTTGTATTTGTATCTGTTTTTAAAATGCTTCACAAAGAGTTTGCATAAATCCACTAACAGCTGCCAGCTGTTGAATCAGTGATTAAAAATCATGTGTCTGGTTCAATTATTGTGCAAATCCACAAAACATTTATATATATATATATATATATTTACAATTCTAGTAGAGACCCAAGCTTTCCACTCAACCACCAAATATGTCTGACTAAATTTTGAGGCAGCTATAGGATTTATGTGGTTACTTTGTCCAATCATATGACAGAAACTCCTGCAGTGCTTCTCATTGTGCTGCAGTAATATAAACAGGCAAGTAAAATGAAGCTGTATTTTAACCATTTTAAACATCTATTTTACCATTACCAACCACAAAGGTCAAAAGTTTGGACACATAGAAATGACCATGTTTGTGAAAGAAAAGCAGATTTCATAACATCAATTTGATCAGAATGAATGTGTAGACATTGTTCATATTGT
>JAUMHL010000015.1:8603396-8645156 GCA_032362345.1 Sandelia bainsii
TTCTGGTATTTTGACCATTTTTCATTTTCTGCAAATAAATGCTCTAAATGACTATATTTGTATTTGGAATTTGGGAGCTATGTTGTCAGTAGTTTATAGAATAAAACAAAAATGTGAATTTTACTCAAACATATACTTTTAAATAGCAAAATTAGAGAAACTGATAATTTTGCAGTGGTCTCTTAATTTTTTCCAGATCTCGTAAACCTAATTTGAAACACTCATGTACAGCTACATCCGAGTTTGGCACCCTCTGACGAGAAATGGACAAATAACAGAGAAGAAAAACACATTTAACATTTAACATTTATTTTGAAATATGCTCTGACACAAAATGACCACAGGATGTCACTAGTGTCTATGGAATGACTAGGAACCACTGGTCCAACCAACAGTTGAGGATGACATTTACAAGTTAATTGCTGTGCATGACATGGACTCATTTAAACTAGTCATAGTCATTCTCAGTCACTACAACTGTAACAAAACTTTTATAATTTATAGTACTAGTACTGTATAGTATGTTCTGTATATAAGTGAGGCTTGTCTGTTACTCTGCATAAGCATGAGGCATTTTTCAGTAATCTCGATTGTTTTTGCACAGTCATATCTAAAAACGGCTTTATGCGGCTTAACCTATGTAAATTATGTTGAATGTAACGAATATTTATTCAGTTTTGTGATCTGTTTACACATTCTCTGTTAGTCCTGCAGTTCACCATAACATTACAGATGGAAGTTCGTCAAGGGATTCAAAGAGCACCTAAATTTCCATAAACATTCTCTGAAAACATCACTCACTACATTATAATCATAGGCAGTAACATTTTGCTTTGGCAACTTTAAAACAGTGAAATATTAACAAAATAAATTGCTGCTGAACCTGTTGTGTGTGAAAGCAGGATATATGGAGAAGGGCGACCCCCTCTGTTCACTTTGAGTTTGCGCAGATCAGCTGCTTTTATTACTGCTCCACATAAACAGCTGCACATCTGGGCAGGCAGGGATGCCTTGAGGGATCAGAGGGGAGGCCAAAGACCGAATGCACGACGTGTAAATGAAAGAGGCCCCGAAGGGGACGTCAGTCTACAAGCACCCGTTGTCCTCTTGTTAGCTTTTCACAATAAGGATAAGTTTCTTGGAGTTTGAAAGTAGGAAGTGGTCTCTTCATCATCATCATCATCATCATCATCATCATCATCATCGTTGTTGTTCTCTGCTTTTGCTGATTGTTTCAAGAAGGAGTTCACTGTTCACTGGAGCCACATAGGTGAAGAATTATACTTTTCCATTATAGCATGGTTTTAAACTGAAAATGATCAGATAAGCATAATGCGTAAAAAATGGCAGTCAAAATAATGTGGCAATCTGCAGAAATGTTCTGTAGAACAAGCAGGAAACATGTTTTTTGTGGAGATCAATTTGAGTGTTTCCATATACACAGCTTTTTGTATGTGTTTATGTCCATTAGTGTAAGCATGTGCAGGTTTATCCTGTGTGGGGACATTGGCAATTATATGCTTTTCTCATCCATACGTGTGTGCGTATTTGTGCATGTGTGCTGCTGAGGGACATCTGATCTCCGGGCTCACTGCACGCCACGTTTGCTTGCAGGTGGTCTGTCTGCACTTGGGGGCCAAGCAGATTTAATATTTCATAGGAGTACAGCACACCCCTGGACGCCATCATTGAGTCCACATGGCTGGCCGGAAAGCTGTTCTGTGAACACTCGCCTGAAATATGTGGCCTGCCAGCCCCCTTTCCACCATGTTGCTTGCTCACTTGCTGGGCCTCACAATTAAAAGCTAACCACAGCTACAGATGTTGGCAGCTGTCTTTAACCCACTGGATGCCACACTATAGGTCCAATGTGCCACTCTTCACTTAGTAAAATGCGGAAAGTGAATGATAAATGTTAGACGGTCAATTTTGTACTGGTATTGAGGAAAAAAAAGGGTTCATGTGTCGAAGAAAAGACACAAACAAAAGAAGAAAGAAAAAGCTGATCAAGATATAAAAAAAGAAAATAGCAAGAGCTGCCCAGAGCATTTCATAGTGAAAGTTTCCAGAATGAATTTGCTAGCTAACCTCCCAGCTCCACCAGTTCTGTGCCTCCTCTACAATTATACACCATATAAACAGAAAACCAAAAACAAAAGTGTTTATGACCGCATTGCAAAATCCTGTGTTTTATTTTTATATGAATTTAACTTCAGGTCACAATTTTATTCACCATTCATCAGTTTCCAGTGAAGTCAAAGTTTATCCTGTGTTTGTATGGTGTGGAGCTGGACTTTAGCCAAAGAGTACAAAGGGAACTTCACCAGGACCATTATTCAGCAAGGTCAAACCCAATTTAGATTTGAAACCAAAGCCAAAACAGGGCATCTTGAAGCTGTTAGGAAACTATTCCAGATCTTAAACAGAGCAGGGGGACTGTGTACATCTCCCTAATTGCACATGTCAATTTATGTACAAGTGCTTAGTTTAGTCGAGCTCAGTTATTCCCCTCCTATCATACTCTCATGCGGTTCCAGTGTCACTGTCTCTTTATCTTCTTCATTTTCTACTTTACAGGGACACGATCAACTTCCATGAAAATTCACAGTTTTAAGTTTGTGTAGTGCTGATACAGAGGCACAGAGACACACGCACAGAGGCACTCTTTCATTCACACTCACCCAGAATGTAAGGAAAACCAACAAAGTCACTGAGACAAACCTTGTCAGATCACAGCTTGACAGCTTGTTAATGTTGTGTGACTTCTCTGGGAACAAAAGATGCATTACAGAAACTCAAGACTGCATGTAATTAATCCAATCGCAGCAATAACTCTCAAATATTTACTGCATTCTACTATCATGGTGATAGAGACAAATGAAGAGCTTGACAGAGACCTCACACATCCATGGGAGTCTAGAGGGTTCTAGAGACTATAATGAGCAGAGCAGGTGAAAAGAGTTGTTACTCATTTCTAGACCATCAGGACCTATATAATGTTTTAACACACTGACCATAACCCTTCAGGGATCTACAATAATCCTGTCATCACCTGGACACAACTTTTGAGCATCCACGGGAGAGTGACCAAACCAAATACAACATCAGGGATCATGCAAATTTTCCTATGTGAATTGACCTTTACATCAGTATATTAGTAGTATTTATTCATCTGTTCTTAGTGCTGTAAACATACTGTACATTTAAACATTTTTTAAATTGCTGAACACATACTACATGACAGAACAGGGGTGTTTATGCTATTCAAATATTTCAAAGTCACCACAGAATTACATTTTGGGTCACAAAGACACCCCTGCAGAGGTGTACAAAAATAAGTAATAGTTTGATTTAAAAAAAAATCTCTTTGTTGTTTCTCTTCTATTGGCTCAGGTCAGGGAGAAAGCGGACCTCTTACGAAAAATAATTACTTATATTCAAATATCCAAAATAGTCAACTTGCAGAGGTTGAGTAGCTACAGAGAAAAAAAATAATATATATATATATATATATGTATTTTTTTTTCAAAGCAACCATCTAGCAAACGCTTTTGCTCCTAAAGTTAAGCCAAAGTTATGCAACTTGCCTCCTTCTCTGCATCGGAATGATGCATAATAAAACTAAATTGAAATACATTTAAGTAATACCGTTTAGCTTAGTTCCTGCGAGTTACTGCAGGAATAGCCACTGTCATATTGAGATTATTATTTTTTATCATTTGTAGTTTCCTTCAGCTGATTGTCATGTCTGAGCTGCAGCTTTGGTGTGAAAACATGGCACTAATTCAGCCATGATTAATCCCAGTTAGCGAGGGGAAACCTTCAAAGCTTAGATGTGAACCATAATGACTTTAAACACTAGAGGGTAGCCTATTCAAGCAGGATTAGCTGTTTTCCACTTCACAGAGATAAAATGACCCTGGCCCACCAAATATTTCAATAGTCGGGAGATAGATCCATTAAAATACTTTTAAAAAGGTCACAAAAAGTCAACTTCAAGGTTTGTTGGTTCACGAGTTCTAGGTTCTACTAAGAGGCAGTCGGGATGTCTTATGTGCTTTTCAGAGAGGGGGGTCCTGCCATTCTACAAGTTCACAGGAAAGATGGTCAAACATGTTTGCTCATGCCATGGGACACAATGTTTTCAGAGGAACAAGCAGGAGGAGCAAACGGAGCAGAGGGTGTGGGGGATTTAGGAAGGAGGAGAAAGAAATCTTTAGGAGTCTGGTGGCCACATGTCCCCGTTTGTGCTCAGTGCTTGAATTTTGCAGGGTTTCATGCTGAACATCCATGCAGAAGGCTGAAAGTAAACTCTGTCCAAATACCCCCAGTCCAAATACAGGGGTTGGGTGGTGGACTGGTGAAGACAGGCCTCAGATGGGACTTCCACTAACAACCTTGTTCTCCTGATCCAGCCCTGCTCTCTTCAAACATCGAGGCCCTAGCCTCTAGCCCTCACTCCTAAATTCCAGCTCCAAACAGCTAAAGATCTGTATAACACTTGGGCTATGGGGAGGAGGGCTGACTCTTATATTATATTTTGTCAAACTCAAGAGCCTCTCTCATGTAATATATTTTCTTTGACGACTCCTCTTGACTTAGAAAAAGTGCAAATGTCTAAATTAGATCAGATGATGATATGTCTCAGATCTGATATGTCTAAGATCAGATGTCATGTCTCAGGCAGCTGTCTCAAAGAGAACACATATTAAACTAAAAGTCATCTTTGTACTATAAATGTTTGGTTAAAAATATAATAAATGTCACAAAGGAAGAATTAACCTGGGATGGAAAAAACTAATAAAACTCTTTCTGTTTCACATATAGAAGGTTTCACTTAAAGCTGTTTGAGATACTATCTTTGACTACACTAAATTTTAATTATGAACTGTTTTGAAAATGCAACAGTAGCAATACATATATTCCCTTGCCATATTACGAGTAGATATGTCTAAATTAGTTTTAGAAACAGCCAGAGGTATGTTATGTCATGCCACATAGTAAAACAGGTTAAAAAGGGATTTAATTGCTTGGTTGCTGTTCTTTGAAAAGCTTTGTTTTTCTTGCAAGAAAACTTTCCAAAAGCTGATGAGCTGAAGTTGTAGCAGAAAGAGAGAGGCACATCAAAAGAGGAGTCTGTAAAAATCTGACAGCAATGAAGGGCTATTACTACAGTAGCAGCACATCACCTTAGGGAATATGCTGTCAGCTTTGTCATTAAAGACTGACCTGAACGAGAAGGAGCCTGGGGTTAGCTCACATTCAACTTGACTCTGTTGCTGCCATTTTTCAAAAATGTAAAAAAGTCAAGGAAATATAATGTTGAAAAATGATTTTAATTTTAGATTCTTTTAAATATTCAACAGAATATGTGTGCGCATGTTTGTGTGTGTGGTCAAGGGGAGAGGCCAGGAGTGAGATAAACAGCGCATGTGTGTTTACATCCTGTCTGCAAAATTAGAAACACAAACACATCAGATCTTAAACAAGCTTACCACATCCAACTTCTGCGAGCAATTAGAAAAGCATCAACACCATTACATGCAGACCCTGACACGCTATGCCTAAACCCTTCACTTTTCACAATGAGTAAACACACACACATTGGTGATAAAGCTAATGAGGCTCCTGCGAATGGGTCATGTGAGGAGTGACTGAGAGCGAGTGATCCATCTCCATTGCGAATAACCATCCCCAAGGTCCGGCACAGCCTGGGGACAGAAGAACTACCACAAAGGTTGTACCGTAGTTGGTGAACCTGCCTGCCTCCTATCAGACTAGTGTCACACACACATAAAACCAAGCATCAATACACACCAGCCTCTCCCTGTACTTTTCCAGGTCTGTATGCACTGAACGCATATGTTTTGATTGCTGATGGCCATGTCAGGAGTCAAGTAGAGCCTCTTAAAATGTGGCCTAGGGGCAAGGGTCATCCACTAATGAGTAAAAGCTTTTCTTCCCCCTTTGTTGGCAAGGAGGGAGTAAGGAAATGTGCTCACTAGGTGGCAGGGAGGTGAGTAGGGGGATGGAGAGGAGGAGAGAATGTGTGAAGGGATGGGTAGTGGCAGGGGAGAGGAAGGGTGAAAGGGCTGAGTGGGTGGAGGGAGGGGGTGTCAGGAAGTAGAGCGAGAGAGGAGGCAAGAGGTGAGGTCTCAGGTGAGAGGGGGTGATAATGATAAACTGTGTTTTTCTGCTATGTCTGACAGAAAAACAGAGATGCAGAAAGAGAAAAAACAATAAAAAGGAAGGATCAAGAATTCATTCACACTAAAACAAATAACTAAACTTCTTAACTAAACAAATAACTAAACTTAAAACTAATTTTAAGTGAGAACATTGAAAAACATCACTACATCTGTGTCAAAATAGTGATGATAGTGATCAATTTGACAGACATGGCTGATTTCATATATAAAACTTCCTGTCATATCCAGCTAGGGGTCATTACTTGAGTCTTTTAGTTTTTAAAAGTCTGAAAATATAACAGTTATTATTTTAAATATTTTTCAATCAAATGAAATAAATGAAAAACACCCTATTTCTCAGCTAAAAATGTAGCATTGTATAGTTGACATATCAAATCTCTATTTTATATATAGTAAGTGTACAGAAAATTATGTCATGAACAACACCTGTATTGTTTGATAGGATACTACTTGCTACCTTTGGTGAAGTTTATCATCCATGTTTTTGGAAGATATATCACCCTAGAAGTATAAGTTCAAATTCTTCCACTTTGGACTGAAAATTCAGCTTTTTTTTTTTTTTTTTTAGCAAAATGGGCTTAGATATAGCTCCATTACCATGGACGTTGTCTACATCATATTAACCATCAATTTTTTTCCCTGTTATTTTGAAAATGTCTGTCACTAGGTTTGTCAGTAGCTGTGTGTATCTCTAGAACATCCACTTCTTATCATCTAAAACTATTTATCATAGCAGTGGATTGGTCTTTCCTCTCCACTGTACTCTGGATGTCTGGCTTGTCAGACGTTGGACACCCTGACCCTCACATACTGAAATTATATCATGAGAAGCTCCCTATGGTCTTTGTCTTTCTCTATGTCCTGGTGAGTCCTGGACGCTGGCAGGGAAGCTCATAAGTGAGGATGTGTAGATAAGACACTGATGAAGACAAAAGGCAGCCCTTATGCTTCGAGAGTTAACCTTAGGTGATGCAATACCATCTAGTGCAATGAGGTGCTCGTTTTCCCTCCGCTCATCTGGTCTGGCCTTTACCTCGACAGTCAAGAGGTGTGTGTATATGTGTGTGTTTGTGTTAGCAGTGGCAGGCTGTTTGAAGCCTCTCTGATGGTTCTTTTGGTGCTCTACAGGAAACGTTTGTCTGTGCATTGGATGAGCTCCTCCAGATGTTCCCATAATTCCGCTGAATGTGTGTGTGCATGTCCTTACTGTGTGAGTATATCTGAATGTGTGAGCGTATATGTGCGTGTGCATGTGTTTAGATAAAAAGAAGAGGGAGGGTGGCCATGTTCCAATTAGAGATGGGTAAACTGTTGATGTAAAAGAAACTAAAGCTAACATTTACAGGCCGTGACTCTGTGATGTCTCTCATTGTGACTTCAGTCTGCACTGTGGCATCGAGCCTGAAGCACCGTTCAAATGAGAGACGAGTGTTTTGAAATTCCACATTATAGTTTCCAAAGTGCACTCCAGTGCTCTAAACACATTTTAATGTACAATCACTGTAGAAAACACTTAAGAGTAGTATTTTTCATGTCTGAACTTTAACTGCCCTGCTGAAGCGTCAAGAAAAACAAAAAATCCCATCCAGCTCCAGGTGTTCTGATCTGTGGCTGACCTAGGACCATGGATGGGCAAGGCAGAAGGGGAGCAGGGCTATATCATGTGCTCTCTTCCCCAGTCACTATATTAATATAATCAGCATTTCTGTTCATAAATTACTGTATAAATTGTCGAATGCATGCTATTAAATCGTGATTTGATCATGTAACGCACTGCATAAAATTACATTTATTTCTCAACTTATGTATAGAACATAAGGGGAAAAAATGAGCTGAAAATACAATACAGTCATTTCTAATATCACTTTAAAATATTCATGCAGAAATGTATACTATTATACTGCAGCAGCCAAAGCTGAACAGAGTGGCATATTCATAAAACATCCATATGACCACCACCACACCTGGACATGCGTTGTTGGCTTTTAATAATATTTCCCATTGAGAAACAAGAAGCCATGCAAGATGATGATCTGCAAAACAGCAATAACATCAGTCCCAAGAAAAGCACACACCTGGGGGCTGAGGAATTTCCTCAAAATGTCATCCTCACTGTCACCTATTTGACAAAAGTACGGACAATGTAACACTTTACAAATTTAAGGCCTTACTCAAAAGATATGAATTGGCATAGATTCTCCACAGACTCTTAATAGGACAGGTGGTTAGGATAATTAATGAATGGATGGATTCTACACACTGTTTTTTTCTTTACTGTGCTTCTTGCAAACAAAGAAACACACACTTTTTTACTGTGTGACAAGAATGTAATGTGACAAGATTTTAAAAAGGCATTTCTCTTTTAATTTAAACTCTACGCACCAGATTTTTCTTTTCTTTTCGTGTTGCAGTAGTTTAGCAAATATCAAAAGATTCAGCTGCATAGTGCAACTATTCAACATTGATGTAATTGATCGATATCAAACATAATTTATATTTAAGTATAGAATGTAACCTTATGGGTTTCCTTATAGGGCCCCTTTGTGAGTGTGGGCCCCAGGTTAGCTGCCCTCCCACCTTCACATAATGCTATCTATTGCCTGGGACTTTGAACTCATTATAGACAGGGGAGCGAGTTGATATATGATTTTCCTTTGTGAAAACAGAGCACTGCAAAACAGCCATAAAATCGCTCACAACTTAACGGCCGACAACAGACAAAACTGAAAGCACAAAAGGTACATATATACTGTCCCAGTGGTAAATTGGACAGTGAGAACGAATAAAATCTCAGTTCCTGCAAAGTTAAAATTTAAAAATGTTTTAGATAAAGGTGAAAAAATTCTCATAAATGTCACTTTTGTGGAAAGGATACATGGAGTGTTGTTTTTGAGTTTGATAGTTCATTGTTGACCTTGAAAACAGTGGTACAGTGGGTTTCCACAGTATCGCATCATCTTCATCACTGCTCAAGTCCTAAAACTGTAAACAGCACTTGAGCGATTCTTTATTGGCCTTGGAATAATTCAGCAATAATGCAACAATTAATTCTGGACCATTCCAACTGAACAAATTTCATCTACTGATGAAATTTCACTCTCAAAGGTAAGTAAGTGGATGTTAGGTGGGGACTGTTTTGTCATCAGTCTTGTTAGTGTATTTGTCCATTGTAATGTCCAGTTCTGTTCCTTTTCATTTTCATAGACTGTCTAGTAGGCTCCATTTCAGGGTAAGGACTAAAGGGTTAGTACATTCAAATTAAAAAGATTAAACACATATTTCTCACTTAGTCCTGGTGGTATTTAACCATGCAAATATATCTTTGTGTTCTTGTTTTGCCAACAGCCCAGTGCAGTGTAGGTTGCATTTTATTTATAGTGTTCACAAAGGTCAAATGTAAATGTAAAGATTTCTAAAGCACATCACATTCAAAAAATAATCTTTATTCCTTCCTCTGTATTATTCATGGACAATGCTTGTTTGTAATTTTGTAACCCCTTTACTAGGTTAATGCAAGATGTGACTATACCTGTGCACAAGAAAAAAGAGGTATCAAGAGGCTTTACCAAAGACCCAGTAGAGAATGGACACAATGAGTGATTCAAAAGCACAGGAAATATTATAAGAAAAATACCTGCATAAGACATCATCATCATCAAAGGTACAGAACAATGATACTAGTGGTGGGAGGTTATCTTGCTCTGTGTTCATCTTTCAGTGGATGAGCAATTGTGTAGCTTGTACACATGGACCGTGATTTCAGACAGTAGTGTAGGTGTGCACCCACATGTGTAGTACAGTGTATTTTTCACTGTGTATATGGTTGTTTGCTCAATTATGTCTGTAAGTCATAACGGAGGAGCAGTTTGTGTCAACATCTAAAAGGAAAAGCTTCTTATCCGGCAGCAGTCTTACTGTCATACTGTACATGAGGAATGAGAACAGTGCAACACACTTTACATCCCTACATATCCATATTTAGATATTTTGGATTGTTTCATGTTATTTTCTTGAACATGTTTAAATGCAAAAACACATTTTAATGTATAGTGTATAGGGCACCTGTTTGAGAATGCAGGTTGTCTATTTGCATAAGCTCAAAGTTTTATGAAGACTTAAAACTGGTTACTTACGTAGGGTGATAAAAACACCTGTTACCTGAATACAAATTTGGCCGAGATAAAAGTTCATATAAGCTGAGTTGATACAAACTGATCCAAATAGTGTACTGTCTTATCTAAAGTGCAAGATTGTAACAGTTTATGTAAATTAACTTAACTTTCCTCTATGTCAGTATTTGATATGTTCAGTTCATCTTTTTGCAACATCTAAACTACATTATTGTCTCTATTGGTGTGTGGTTGCCTGTATGTGCGTGTTTCTCTTGTGTCAATTTCTCAGCCAAAAAATTCCAGCATTCCTGCTTTTCTGAAGAGCCACACTTGAGCTGTGACCTCATTTGGATGGTGAGCACCTGTGGAGTGCAAATAATTATCCTATTAGTGCTAAGAGGGGCTGCTCCTGCTCACCTACAGGAGCCCTTAACCCCGCCTACTCCTTCTGCACAACTGCATCACCCCTGTCCACAACCCCTCCATCCTCCAGACAGCTTTGGGTTCTACCAGCTCCCACGTCTGAAGCTGAGAAGTATCTTGGAGGAGTGGTATCAGAGAGAGAGAAGGGGGGTCATGGGCATCAATTGTGTTGTCCCGGTTGACAAAGCTCAGACAAAAGGGTCTTCTCTGGCTGAGACAGACAGGCCAGCCCACACACACCTGGAGGCCAGGAGAATCAGAAGAAGGCTTGCAGTGCTTCAAAGCCACTCTGCCACCTGGGCTCATCACTGGAAATAAGAAGGCGTGTGTGTGTGTAGACACACAAGGATGTAACACACACACCAAAGGGTTTGTTAAGTCTCAGTGACTGAAGTCCTACTTATCTAAAAGTGATAGATACACACAGAGCAGCTATACATCAACATGCACAGACCAAA
Organism: Sandelia bainsii; assembly: GCA_032362345.1. Classification (NCBI taxonomy): domain Eukaryota; kingdom Metazoa; phylum Chordata; class Actinopteri; order Anabantiformes; family Anabantidae; genus Sandelia; species Sandelia bainsii. Next base: position 8,614,599 of record JAUMHL010000015.1, read on the forward strand.
CAAACACTTAGCCACCCACCCCCACACACATATAACCATCTGCACACACACAGATACAAACAGACACATGCACAGCTCTGTGGTGAGGCTGGGAACCTGGTTTCAGGGCTGCTGTAGGAGCTGTTTGAAGCCAGCTGTCACAACCTGACAGCCTGTTGTTTTAGAGGCCTTTGGTATGGCCAAGGGGCTGAGGGGAGAAAAACAACACCAGGAATGTGTACAAGTCAGGACCCAACAGTAAATCCTTCGTCCGTTTCCCTTCTCATAATGCAGACAGAGGGGAGCAGGGTCGTCCAAAGGAGAGAGCAGAGGGACGTGGGAGCGGCTCGAGTCTCCCAGACGAGCCACTGAAGTGATCTGCATCTCCCTCACTTTCTCTACTCTTTCTCACACCTTTCTTCTCCTCTCCTGTTTTGTCTTTTTTGTATTCTCCCAGTCTCTGTCTCCCTCCATCTCTTTCTTTCTACCCCATGCATCACATATGTGCTTAATTGCAATTGTTTTATCGTGTGTCTGTTTCTCCTGTGGCTGTATTCATTAAGATCAGACACACACAAACAACTGCTCAGAGGGAACAAGAAAGAAAAGGGTGGAGAATTTACAGGCACATAAATACACACATATTCCGTGAGTGATGGATGTAAACACACCCATAAAACTGCACTAATCTGGCTAAAGTAATACAAACATGAACACAAAAAGATACAATAACATTCAAGTGCTTTCACGATGAGCACTTGGTAGACACTCACAGATGTGCCTACATGACCTTTTTTGCCTATGAGGATATAGATCATATTGCAAAATATGCAAATAAGTTAATAACATGCATGGTCACACAAAAGCATCCAGACTCAAGACTCTGCATACTGAGGAGGAAAGAACAAAACACCCATGTCTTATTAAGGCATCTTGTGGATTGGGTGGGATCTTTCATTGAGGGCTTACTTCAAGGTTGCATTCCCTGAAATGGTTGTTTACTTCCTGCAAAATAAAAAAGACACATTTGGAGAAAATTTGAATTCCTGCAGTGGTTTGGGATTTCACAGAAAAGCATTGCCATTCCTCTTTTGGTACATCTTAGTGACCTCACATCCCAAATCTGAATATTTTCTCACTCAGTATTGTTGTTCTGCTCTGATTTTTTTCCAGTATATTACTGAGGCCTCTTTATTCTTAATGTATCCCCACGGGTGTATAGTATAAATAACTGAACAAAACAAAGCCACAGTGAGTATACACAAAGTTTCACATGACATCAAGTTTCTGTTTTGGTCTAGTTCCCGAAAGGGGCACTCCACCAATTTCATAGACAACATTCAATTTACTATTACTCATATGGTAAAAACTGTTGAATAATAATCTTATGTGTGGCTCTGCGGGGGGCTTTCCATAGCCTGAAAGATATGTTGTCAGTGAACATTTCTCTATGTGCCGTATCAACACAAAACATACTTGCCAAATACATGACTTAACAACATGTCGTCATTAAGCCTGAGGGTTAATTCAGAGTCTGCTCTGGACTTTCTCAAATAATTATTGCTGCTTGAGGTCTACCTTGTAAATATCATTCTATGTAAATATATTTTGTCTAAACAAGTACCTGATTGTATAACATACAACAACCTCTGTTTTCATGCTGCACTGCTCAAAAATGACCTGAAAGGAAATCCTGTTGCTTTTATGCCATGTGCTATTTATTTTTTAATATAATGTGGTGTGGCAATAAAGATATTTTAAATCTTGAAACTCATGTTAACGGATAATGCAATCTGGTATAAATTAAATTTCCTTTAAAATCAATCTGTTGTTCCAAATTAGTTGTATGTAAATAAAATTTCTAAGCTGAGATGTCTTGGAAGAAAAAAGTGTTCATAGCTCTTCTGAACGGCCAGACTCAAAAGATTTGGTCTCTCATAGACGGGACTGAGATGCAATAACTCGTTCAAAATAACACGTTCAGATTAGAATTCATAGTGTTTCACTCAGTCGTACACATGAAAAGTGACAGAAACTTAAGCAAAAAATCTAACAAATTATTTCAAATGCTGTTAATGCTGACATTTTTAGCAGGCATGAGGGTCTAATAAAAGAGACCAGATGCATTGTAGGAAATTTAAGATCCACTGTGATTGATACAAGGAACTAAAATTGGCCACTTGAACTGTTTTAATGTCTTTTGACTCCCTAAACATGTAATACTAAACTGCCCCAATGACTCTCTTGCTCCGGTGTTTAAAAAAACAATCAGTGCAGTTGTCTGTTGGTATTGTTAACCTCGCTGTGAAACAGACTCCCAGTCTTGTTCAGTATTTACATAGGACAAAATGATGTAATTCTGAATGTTGCTAATATTATAGTGAAATATGTTGCTACTAATCTTTGCTTGTTGTCTAATAATAATGTTTGTTAGATTATGTACATATATGATTAGTTTTACTGGCATTAAACCATAATAACAGTATTGAGGTAATGACCAGGTTGTTACAAAAGTCAATTTATCCACTACGCAATACTATTAATTACTGTTTTGTGTCTGTATTTGTGTGTGTATGGGTGATCTATGAGGTGTATTTCACACACACACAAACACACACACACACACACACACATACACACACACGCATGCACACATAGCAGAGCCATGACCCTGGTGGTCTACTCTGCTATACATCATCGTCCACAGCACCCTTCAAACTCCTCTCTGTGCTTTGAACTGAACACGGTTCATTGAACAAGCTGCTGCCGCCCTATAGGGATACACAGAGAGACCCAGAAAATCACCACTAAACTCTGTGGTGAAACTTTATGGGGTTCTTAAAGGAAAGCCCAGCAGATGTTCAAAAAAGTTTTTTTTGTCCAGGGCAGGTCTCTGTATCTCAGTGAAAGGCTTTACAGTCCAATATTGTATTACTAAAACTGCCTTGGCTTTCGCTTACAAAAATGATTGTGGTTGGGACTGGTGTTCATTAAATAAAAGTGGATACGATTCTGGTTTAACCTCATGAAGTGGTAAATCTCATTCTGTAGCTGTGTCCGCTCCAAGTCTCTCAATGACTAATTAAGTGCCTTGGTAATTACATCATGGCCATGAGAGAAAGAGGAGTGGAGGTTGGGTGGAAGGTCTGAGAGTAATATTGCTGTTTACACAGTTAGAGTGATACATCTTGGTAATGTGTGTATGCTGTGTGTGTGTGTGGTCGCTGAACATTTGTTTCCTCCCTACCCTACATGTAAATACAGTGTAAGCGAATGTTCTGACAATCAAGCACCTGAGCCAACATTACTCCCTTTTCTCCTCCTGCAATGACTGGACAGAAAAGTTACTGAGACAAAGACAGAAGGAAAGAAAGAAAAAGAAAGTAGAGAAAATAGAGTGAAAACTAAAATAAAGTAGAAGTGGAGACAGTAGTCCATTGTCTAACATGATGCCCATATGGGGCATCTCTTTTGTGGTAGCAGAACTGGCCAGAGAATATGTGAGTCTTTCTTCTTTATACTTATATACTGCATAGTATATTATTTTTCTTATTTTCCTGGTTGCCAGTGTTTTCCATGTTGTTTAAAGGCAAATTCACAACTTTCCATGTCTGAGTGTCTATGTGACAATCATTTTGTCATCATCCACGTCTGTGAGGGTTGGGATGGACTGTCTATGGACATCTGCGCACAACCAACTGTGCTTGTGCCAAAAAAGTAAACTAGATGCTTGTTTCAAACATCAGAGGTATGTAATGTTGCGTCCTTGACACTGTTCTTGTGGAGCGGTTACACATAATGTGTTATTTTCACTTTTCCATGTCGTTCAGTCAAATACAACAAACAAATAAGTGCTTCTTCTCCCTGCTCCTACTGTCCAGAGCTCCCATCTCGTTTTGCAGCATACACGTGTGGAACGTGCTTGTCTACACACCCCCAACCTGTAGGAGCATTTTCCTTTTACATTTTTATGTAGAAACTTTGGGAACATGCACTTTGGGTGGAATGGGGCAAATAGTACAAAATAACCCTGAGATGCTGTATATCTTTTTAATTTGCATTGCTATTATGTCCATCAGTATAGTGGAGCATTGTGTAAAAACATGCATTTCCATCCTCTGCTGTTGGGCTTATCTACAGTAAATAACAATAGCAATAGTCATGGTACCTTCAGCACATCCCTGATTTCCAGTCAAACAGACACTACTTGTACAGTACATTTGTTTTCACTGTCAGGACAGTTTCAGTCCAGAGTCATACCAGGAAATGACAACACAAATTAGATTTGTGCTTGGTGAAGTAATACTACTTGTTCTTTCATGCTGTTGCTATTGTTCACTTGTGCCAGTTTTGTCCATAAAAAGAAAAGCAGAACTGGTGTTGTTCCATTATCCAAGCAGGGTTAAATAAAATTGGATAATGTGACACGATAGCTTTGGATTTATTTCACTCTGCTTCCTCAAATATAAAAGCTGCTGAGATTTGTAATTTGCAGTTGCTCTACAATGCAAATTTACATGTTCATTGCTGTATGTGCTGCACTCATACAGTAAATGCTAGGGTAACTGATTCTTCAGGCAACAAGCAAAAGGAGCACAAAGGAACTACGAAAAAAATTGCATCATATAAAGCTTTCACTTATTAATATAGTATTTGTAAATAAGTGTTTTTCCCAATATCTCTTACGAATACTAATGGCCTGTCTACAATCTGACCTACATGCATAATATCTTTATTTACCAAGAGATGGTAACTAACTTTTTCACTGCCACATTCTTTACCATGATGTCAGTCCCTCTATAGGGACATTGATAATAAACACGTACCACTAGAGCAGTGCATACTCTCTTGACAGCTGCTCTCAGTTGTTTATGTGTAGGCTGTACATAAATGCTAACATGGGGGTCTCCAAGTTTCCAGTCCTATATCAGAGCGTGACCCTAAATCTGATCCCCCTTCCCAGACTTCTGCACCGGGCTCAGTCCTCTGGGACAACTGCTGGTCTTGTGGCCTGCCCCCTGGCCTGATGTCCACCCCCTTCTACAGGCCCCTGCTTTGCCTTGTGCAGATTCAGTCCTTGGGGAGCTGTGTTAAGCAACCCCCCCTCGCCCATGGCTCTCTCATCACCAGGAAACAGGGGACTTTTCCTGCACCTTTTGGCTGCAGCGTTTGACAGCTAATATTTTTCTGCCGAATCCGCGTCTGTAATCCGCACTTTCATGTAAGGATCCCGTTACGACCTGTCTTGAGTAGTCCAGCTGTTCAAACAGGTTGATTAATTAAAGGAATTCTGTTTGTAAAACAATCATCAACCTTTCTCTCTCTCCCTCTGTCCTACTCTCTTTCTTTCTTCATCATCATCACTTATTCTCACTCTCCCTTTCTCTGTCACTCTTTTGCCGTCTCTCTGGCAAGTGGTGAGACCTTATTAAGACCAAAGAGTGCACAGTTTGCATTATACTTGCATTAAGTCTGATTCTTCCTGGGGTACTACACATTAGGAAGACAAACACCTTAAAAAGCTGGTTGAGCTTGCAACTAAGGTTTTGCATGTGTGTCTGTGTATGGTAGCAATGAAGGGCTGGAGCTCTAAGGCAGGCTCAGGGGGGAGGTTTGCAGTGAGGCTGCTCTTTTTTATTGCTCCGTGCCTTGTAGCAGGTGAGATCTCTTGTTGCTGATTTCGGAACTGCCTTACTGGTTTCCGTGAGCAGCGCAGGTGCTTGCTATTCGTTACGGCTGAGACAGATGCTTCAACTCCCCTCAGGCTGAAGTGCATGGTGACCCCGCTCCTTCACAGTCTCATGCAGGGTCTGGGCAAAAGGTCACGTGGTCCATAAGCATCATCAAGGCGGCCCGCTCATAGATTTCTTTGTAAATACAGTTACTTACATTGCTGTCTTATCACAGAGCCCATGGAGCACATAAACTGATGAACAGAGGCTGAGAGAGAAAACTAGAGAGGCAGCAGTGAAACTAGAGATGCTGGAGAGGACATGTACCACTATGATGAAACACATCAGACACTCCAATCAAGATATAAACAGCTTGGGTTGCACCTAGTACACACGAGACATGTGTGCACCCAGTACTCTCAGCTGCAGTCTGTCCACAAATCTGCACAGATGTTTCATCACAAGACACAAAAGAGGCCACAAAAACAATTGGACCAAAAACCCATAGCACACACAGTCTTACACATGCCTCACAATCGGGTTTCTCCCTAAAAAGCCACCCGGGAGTTTTGAAACTATTTCTATTAGGAGTCTGGGTCTTGTCTGTCTAACAACATCTGTTATGAAAAAGGACTTGGTGAAAGAATTAAGGCAAGTCCACGGATAAGGGGCTTCGCTACCAGGTTTACTGAACAATTCTGCTTATGAGCAGCGACTACACCACCTGGTCAGCTCAGGTCTCAAATAACGCATTAAACACCTGCTGTTACTTGGGCTGAGATCCTGCACCTGACCTCGTTCACACCACGTCCCAGTCTCAGCCTGTGCCAAATGACTGCTTTAAATTCTTGCATATGGCCTAGAGTGTACAGAGAGAATGACTGAAGTTGTTACAAAATGAGGATAAATTATGGGAAAAGTTCAAAGTAAAATCAGAAGTGGCAAAGTCATATGCTTAGGGATTTTTCTGATTAATAAAACTGGATAACTCACTTGATCTTTCTATTCTTGTCAGTGAAATCCATCATTATTTCCTTCATCTGAGCTAAGCCGGCAGACAGGGGGATATGAGGCATGCTAAGTCAACAGAGTTTAACACGGAGAGGTGAAACTTAAAAGTGGAATTACATCGCTGCTGGCTTATAGCAGCCTTGGCTCTTCCACGATTCTGGATTCCAAACCTCTGAGATTCCAGGGAGGTATTAGGTGACTCTAACCGGAAATCCCCTCTTTGTGACCACTGGCATTTGTTTTCCTTAGCTGAGCTCCGAGATGGGTGGCATTGTGGGTCTGGGCCTCACTCATTTGCTCTCTCCCACTTCCAGATGCCCAGGAGGGAATTGTTGGAGCTGCCTTCATGCCCGGCTGGCATCATATGTCTGGGTTCCAACCTCTAACATGCTGGGCTGCCTGGTTGCAGTTTACACGCCTCCCTCACTCCCTCCTTTCCTCTGTCCGTCCCTCTGCCTATTTCATCTGACCCTGCGGCCAAGGCTGTACCAACAAAAAGAAGGCTCACCATTATTTGTGACTGAGAGACTGAAAGACCTTCCTGCATAACTGCAAACAGACACATATTCACAATTTTGGCAAATTGGGGATCTCACACCTTTGCTTTGCTGGCTGCCTGACTATTCCTCAAGAGTGAGCCAAAGGGCAAGCATCATCAAGAAGCATAGAGGACTGACAGTTTGGGCTTGGTTCCTGGATAGATGGGGTAGTTGGAGGTGACAGAATTTTGTTTTAATGAAGATGAAGAAGAAATCATGTGTGGGTGTTATGGTGACTTTTATGTCTGCTTGCTTTGACAGAGATCAAGATATATAGGGAAGGATATGGAGCAGTATGCCGTAAACCTAAGTGAAAAGTTAATAACAAATATGAGTAAAAGTAAGAATTAGAGGACATAAAAAGTAAGGGGAAAACAAGTAAGGAGTTGGTTGAAGAAAAAAGAAAAGAGAAGCGAAAAACATCTTGAGCTGGAAGCGTTCCTTTATCCTGGCCAATCTCGGCTGCACCTGTGATGACAACCCCTTGTGTGCAGTGCAGTGATTGTGTAACCTGGAATGAAAGGAAGGGGGGGGCTGTGGATGGTGTAAGGGGCTACAGAAGGGGAGAAAATGACATAAAGCCTTCCCTTAACTTGTAAATCCACGACAAGACCCAGACAGTCACCCTGAAACCCCCACCCAGTGTCACCCTGCAGGGTATAGATGGAAGAAAGAAGGGAGGGTGCTAGGGCACAAATCCAACACACTCCCTCCCTACTCCTGTTACCCATATTCCCTCATTCCAGCCCCTCTCTTACCTTCTAATACACACACACACAGTCAGTGGGGCAGTGCGTTTCTTCCATTCTGCAAAAGCTGTTGTTTTAAATCATAATAGTAACCAGACTGTAATCACATTATTGCACACATGGTGATTTTGACAAGTGGTGGGAGTCATGTGCTGAGGCTTTGGCAGGGTTAACACACCATTCTCCCAGCTGTGAGTTCAGCCCCAACCCACCCCCCTACACACACGCACACACACACACACACAGGCACTCTACGTCACTACCATCTCTCTGACTCCCCTCTCAGGCAATGTGGTGCTCCGCTCTGTTTCACGGCAACCTGCATTAGTGCGGCCTAATCTAAATCAGATTTCTGTAAATTGTAGTTACAGGTGCCTTGAGACTGTCCTCTCTAGAAAAATGACAAGCATTGGCTGTTTTGCTCAAACATTTAACATGACCTCTATACAGCATGCAAAAATGAAGACTGTGCATTTTACATGCAAAGGCAGAAATACTGTTGTAATGCTATAGCGTTTTAAAGCCTCTTAAAGAAAAACTAAGCTTTATTGCACAGTGGGATTTGATTTTGTAACTAGGGTTTTTAGTCCTATTTGTCATAATAGATCTGTACACATCAAAGTAATGAGATCTGTGGCCCCATGGCTACTGGGTTGAGATGCCAACTCAGGAGCCTTCCCAGCACTTGGGTTGTGATCTCATCACTGAATCTCTCTTTTTTCTATTGTTCTTTGTTATATCTGCAATAATAATAGGTAAAAGGGTTAAAAGCATTCAGGCAACAGTGTTCCAGCAATGACACAGGCTGTAAAGAGCTACTTAGCTCACTTTTCAACACCGACATCCTGGCTCCACTTAAAAAATGCTAATTTTTGTGTGCACTGACGTAATAGTAGTGATTTGTGTTTATTCGAAATGAAGTTATAACAAAGTTGTAAGCTCTTTTATAACCTGTATGATCATCTAATGTTTGTTAATCTGTTTCATTTTAGCTGTAATCCTGTGACAATAAGAGATGTGTGTGGGATGTGTGTAGTATAGGCATTTGATCTGACACCCAGACAGAAGTAGTCTTCATTTGGGATTTGGAATGTACAAATCTGGAAACCAAATCTGATAGACAAGATGCTGGCTGTTATAATGTTGACTTTTTATGACATCATTTGACAAAGCAGCAGCTCTGTTTAGATGCCTCCAAGCATAAATCTGTTTGTGTGTCCACATCTGGAAGAATGAATGACTTTTGTGACTTTGATCATAGTGTAATCCTCAGAACACCGTGGCTAGGCAATGGGCAGGCAAAACAACCACAGAGCCTCGGTGCACAACTCTAGATAACGTGAGAGAGACAAGGGGTCACACCCGGAGCATTATGCTCTTTCTGTCACATCTTTTATTTTAACTGAGGTGTGGCAGTGCTCTACACCACACTGCTAACAAGATCAGGATGCTGAGTGAGCCTCATCCAGCTGGCACTTTGTGTGTGAGTGTTTGGAACTTGGACTTGATTATTGAAAATAGTTGTAAGAGAAATTACACTGAAAACAGCACTGTGTGTGGGAGTGAAAGGGAAGAGAAACTACCAGAATAATAGCATACTCTCCCCTGTTTTAATAGCAGTCAGGCATTGGGCAAACTGTTCAAAGTCAAAGAGGAATAATGATGGAGGATAAATTGATATCCACCACAACTTCCCTAAAACATTTAGTTAACAAGGAGGATCAATTTAATCACTTATACTAACAAGGAGATGCTATTCCCCTTCATCCCTCCTCAGTGTGTACTTCCTGCAATAAGCATGCCTAGTGTTTTGAAAATAAAGACATTTTAAATTATAAATAACTGAGGCTGACAGACAGACAGACAAGAAATCAGTACAAACAAATGTATGAAAGCATAAACACAGACTTTGCCTTTGCTAGTGAGATGTACAACAGAGCTTTGCTGTCCCTGACTTTTATTCATTGTGCCATTGTGGTCTCTGATTTATAGCGGAAGAAAAAGATGAGAGAACATTTCTCTCTAAACAAAGAAAGCAGATGTACTTTATAAACCCGCTGCACTAAAAAACATACCATCCTCTCAGTTGTTAAGGGTTTTAGCTTGACACGTCAAAAACATTCTGTTCAGCTCCACATGCTTAGATGTTCAGAACCCATCTCTAAAAGCTTGCAGGTTGCCTTCTTGCACTCATGGTTGGTGGTCAAAGCAGAAGATAATACTCAGGGCCCTGGAATCCGTGGAATGGTTTTGTTTAACTTTGCCTCCAGGGAGAAATATATTGTGACAATCCTTGGAAATATGATGCCCATATTTGCCTTCTATCTGAAAAGACCCAAAGTGAAACCATCACTCCATCAATGTTTAAGAACCGAAACGAGATAGTAATGGTTTGTGGCAGATTGATGGGAACAGAGACTCTGAGCATGTAGTTGTTAACATTTTGAACCCTTACAGGCTGTTATCTGGTCTCAAACATGCAGGATTGGCACTGAGCATGTTGCTAATCTTAGAAGGTGAAGCTGAGGGTGAAAAACATGGGGTCTCAGAAAAAAACATATTTGTATTTTAACATTCATCTATGCAGATGATATATGTACACTTTTATGTCCACAAAATAGTTTGATTGACTGAATTGTGACCAGTGTGTGTTATAATCATACAGAAATTGTACCTGAATTTATAAAACTGTACCCCTCTGTCTGAGAAATGAAATGAAAAACAATGACTCTGGACTGCAAGGAAAACATGTGTTTCTCTGGTTTTGTATTTGCCTGTTTTGTATTTGCGGGTGTATTTATTTCAGATGAAGGAGAGCCAAGGAGAGAGCCAAGGAAAGTATGCCAGGCCCCAGTTAGTATGCAGGCTATAATTTCTTCTTTCTTTGATGTCAATGTATGTGTGTGTTTAATGTGCATGAGTGTGTGTTCATTGTGGTGTTGAAATAGCATGGTTGTTCTGAAATTTCCTTTTCTTACATTAGAAAATGTGTATTCTGCTAAGATACACTTAGGATTACTTGTTTAAAAATTGTGTTAAGTTTGTATATCTTAAATATTGTAGTGAAGCGTACTACAACTTCATATCTAGATCGATTGATAGTATAAGACTGTACGCTTCACAAAGGTGGTAATTGTGCTGGACTGAATTACACTGAATTAGACTGTACAGACCCCACATTTTCTCACCTTAAGTAAAGACTGCTGCCGGAGACGTAAGTCATATAGAGTAGCTAAATAAGACAGATCCTCAGCGGGAAGTGGAGTAACCTACTTTTGCACAATTGTGACTTCATCTGGATTTGTCAGAATGGTAGGATTGCGTCTAAGTTTCCAATTCCTTTATCTGAGGAACAGACAGAAACAATGTTCATGACTGTGCTTGTTTTAAACCTTAATCAAAATTGTAGTTGGTGTTCAAAACACACTTGCAATGTCCTACTTTGTTCATTACCTGGCTGGCTGTCCTGAAAATTTCAACAACAAGAACTTACTTACACACACAGAGGCTGTGCAGGGATGGGCTTATCCTCACATATTTTATTTTACATTTGAGTTTGATGTCACAAAGTGGCACAGTTTCAAAAGGGTCTGTTATGTTAAGGGGGGACCAAACCATTAACATTATCCATCTCAGAGCTCATTTTTGTGTTTTCCAGAATACCAGCTCTTTAAATAACAAAAACAGTACTCAAAAACACTCATGATGTCCTCAGTAGTCTGCAGTAGCAGCAAAACCACTTCAGCAGATGCACCAGTACTTCCTGTCAGCAGCCACTCAACCTGTGATGATGGAACCAAAATCTCTGCTCTCAGCACCCCAGAGATAGAGGTGCATAAAGGGGGCAGAGTTAAGTGTGTGAGGGTACAAATATGAATGACTCAGACCGTATCCTCTGTAACCTGACTAAATTTAAAAACACATGTTCTAGGCTTCCATCCACATTATGGAATCATTTTTCACTCCCAATAAATATGTTTTTCCAAAACACTAGAGTGGATACAGTTTGCTATTTTATACTCAGTTGAAAAATATGTCAGTAAGAACACATGAACTAGATAGTATGTTTTGCAAAACTGAAACACAAAATAGGGATCAACAGGTGATTTATAATCTGTTGATACCAAGCAACATTAATGGACTGCATGATTCCTGTTCAGTAATCGCAGTTTCTGAGCCCTCTGAATTTAGGATAACTAAACTTTTTCAACAAGTCATTGATGAAACTTATTTTACTGGTATCAGAGTTCCCTAAATGCTAGAGCAACACCAGTTTCTGTTAGTTATTAGTAGGATAGCTGCTATCACTGGGGGCTTATTGCTCATACAAAACACCAACCTCACAGTGCCATGGACAAGATTGTTATAACCCACTGTCTGGCCTTAATGGCTACAATACTATTTTTGCTACCCCAAAGATAATTTAAAAAATAGATTTCAGTCATTTGCCTGTGTCAAAAACAAAAACAACTTTAAAATACTGGTTTGGATGGAAGTCATTTTCTCTTGAAAATAAAGTTTCCAGATGTATCCACCTTGGTGTGGATGTGGCCTCAGTGACTGTTTACTTACTCGCTTGGCTTACTAACTTAAAGCCCATGGAATAGTCATCCAATTAATGTTGTGACTATGTGGCTGCGGCTTTAGGATGCCATAAAAATATTTTTTTGAAAGGGTAGCACTTGTACTGGAGAAAATACCCCCCCACACACAACCCCCAAATTCAGGCAGGCATAAGTGGTAGAGAGATTCATGTCATTAGTTCATGTTGCCTGCTGAGTGACACTGCACAGACAAAACCTTTAACTGGAAACATCAAAGAGACGTCAATTAAGGGAGCTATTCTATCCAAACAGTGGGACCCTTAAAAAATGAGAAAGTCTCTTTGTGGGAAATGCATTCACTCGTCTAGGTGACTCATAGAAAAAACAGACCCACAACATGAGTCAGGAACGCTAATTCATTCACTCACAATTGTAATTGACTCACCTTCCAAGGAACGCTGCATGACCCTCAAAAGGAAACTACTGTTACAAACCACTGTAGTAGCTTGTCTTACTGTAATAAGGTGTTTTTAAACAAAGACAGGTTTTTGTAAATATTATGCCAAATTCATGACACATTTATGTAATGAAAAAAACAATATGAGATCCAATTTATTCAATTGAAATTCATTTAGGACTTCCATTTTAACAAAAATAAAATAAAATAAAAATCTTATCACATGGTCCACTTACTTAGTTTTTCTGAAGTTTTCAGCTATGGCTTTTCTCCACGTCACTGTAATTCTGTGTTTGGGTCACATGATAATCACTCCACTCCAAGAAAGCTGAGCTTGTTTGCTGCTGGTGCGACTCACAAACATGGGTGTATTAGGAAAACTGGACAAAGGAACAAATCATGGCACCTGTTCAGTCCTGTGGTTGACAAAGGCAGCTTTAGAAGGTGATCACTACATTTTGTGACTAGCTGGGATTTTGAACTGTAAGCTAACTCTTTGCCACTGCAGTGGAAGCTGAGAGCAAAACTACTAATGAGTACTATTAATTATTAAGTGTAATTTTCACACTAGAAGAGTGAGTATATTTAGTAATCAAATAAATAAAAATACAAACATTTTTAACAGATTTCCATGAAGGCTGATGATATTTTTTGCTTGACACTTTAGACTTGATAATTACACTGGTTTTGCAAAATCATGCCAAAAATTTGGTTTTAAAAATCTGGTAAGACTTGTAAGACAAACACAACACCTTAATTATATAACTTAAATCAGAAAGGAATTCCATTGAAAAACTGATCAAATACATCATAACTACATTGTTAATATATCTTATTCTTGTCTCTTTTTTAAAATCCAGAAACAGATGTTTCCAATAACTTAACTTACACTAAATCACAGCAATTTGACAGTAAATGTTAGATTTTTTATTATTTATGTATTGTAAGAGGACTCAAAACCAGAGTAGATACTGATCTACGTACGATATAATACTGTAATACAGCACTAGTGTTGGTTTGGTCACTTGATGATACCCCTTGCACATTACAATAGTCCTATGAGGGTCTTCCCTAAAAATGAGACTGAAAGCAATAGAAAAGCGCTGTTCTAAAGTAAATTTTTACTATATTTTGTTTTATATCTATTATATTTTTTGATGGTTGACTGTAAAGAGTAACAGAAAACTGGAGCAAAGAAGAAAAGTGAAAGTAAGCAAAAGTGTCCTGACAGAGCAAAGCTATGACAGCACACATTTTGGTCATATTGACAAGCTTGAAGCAGTTTTGCAATACACTTCAACTTATAGATACATTTTCAGATTAATGACATTTTAATCAATTGAATGACTTTATCAGTTTGTGTTTGGTCTTCTTCTATGGTTTTTTTTCCCAAATTGCAGGTGTAGAAACAGAACATTAAGAAAAAGCAACCTTTTTCAGTTGCTCAGAAAACCTAAGGTGTTTGAAAACCCAAATAAAGTTCCACCACCCATTGGTCTCATTGCATGTTTGATATCTCGAATCTGCTCATTTGTAATCTCCTGATGTTTGCAACATCAACTTAGAGGAGGTGTATCATGGTATGGCTTAGTGCTCTGTCTGATCTTGTGGGCTGTGGACATGTCTGCCCTCCAGCCCACATGTGAAGAAAGCTGTTCAGTACAAGTCCAGATAGTGGCCCCTGAACTGTGAAACCCCACGCTTGGCAGGATGCAGATCTGCACGATTACTCACCTGTGTACTGATAGAAGCAGAGACAATGTCCCAAACAGATTCAAAGTGAACTGATTGCAAAACAAGATGCATAGTTTTGCAAAAAAGAATAAACACACGATGGAAAAATTCTAAACACAGTGGATGAAAGAGGCTGTTGGATGTTTTCATCTTGCTGTCTGTGGATTTGTCTGGATTTGTGTGTGAACATGAGCACATGCACATGCTTGTCATTTAGAGAGAATATCAGGGTCTATTCATGTTTGGTTTGAAAATAACGTGACACATTCAAATCTGTTTTCCACCACTCAACTTTGGAACCACAGTGTCAGTGGCACATTTTCAAAACCACATTCTGATATGATATAAAACACAAAAGATGGGAGCACAGCAGGTCTTAGTCTGATCTCAGTATTCGCTTTTCTATCCTGTTATTCAACCTCCAGGAGATGCTCTGTTGTCACGTAAAGGTCTTCACAGTCTGCTGGCAAAAATGTAATTTCCAAAGGCCTATCTCTCTTATCCTGTCAGAGCAGGCAGGAGATAATTCAGCTAATCTCTGACAGCAAGGACTGTGTAGTGTATTTAGGAGTTTTCGGCAGAATGATGTG
Organism: Sandelia bainsii; assembly: GCA_032362345.1. Classification (NCBI taxonomy): domain Eukaryota; kingdom Metazoa; phylum Chordata; class Actinopteri; order Anabantiformes; family Anabantidae; genus Sandelia; species Sandelia bainsii. Next base: position 8,629,874 of record JAUMHL010000015.1, read on the forward strand.
TGAATATTTGTGTTTATCTCCCAGGTAGATAAACTCCTGGTGGTGTGATACAGATGTTGTCACTGGACGTTACTCTGTCACGATCAAGTTCAAGTTAGTGTCTACAACTGTTAGAGTGGTGTATCGCATAAAAGACTTTGTCTACTCAAGTGGTAATGCATGATGGGAAGGATGTGCTTGGTAATATAATAAAATGTATGTTTTTATTTGCAACCAATGAAGAGAAGCTGCTATTGATAACACGCAGACATTGCGGTTATGTGGTATGCGCAGTAACCATTCAGCTACCAATGCACTCCACCCATAGGAACTATTGCCAAAACTACAAAAGTAAGATCCAAGCAGTGAATTATCCGTTAAGTGCTGGTCACATAATGGCATAACTGTCAAAACGTGTTTATCGTCTCACAAGTCATTCTTCAGTTTAATACTGTCAGCATCATCCTGACATCAGTGAGAACAAACAAATAACACAGAGCAAACTGACATGTTTGATCACACAACTCTTCAGAGTTGCACTTAACCACACTGCTGCAGTTAAATCAGTCTTGAGGTCATTCATTGAGTTAAAGGAATATGTCAGCTCCACCCTTGCAGTATACATGAGTTTTATGGTATTTAACATAATGCAAAACATAATTACTCAACATAGCCTGACATCATTGTCTACAGGCGTGGGTAGCTTTGGGGATCATACAAACTCATGAAGAAGTTCTGATGGGCAAATCTACATGGAGGTAGCCTCACCACAGATCTAACCACTGCCGGAGTTACAGTAAAAAGCTTCAAGTTTAATACATGAATGTTGCCACACACATGTGAGGTTAGCCCAGCTCCAAGAGTGGCTCAAAATACTTTACTCAAGCTCATAAAATAGGCAGCCAAATAAACAACACTGAACCAATGCACAAACAAACAAACAGATTCCTATTAAGACAGGAATTAAGGAAACTAGCTAAGTGACTGCAGCCTCTGCAGAGAAGAAAAGCATGCAGCCGTTCTGCCTGAGCCCTGAGAGTGTGTCTCTGTGCATCTGAGAGTGTTTATGGACTGGATCTAAGTGGAAGTCATTATGAGACGTTTGACTACACTTGCAGTGATAGCAATGGTTCTGGGGTCCACCCAAGGCTCCTAATGTAGGTGGTCCAGGCCAGGGAGGAACATGAGTGACAGAAAGAAGGAGGAAAGCAAGATGGAGGGAGCGAAGAGAAGAAGAAAGAGACAGAAACAGAGAGAGGTGAAAGAGAGAGATCCAGAACAATTGGCCTCCACCCTTCCTCCCCTACTTTCTGCTTCTGCTGCAGATGTGGGCGTAAGCAAGGGAGGGAAAAATCTCCATAAAGTTATAATTATCCATATGAATGCAGACCAAATTCTGGAGAACTGCAAACACACACACAACACACATCACACAGATCACACATGCTGTTTTGCATAGAATGATGGCACCTTTTTGTGTTCTATAAAAGTACAAACGTACCCTTATTTCTTTAAAATGTAATAACTGTGCAATCTACACATATATATACATATATTTCAAACCTGGTCAAAAAAGTACAATAAGGCTGAGAGAATAATATGACACAAAAACAGAGAACTTGTAAAAGTATTAGTAATATTGTTCATTTTGCCTTGAGGCATCTTGTGCATTATGAGAAAAACCTGCTGTTATTGACGTTGCAGGGTGGAGGCAGACAGTGTGCAGCGCACAACTTCGATGCAGGCAGCAACCATTTCATGAGTGGTTACAATCTGTTTACTATTGAATGCCTACAACTGGTTTGTATCAGCTAAGTTTACTTAACAGTATATTTCACCTCAGGACATTTTGGAGAGATAACCAAATAAACCTTTCAAGGCAGGAATGTTCCCTGGAGCTGCCAGGTTCAAAGTAAAGCCCCCGATGGCCCCTGAGCAGCACACGGTGGGTGCCTGCACTGTGCCTGTAATGGAGAACAGGAAGTACATTTAGCATTGAAAGAGGTGCATAAGGGTGGTGGGATGGAGGGCAGTGGAAACATCAGCCAGCAGCAACCTCCCCAGCTTTGACACTTTGCCCAGAAGAGCACACTGAGAATTCAACCATCGTCTCTCAGATGTTCCACTTCCTCTTGTAAATTGCAGGAATTCTTTCATGTTACAAGTGCTTTTGTTTTATGGCCACGGCCCTGGAGAGTGGCTCTGCAGAGCCCCACAGCTCGCAAATTTCTCCACCCGGATGGTCGGTGTGTATATGTGTGTGTGTAAATTGATTGAGGGCGTAAAGAGAAAGAGAGAGAGGGAGGAGGTGAGTGTGTGGGCATATCCCTTCCTCACTAGCTGCTCTATTCATCAAGTTGTTGTCCCAGCTGCAGACGAAACCACAGTGTGGTGCATCCCTTTTGAAAAGTCAACATGATAAGAATTCCTGAATTGAAGTGGCACAGCCCACGCCTCCTTGGCACATGGGATGTTTCCTCCTAAGCCTGGTCTGCGTGGTGGACTGGTACTGTGACAGGACTCTGAGGTTGGCTCAGTCACTCCCCAAACACATCACGTCCTGCCTGGTGATACCAATGATAGGGTGTCCTGGAACCCAGACTGTGATGTCATACTGTGACACACAGGAAAGGGAAGAACCCTGTCTGGCATTGGCAAATGTTTGTCTGGGTCCCCCAACCATCTAATTAGGATAGCATATACATGCGTCAACGTGACGACAACCATGAACCACCAGAGCGGGCGGAGCTGATTCCAGCTGGTCCAACTGCAATCAAAGGATACAAAAGAAAATACACAAACCTCTTGAAAAACAAGAAAATATGATACTTCCAATGTAATATGAAGTACCAACCAAGTACAACATCCATATCCACAGCTTGATGACGTTTTCTAACAAAATTCTGTAGCCTTTTCCCACTTTTGGGATTTCCTAAACTTACTGACCTCAGCCATTTTGTGTTTTGGCGTCTTTTTCCAGTAATATCCATCATATGTCCCACAGACAGCTAAGGCCAGACAACTGCCAGATGGCGCATCTATTTGCTCCTCTTCAACTCTAGCCTGTACACCAGATAGGAGGATGCAGGCCAGCAGAGAGAGGAGCTCTGGCACAGCACCAAAAGGACTGTGCAGTGAGTTAGCTCTCTGAGTTTTACCCACATGAGTTCAGAGAAAAGGGGGATTGATTCAAGTCCATGCTGACAGGTGGGGCTGTGTCAAAGGTGAGCTCAGGGCAGACTGGCGCATGGACCTCTTTCTTCCACTATTTTTTTTCTCTGTTTTGACTGTGCTATTTTCTCCCTCCCACCTTGTTCTCTTGTTTCTTCTTCGGTAAGCCAGTGCACCTGTGCTCAGTGGGGGGAGGTTTTAAACAAAAGACATTAATACAGACTTCCAGAGTCTGTTTTCATGATTGATCTTTCAACCAAGTCATTTGTAAAACTTGCAACGAGCACAATGTGTAGGTGTGAGTATCAGGGCGTACTGTACAAATATGTACTCTTGAGGTGTACTCATTGTGTGTGAGTGAATGTGAGTGTATAAAACAGAGTCGTGGTGAATAGTGGTGTGGACATGTGTGTCTTCTTGGCAGAGTATGTGCAAAAAGCTGGTTGCTGGAATTCTTCTGCTGCCAACTACCAAAACACAATAAATCAAAACAGGTGTTTCAATATGTCCACTGCTGTAACATGAAAGTAAGATGTTTGCCAGGCAATTCCTTCTGCTGATAAAGAAAAAACAGACCAGGATGAAGTCAGGTTGATGCTGTGAATGTAGTAGCTTTTGGCTCTGACAGTTATAAATTATTTATTATCTCTTAAGTTATAAATGCAAAAAATAAAACCGATAAGTCAAAACTACACTTTGAGCTAATTAACTACCACAGAAATTGCCAAAACTCCTGCAAAGGTTAGACCCTTTGCAAATCTACTTGCCACCTCCTCACCAAACATACTGAGCAACAAAATCTATTTGTATTTTTGTGGCTGAATGATGCACAGCAATGACTCATGTTACTTTTTCAGAGCTGCTTTCACTGTGGACAGAGATCAACAAATAAAGAACACAAATGTTGACATGTAAAAAGCTCTGTCTGGCGGGATGACCTTGGTTATGAACTGTGACCTACCAGCTGTGGCGTTTTGGGTTTTGAAGTATGACGCAGTCTTTTGTATGGATTCATTCTGGAGTTTGTATCCACGGTGCCTTCTGTAAATAGAGGACCTAATAACTAGTTCCAGCAGTGGGTGTTGACAGGTTTTCCCCTGCAGACTTCCCCTTCAAACTCTATGTATTGACTAGAAAGAGACAGATTCATTCTACTACTCAACTGAACACGGTGTTGCTACTGATCACTAAATATACAATTTCTGGGAGCTCTTCATACTTGCTAAACTTTTTATTTTTGCTGCTGAAGGCTAGTTATACTGCTTGACGATGTTCTGCATGGCAACTGCTTTTTAAAGGCTATATTTGACATTCTTCTTAAAACACTTTATGAGAAAGTATGATGGTGTAAAAGGTGTCACATGTAGTGATGATCCTACATAAAATAATTACCTGAATATGCAGCTCCCCTCAGCTTTATGCACCTTTATAGCAAGTTTTATCTCACTGTTTAGGTGTCTAACCTTTAAATTTACTGTCTTAGCTTTCTCTCTGTACACTACTTCCACTTGCATAACTAGCTGTTCATTATAGTGGAGCATTTAGCAGCTTAAGAGACAGTATTTCCCACAGGAGCTGCTAGAAACAAAAGGCAGAGTTAGTTCATTTTGGACTTACATTCACAGGTGGTCAGAAACATGCATCTCTTCCCAGTTCTGGACATCAGTGAGCTCCTGGACCGTCTGTGGTGGTGGAGTCTGAGGCACTGATCAATACATAATGTCTTATAGGAACTCAGCTGGGTTTAGGTCAGGGGAACGTGATTGCCAGTCAGTCGCATCAATGCCACTGTCATCCAGGAACTACTACACACTTTCAGGAGGAACCCAGGGCCCACTGTACCAGCGAAAGGTCTGACAATAACCCTACGGATTTCATCCTGGTACCTCACAACAGTCAAGGTACCGTTTGCTATGACATGGAGGTTTGTGTGGCCCTGAAAAGATGCACCTCCCTAGAATATCATCACCAAACCACTCAAGCTTGACAATGTTACAGTATAATGTTACAGTCAGCATAGCACAAGATTCTTTCACACCTGAACGTGTACTCAGTTTGAACCTCCTCTGATCTGTGAAGAGAAGGGGGTACCAATGGCAGACCTGTCCTCTGACAAATGCCAGTCGAGCTGCATGGTGCTGGGCTGTGAGCACAGGTCATACTAGAGAATGCTGAGTCCTAATGCTACCCTCATGCAGTCTGTTTCTGAATACCAGTAGCCAGCTGGAGGCCATTTTTTAGGATTCTCGCAGTGCTCTTCCTGTTCCTCATTGCACAAAGGAACCGGTCCTGCTGGTGGGTTGTTGCTCTTCCATTGCCCTGTCCAGCTCTGCTGGTGTAACAGCCATTTTTCTGGTATCTCCTCTTGAGACTGTGCTGCAGCTTTTTTGAGCAGCGTATTTGTACCATGCTCACCTATTAGTATGAAGTCATCACATTTCAGCTAATTATTTCTCAATGATAGTTATAGGAGGCTCAATTTCCTGTGTGTAATGCTTTATTGTGATGAAGACATGACAAGTTATGATTTAAAGGATGCTGTCAAACAACTATTTGGTGCGAATGTGTCAAGCATGGCGGACTATCCCGCCTGCACTATGATCACACATTACAGCGTGTCTGCTCACAGCCCTGGAGAAAGACAAACTGCACTGTAAACATGTGATGCAGGCCAATCCTGTACAGATGATCCGGAGTGAGTCATGTCCATTTGATGAAACCCAAACAGAACCAATGTAATCACTAATTTGACTTGAAGCACAGAAACCTGTCAAATTGTTGAGAACTGTAGTCAAAACTTAAACTGTGGCTAACACCGCACCAATTCAACCCGAGCACTGTTACACTGTCCTTGTTGCCCAAGCAACATCATATCTTTCATGCACCCACTCACCAATGTGTTCTTTTGGGGATGTCTGAAATATTTCACATTGACCTCTCTCCTCAGTATTCTTCATTTTTTCTCTATCTGTTCCTTTGGCTGAAAAGAACCTATTAAAGCTCATCTATTATCTGACATGAGTATGATTATTTTTTCATCTTTCTCTCTTAATCTCTCATTCCCTCCTTCTTCCCCTCATCTCTGATTTGATAGTAGCCTGTGCTTGTAAGAGTTACAGTACCCAGCCAATAATGCACTCCAGACGGCCTGACTTCCTAATGACTGGTTGTGCTCCAAGCCTTTCCGGGCATGGCTGTGGCCGCGAGCCTCGCACAAACACATAGAGAAACACACACACACACACACACACACTCACACACCATGTGTTGACCAGTCAAGCGGAGTGCGTTAGTCATGTGTCTGTCTTTATACTGTTGTTATTCAATCCCTGTGTTTTTTACCTGTGCCCTTCAGAACAAACTCATCATATCACACAAACATCTACTGTTTTTCTTCTGCATACACATATTATTAAAATAGCTTGGATGGCAGGCAGGTAGCACGAAGGCTAACATGTGGTGGGATCTCATGTGCTCCTCATGGAACATGTGTAGTGTGTACATCCTCTCCCAGATGTAAAGGACAAATTAACACAAATGTTTTGGAAACTCCCTTGTTGTATCCTATAGAACAGGTCATCCACTGGGACTGCCTGGTTTTCATTAGGATACTCCTCCTCTACTTTTTTCTCAGATTTTAGCAGAGTGCAAAACATGTATGTCAACTATTCCAACTCATTCCTGAGGTTGTCCTCTGTTTTACTACTAAATCTACTAGATATATAGCTCATTATGAAACCTTCTTCTAACAGTGCAGCGAGGCTATGTCTGTTACCAAGGCAACAAGTCTGTTTGTTTGGTGTGACTCTTCCTCTACTTGTTTATGGCTGGCTGAACTGTTTAATTAAACCTTTTCACACTTTTTCACCCTTTCCATGTCTTCAGTCAGTCACTCATAAAGTGATAAAATGCTATAAAAGAGGATCTGTGGAAGACTATAGAGTGCATACTGGCAAAGATTCATTATACTGTATAAGCCAAAGTCATAAGTGAAAGACAGATGCACATGGAAAGTTTGAAAAAAACTGTTAAAGTTCTACTTGTCAGTATAAACCAGTCAGTGGAATCTAATTAGTCAACCAAAAGGTTTTGGTCCTTGAGATAGAATATTTGTTCTCTTTTTTCAGGACAAACTCCTAATAATACAAATGCATGGCCTGATTTGTTTGCCTGTCTATCACCAGCTCATTTTCTGGTTTAAGTACTTAGTGAACAAGAATTTTCCACACAGGGAGAGGTAATAACATCTGAAGTATGTGATCAGTATTCACTTACACAGTCTTGCTGTCCCTCAGGGCTCATGGCTGCAGGCCTTAACTGTTCTGTCCATATGTTAATGATCTCACCCTTGAATGCCCCAATGTCCACAGCTAAATGTATACACTTGTGTATGTTCATGCCAAGAGCAATAAACAGCCTTCTTACAATCACTCGCAAAGGAGGGAGTATCAAAGTTTATTCAAGCTTAGACCTAAATCTGGGGGAAAGCGCTGGCTTATTTTCTCTCTACACTAGCTTGGATGTGCAAATAAACACAGATACACCAGTGGCTAAAACAATGCTGCTCCGTTATTTGAAAATCCACCCAGGGTCTGAAAATGCCAGGCTGCACACAAGGCGGTAATAACTGCCTCGCCATTAGATGTTGGTGAATCTGTCCTTATGGTGACATTTTCTTTCGGACATTAGCACTGCTGTTTCTCTCTTTACTTTCCACTTGCCTCTGCCCTCACTCATCTCCAGGTGGTTCAGGACCCAGTGAGGACCCGGCTCTTTCACTGAAATGAAGAATGTTGCTTTTGGCTAAAGTAAAAACCTCTAATTGTAAGCCAGTTCTCCTATCTTTGTCAGGATATGCAGCTGATGCTGGGTGGCCTCCACACACAAGCATACAGTATTGTGCTCTCACCTGAGGAAACATGTTCTTTTACTGCCTCTAGGTTAACACATAGATACATAAATACCCTTTATGTGTATGCAGATACACACACAAAGGGCAGATTGTGGTGTTGCATCCTGCCACCAGAGGGTGCAGACAATATGCCCCTATCACTCCTGGCTTCAGCCCAAGATTCTTTTAGGGACCAAAGAAAAACCCTCCGGATGTTCAGCAGAATAAGCCAACTAGACAACAATAAGTTGTTATAGGATATACATATACATTTTCCATTCATATACAGTCACATGTACAAAGATATGACTGCATCGTGTATTTGGTGATGCTATGGAACATACAAACCATTTCAAACAAGCTCTGCCTGTCTCGATGTCTCTTTTTCTCTTTCTCACAGTCCATCTTTTTTACACTCATGCTACCTCACACACAGTCACACACAAACTTCACATTCACATCTTCTCACTGGAGATCAGGGAAAACAGAAGCTTCACATTTCTAATAAGAAACTAGAATGAAGAATGAAAACAGAGAAGTCAAAGAAAAAAATGGCATGAGTTTTTTTCTTTTATGAGAGGATTCACTTCAGGTCCAAGTTGTGTATACTGTATGAACACTGTTATGTACAATTCAGAACAACTGGACCCTGTGCCCATGTGGCCCCCAGCCCTCAGATAGAAACAGATTATTTTGTTGTTTTCAGTCATTTTGCATCCCTGTGCTTATTTTTCACTATGTTTAATCACTGTGTTTGTGGTTGTTTAGCATTTTTATTTTCTAGTTTTGTGACTCTTGTCTTGAGTTAGAGGTCTCTAGTTAGTCATTTTGAATCTCCTTTTACTGGTTTTGCGTCTGTCTGTAGTTCTGCATTTTATTTTAAACATTTAGGTTTTCATTATAGTTGTTTCATGTGTCTTTATGGTAGGTTTCCTTTTTCATTATTTTGTGTTTTCAGGGGCCCCCTGACCCCATGGGCCCCTGGGCCTGTGCCCAGTAGGCCCATTCAGTAATCTATCCATGACACAGGCCCATGTCTGCTGTAAACTGTCTATAAAGCTTCATAGAGGATTGGAAGAGCATTTTATTTTACAGTAGATCACATTAATGTGATCACAAGATCACATGTAGGCTAACTGTTTATGTTCTTGACTGAAAGCTCAGTTGTTAGAGCAGTCGTTCAATTCCCAGTTCCTCATGGATACATGTCGAGGTGTCCTTGGACAAGACACCGAAATCCTGTAGTAGCACTGACATGTACTGTCTGGCAGCTGTCCAAAAACAATTTCCCCAAGGGGATTAATAAAGTATATCATTATTATTATTATAGATCCCCATGGTGAGTTATATGATGCACCAGATAAACAGAGAAAAATCATAGGTGATTGCAGGAGCAAGTAGAGGTGGGGAGGTCAAAGATATTACACTCACTCTATGTTTTAGATCGGACAAGCCACTCTGTCTTTCCTTTTGCTGAATTATTTAAACCTGCATACAAATGTGGAAACTTCATTGCTGCAGTTGAATATTCAGGGTCAACTCGAGGGAGGGCAAAAAATATGAAACCATCTGTATCTGATAGATCAGCAACTGATTTAAGTTTTGGGAGCTGAACAAGGTTTTGTCTTTTTTTCCTCAAGTTGAAATTCTTTCTCTGTGGAAGCAAATGTACTGTGCAGAAAGTTAATGAATCATAGCCAACGTGTCTGACATTACACCAAGAATAGCAGTGGCATTAGCTCAAGGCTAAGGCTAACAATATAATGCTAACCCTGTCTGAGCAGTGTGTTGAAATTTGGCTCATCTGGTAAATTCTTGTGGGTTTTTCTACTGTTTAGCTAATAGGCTGTGATGAATAGTTTTTCTTCTGTGGAAATGTTCACGGCCTTCATTCACGTCATCTCTAAATTCTAGTGTCTGTTAATGTCCATTTTAGATGAGATGTAAACTTGCCCTTTTTCCTATACCCAGTTCTACTAACTAGTCTGTGATACCTTTTTCAGTTTACCCCATGTTACTCTTTCAATGGTTTTCATACTTTGTATACACTTTTTGTGGCCTTTCCCACATTTGTTTCCCATTTGACTGTCTGTGACCCATGCAAACATCTGTGTGTAGCCCAAGAGAAAGTTTCTGAGGCTGGTGTGTCATCAGCCCAGGATTTTACCCTGGGCAGAGTCATACAAACACATAAATACACACACATGCACCATTAGACACACACAAGAATGCATTACTGTTACACATTACTCCTGCCCTCCAGCACAAACACACATACAATTGCCTTTATAAAGTCACAAGAAATGCAGACTGTCATCCTAAGACAACAACACCAGTCTTTTCCAGTAGTCTCCCCTACCATTGGATCTTGATAACCTCTGTAGCTCTTGCACACACAGACATGCATGCACCCACTAGAAATATCCCACCCCCAGCGTTCCTAACTGTGGCTGACACATCAAAGGGCTATGTCCAAGGAGGGAAGTCAGGGAGGGTCTGGGGAATCATGGGAGACAAAGGAAGCGATTAAGAGATAAGGATCAGTCTAAGATATGACATTTCATCCTGGGCAGATCCGGTAGACACACTCCATTCAGGGAAGAGTACATAGCAACAGAAGGGAGGAGGGAGAGAAGGAGGAGGGAAGGTGCTGCAGAGTCTCTCGCCTTCAGTCCTCCTTACACCTTTTCCACTACTGTCTGTGAACATGGGAAAGGTTCTGTACTGCTAAAACTCCCCCAAAGTGGACTCTACAGGCTTTGCATCTTACAGTCTTCTCCACCCCACCCAAATCCCCTCCCTGCTTATACACTTATACACACACTTCAAAAAACACAGGGCAACATGGCAGGACAACTTCAAAGGAGAGATATACGCTGCAGAAACTCCCTCATCTTATAGACCACAAACAGCAGTCACTAAGGCACAAAAACTCAAACTGTTTCTTATTTGCTACCTGGTTTTACATTTTCCTCACACTCTGCCAGAGCACACAAGGTTCCTCATTTTATTTTCTCTTAAATAGTATTTAGCAACACAAAAGGAGTGAATGTGAAAAAACGTCCTCATTGTGGGCCTAATTGCCTTAGGGTCATGTTACATCTCCGGTTTCACGTTGTTGCTTTCAAACTGTAGCCCGCAAGCCCAGGGCACAATCCACCTGTCTCTCAGAGAGCCACATAAAGGATCAGCGTATGAACACAGAGGGAGTCTGTTAGCAAATAAACACTGCGATCTAACTCCGGCAGCGCTCCCGCCAAACACCAGTTCGCTTCTCAGATATTTATGCACCTGAAAGGGAGATACTGCCAGTAGCTGAATTAGGCTTCTGCAACTAACCAGAGGAAAACAATGAGCTGTCACCAGATGACACCATACTGTATATCAACTATTATCGTGCTGAAAGGCAAATTAGTGTTTCATAGGGGAGGGAATGGGAGAACGAAATGGAGCAGTTGTGCATAAACAGCTTTGTCTAATTACAGGAGGCTTTTTACAACATTTCAGTTTGCCAGAGGCTTCAGAGCAGTGGAGATTGTCAAGTGAACTGAGTGATACTCGCTTTACTCACTGTCTTTAATTTCCTGCCATAAGTGTAAATAAAGACAAGGATGTGAGAAGAATATATGTTGCTTTAAGTTGCCCCTTGTTTTTACTAGAAACAAGAAAACAAACTACAGGGCAATAAATATTCATATGAAAGAATTTATTTTTAAATTTGTGTATCATTAACCATTAACCATCCCACCTGCAGCTCTCAAAATGATTATTCATTGAAGTAGCACACAGTGAAACTTATTTAGAGTGGAAGTACAAAAATAGAAATGCATTTTTTATAAAATATCATAAATACAGTTGCAAACTGCATGGAAAGTAACCTGTACAAGATAAAACACAAAAAACTATATAAATGAAAGTATTACAAGTAACAATACTGTATTACACACATAAGCAGAATATGTTTCTGTTGAGACTGTGGAAAGCTATACCAGAAAGACATCTATATAAATTTACAAGACATGTTTCAGTTCATATTCTTGGCTCAGACCTGTTGGCATCAGTGTGAAGAGTAAACAAGTGCATTTACTTTAACAGGAAAAAGACGGAGCCATCTGCCTTGTGTTTAGATGATGAAAACCAAAGTTATAAAAATAAAAGTAAACATGTTGCTTTAGATGGGAGTGTTGTGAAAATAACTCTCTGTGGTCTTTTAAGGAAAAGATGAGGTCTTTTGGTGTTTTTCCTTTGGTGTAGTGCAGACCAGCACACCTGTTCAGTAGGAGATGCGAGGCGGGAGCTCTAAATACAGGCCAGTGGAGCATCGGGGGGCCGGGCTGTCCAGCAGCCATCTTTTCATTAGCCGTATCTAATGAAACTGCACAGGGCCTGAAGAAGAAAGGCCTACTGCAGGGACACCCTGCCCTGCCCAAAATTACACCAGAGACTTGCCCACAAAAGAAGCATTCCGTCCACACAGCGACACTGGCACTTGACACCAAATCTTAAACCTGCAGGTTGTTTCTTCGACAAGTGGAAATTTCCACTGAGATGCCTTCCCAGTCGGGAGGATTGGTGAGAGAAATGAATGTCGAAGAGGTTTAATCACACAGTCATTGTGTAACCCCCACACAATCCATGCCCCCAATCCTTCATTCCTGTACACATTATTTGGGAACAGTTGTCAAGATGGAAATATCTGATACTCTTTCTAATCACAGAGGCATCAATTGCTGTTATTAAGCTTTCTTTGAGAAGCCATTGTTTTTCTTCTAACACACTGACAGACACCACAGGCGTACTTAAATAAATTGAAAGGGGGTGATAACTTCCTAACAACTGTCACTCAAAATTGCACAGTGTTTGGTTTTAGATCCTTTTGGCTACCAATAATATTGTTTTGGTCTTTAATATGACCAGAGTCACATGAGCAAGCAAAGCAGGGCAAGCAGCAGTTTCTTTTGTCAGGTTCTATTGTTTACAGTCAATTTCTTCTTCAGTTCACTATCAGTAAGTCTGAATTAGAACTGAACTTAATGTACAGAGGCAAAAATGTAAAAAATATGGTTGATTTTCTCTTGTTATTTTTTTCAATATTTTATTGTTTGCTTTGCTGTTAGAAAGGCAACATCCATTGCTCTATTGATTTTGGGATCTTAAAATTGATTACACAGTCATGATGCTTTGTGCTCTCAAGGGCTGTTTAGTTTTTCAGGTCTGAGCGAGGAGATGCCACCCAAAGAAATTCAAAGTATCCAAGGGTTTGAATTACACATTAAAATTACATCTGTGGATCAGCCAATCGACTAATTGTTTTGACACAAAAGCAATGCACTTGCTTTCATGGTGAATTCACCTGTGTCTGAACCCTTAAGAGCCACATTCTCCTACTGTTACCTCCTCTACCGTTTCGTGCTACCTGCACTAAACAGAGCATGTGTCTATGTGTATGTGTTTTGAGCCAGTGACCCCGAGGTTAAAGTATTCCATCGATGACAGCCTTATCCCCTTAAATGCACCACAGAGCATCCCAGCTGCCATGTGCCAGTGCAGGGCTGTGTGCGATGAGTGGAGATGAGTCACAGGCTCAGGGGTGAGAGGAGGTGTCACACAGATAACCTCTACAGATGGACAGAGGGAAGGGTCTAAGGTTTCAGACCTGTGCATGTGTGCATGTCTGGGTGTAAAAATGATATACCCTGAAAAAAGTGTATAAAAAAGAGTGTGTGTCTCTGTGCATGTGTTTGGAGGTATGAGTGGGAGAGTGAAACAAGAGGCCGTGACCTCGAGCAACACTGACATGAGCTCTCATCATGATGGCCCCTCTTGATTCTCTACCAAAAAGAGTGAACAGCAAAGGAGAGCTCCAGCAAACGTTTTGACTTAGCACAGTTTAACACACATGAGCCATAAACAGTTATTCTTGTATATTAGATTTTCATCAGAGGTTGTAAGTATAAATACATTTATTCAAGTATTGCACTTTTACAGTGAAATATTGTACTTTTTACTACACCAAATTTATCTGGAAGCTTTAGTTATTTTGCAGATGTAGATAATTAAAACAAAATAATATGAACTAATAAATGATGATATATTATTATGGGTTAACCACCTGGCAGTACATAAAGGAGAAAATTAGCTCTATCTTTTTTTTTTAAGTTTGTTTGCAGTTTAAAACACAAATGTGAAATTAGTCTACAATAAATGTATTTTCGATTTAAAAAGTTTTGTTTCACTGCTGTGTGTGCAGTGTTTTTATTGGTACTTACTAAAATTCCGTTTCTGAGTAGAATACACTTCATTTCATGTACCATAATGTTTCAGATGAAGTTCTCAGAGGAGGGTTTTGAAGCTGCTATCTCCTTAAATCTACATATCAGCTTAATAGTACATAAAACATTTCCATTTGTTATCAGTAACTCAGTCACATTGATGCCCACAAAAATCACTTTCTCAGTGAAGTACTTTGCTTTTGTATTTATATTAAATTTTAGAGTATGTGTACATATTACTTCAACTTCAAAATAATTAAATAAAAAATTTTCTTCTCATTTTATTTTATTCCATATTGAGTATGGCTACTTCTGTCACCTCTAACTATCACTGGTGTTTTGCTTTCATCATTTCACATAAACCACAAAAAAGGTCTTTATGTCACCTTGGAGAGAGTTTTGGTCTTTTAAAAATTCACCATTCAAATTTCTGCTGTGACCTTAATTCAATGGAGGTGAATGGAATTTCAATTGTGGTGTTCAAGGCATTTAAAAGTGACACTTGACAAATTCAAGAGCCGCAAACAATGCCCCAGTTAAGACTTTGCTCTGGACTTCGGTGACATCAGTGGGTAGCTAAAAAATTGGCAACAGAGCAAAACTGTGAAATATATCTGCTCAAGTTCTGCGGTGAATAGATAATTGAATAATAAATATTGCAGGATATTCAGTTGGTCTCTGCACATTAAATCTATATGTTCTGTTGTTTCTGATTATTTTTGTCAGACTACTGTGCAAAAATAAAATAATGATTTAATTAGTTAGCTGTTGTTTACTATTTTTATGATGTAAAGCTTTTTGTCATTGGAAACAATATGTTAACAACTAGGCTATAGCAACACTGTATGTTCAAAATAATCATAAAAAGAGCTGAAGATGAAGGTTTTCCTGTCTAAACAACAATATGAGATAGTTGTTTTCTAATTTCACCCCTGTGATGAAAGAGTTTTCCAGCTCTACGGTTTAGTGT